>CM061749.1:117114814-117679162 GCA_030979885.1 Lolium multiflorum | reverse complement strand
CCAACAATGGAAGACAAATACAGAAGACGACCATCTAGTTAATGAAGTAGGACCCATGGTCCAGTGGGGTGAACTACTCACTCATCAACGTGAGGCGATCATGGCGATGAAGAGCCCTCCCAGAGATGAATCCCCTCTCCGGCAGTGGTGCCGGAGGCGATCTCCTGAATCCCCCGAGATGGGACTTGCCGCGCGGCGGCGTCTCGGGAAGGTTTTCCGGATCGTGGCTCTGGTACTGGGGGTTTCAAGACGGAGGCTTTAAGTAGGCTGAGACAACGTGGGGGGCCACACGAGGGCCCCACACCATAGGTCAGCGCGCCAGGGGGGCCTGGGCCGCCGCCCTATGGTGACGGCGCCTCGTGGCCCCACTTCCTTCCCTCTTCGGTCTTCCTAAGCTCCGTGCAAAAATAGGGCCCTGGGCGTCCCTGGGCTCCAATTCCGAGAATATTTCCTTACTAGGATTTCTGAAACCAAAAACAGCAGAAAACAGCAACTGGCTCTTCGCATCTTGTTAATAGGTTAGTTCCAGAAAATGCATAAATATGACATATAATGTGCATAAAACATGTAGGTATCATCAATAAAGTAGCATGGAACATAAGAAATTATCATACGTTGGAGACGTATCACTCATCAACAACTTGAAGATGGAAGATTTTATATGGTACTACTTCCTCACCTGGCGCTTCATCCACTACCGTAGCAGTAGTAGTAGATTTCCCAAATAGAAATTGAAGAGAAGATCTCTCCATAATGACTTATAGCAATAGGCAGAAATAAAATCAGCACAAATAGTAAAGGTTTTCCTTACCAATTCCACTTACCAATAGCGCTTCACTCCCCGGGCAACGGCGCCAGAAAATAGTCTTGATGACCCACAAGTATAGGGTGTATCGAGTATCTTCGATAAGTAAGAATGTCGATCCCAACGAGGAGCAGAAGGTGTTGATGTCAGCTTCGATGAAGGATCACTGTAAATGCTCAAAGACAAGTATTCAAGGGGTTTTGATGCAATATATGAATAAAGTACGAGTAAGTAAAGTGCGAGAGAAATAATTGCAGCCGAGTGGCCCAATCCTTTTAGGACAAAGGACAAGCCGGCTTGTTTACTTATAATGACCAAACGTTCTTGAGGACACTACACGGGAAGTGCTTTCGCTTCATACAACTAATTAATCTTCATTGTTTTGATAAGTGTTGTGTGGGTGAACCTATGCTAATGCACCGCCCTTCCTAGGACTAATACATACTTGTGATTATACCCCTTGCAAGCATCCGTAACTACAAGATAGAAAGTAATTAAGATAAATCTAACCACGCCTTAAACTCTGAGACCTGCGATCCCTCTGCATCGATATACCAACGGGGGCCTAGGTTTCTGCTCCGGCAACCCCCCAATTAGCAACCGAATACAAGATGCATCCCCCAGGCCCATAAATGGTGAAGCATCGTAGTCGACGTTCACACGACACCACTAGAAGAATGACACCACAACTTAAATATCATAACATTGAATATTACTCAACCATAGTTCACTACTAACATTTAGACTTCACCCATGTCCTCAAGAACTAAACGAACTACTCACGAGACATCATATGGAATACAATCAGAGGTGATATGATAATGAATAACAATCTCAACATATACCAACGGGTTCAATGGTTTCACTCAATAGCATCAATAACAGCAGAAATCAACACCGGGAGAGTTTCTTATCAAACAATCAAGATCCAACCCAAATCGTTGCTACCGTGACGAGGTGCGTCGGTGGTGATGGCGCATGGTGGAGATGATACGATGATGATGGAGATGATGTCCAGCTCGATGACGATGGCGATGGCGTCGATTCCCCTCCGGGAGGGAATTTCCCCGGCGGATTCCTGCCCGTCGGAGAGCTCTTTCTCTCTGGTGTTCTCCGCCCTGCAGAGGCGGTCAGAATCGTGAGGTACCCTCTCAGGGCTTAGTTTTCGGATTTAAGTGTATACGCGAAGAAAAGGAGGCGGAAGGTGTGGGGCCCCACACCACAAGGTGGCGGGGCCAGGCCATGGGCCCCGGCCTGTGGTCTGGCCTCACCTTGAGCCCTCTCTGCCTCCCCTCTCGGCTTCCTTCGTCATCCGGAAAAATAGGATTTTTGATAATCTCCTTCCGCAGCTTGATCTTCCGAAATATTATGTTCTGACGGTGCTTTTCCAGCAGAATCCTGGCTCCGATGCGCGATCCTCCAATAATGATGAAACATGCAAAATAGATGAAATAACATAAGTATTGTGTCCAAATATGAAATATATCAATGAACAACAGCAAATTATGATATAAAATAGTGATGCAAATTGGACGTATCAATGCCCGCCTCCGGATTGATGCGTGAGTAGTTTATCCTTGGACTATGGTCCATACGTAGCTAGTTGGTTGTCTTCTCCTTGTGCTATCATGTTTAGATCTTGTGAGCTGCCTAACATGATCAAGATCATCTATTTGTAATGCTACATGTTGTGTTTGGTGGGATCCGATGAATATAGAATATTATGTCAAATTGATTATCAATCTATCATATATGTGTTGTTTATGTTCTTGCATGCTCTCCGTTGCTAGTAGAGGCTCTGGTCAAGTTGATACTTGTAACTCCAAGAGGGGGTATTTATGCTCGATAGTGGGTTCATGCCCCCATTGAATCTGGGACAGTGACAGAAAGTTCTAAGGTTATGGATGTGCTGTTGCTACTAGGGATAAAAACATCACGCTTTGTCTAAGGATATTTGTGTTGATTACATTACGCACCGTACTTAATGCAATTGTCCGTTGTTCGCAACTTAATACTGGAGGGGTGCGGATGCTAACCCGAAGGTGGACTATTTAGGCATAGATGCATGCCGGATGGCGGTCTATGTTCTTTGTCGTAATGCCCTGATTAAATCTCATAGTGATCATCATGATATGTATTAACCCTTTTTATTTGTCAATTGCCCACCCGTAATTTGTTCACCCAAAGATGTTATTTATCTTACTGAGACACCACTAGTGAAATATGACCCCGGTCCATTCTTTACATCTGAATACAATCTACTCCAATTATTGTTCTCTACTGTTCTTGCAAACAAACATCATTTTCCACACCATAAGTTTAACTTTTTGTTTTCAAATCTTGCAGTCGGTGACAAGGGATTAACTTGTCAATGCCTGCGGATTGTAGATTGGGTTTCGCTGAAGTAGAGGGCAAGTAGAACTTGAAGGTGGTTAGGAAAAGTACTCGACGATTATGAAAACTAGGTTATGTTGACAATGATTCGATCATTCCTTTCTTTTCCCCTCGACTCCCCCTTATATAGAGGCGGAGCCGAGGGTTTCGTGATACAGAGATTACAAGAGTTCGAGAGGGATTCGTATCCAACCCGTAAGATTACAAGTCTCTATCTTTCCTAATACAAACTATCTTTCCTAACCATTAAATGGGCTTCCGAGTCTTCTTATTCTTCGAGTTCTGGGCCTTCGATAAACCCCGGGTACTATCTTTGGCAGGCCCATTGGGGATGCCTATGTCAGGAGCCCCCGAGATTTTTCTTGAATCGAAGAATCAGGGAAAATCTCCAACTTTACTCATTACATAATCTTTCGATATGCAAACACCATTTTGTACAGGGATAACGGTAGTTGGGGCTAGTTCATCTGACGGACCAGGTACTGTTAACTGCTCAGTGGCAATCCGCAAAAACCTACTTCAAGATCACGTCCCCGGACATGATCTCGGATACTGGTGTAAATCCTGGACAGGCGCCGCTAAGGTCTTACCATTCTGTCGAGTCCCAGTCAAATTTATCGGGTACCTAACGCGTCCGTTAGGATTTTTCTTCGTATCTGTTGATACGGATAAAAGTAGCAGAGCGCAGTCTTTGGCGATGCCACACCCAGCATAACGGATCTGGGGTCTTACCTTCGCACTTTTTTTCATTCCGAAATTGATCGCAACTTTGGCGTTTTGAGAATATATTGTTTTCGCCCTTGGAATAGCACATTTTATTGAGTCATATTTGATGACTTATTTTGTCTTCCGATGGGAGTATATGTAGAGTTAGGTATAACTCGAAATATACTCTCTTGCCTTTCTATCTTTCTTTCTTTTTCTTTACAAATTTCATCGGGCACGCGAACAGCTTCCCGATGGGAGTAGCCCCCGAGGCTACAGCCAAGAACTTGTGCTTGGTTGTAGGCTCAACATTTTATTGCATCTTGTCGCTATATTTATAATCCTTCTCGATATTTTCATATCTATCGGGTGCGCGACCAGCGCTCCCGATGGGAGTAGCCCCCGAGGCTATGAACAAATGCTTTGCATTTGAACATAGGCTCACGCCATTTCTATATTGTCATACTCGAAAAAAAAATTTTTTTATTTATTTTTCCAAAGTAGCCCCCGAGCATTTGGGCAAAAACTTGTATTTGATCAAAAGCTCCAAGAGTATGTCGAATGATTTGTCCTGTCGCCATTCTCTTTTTATTTTTCTTGTCGACATACTGTCCCTTGTCAAATTCTCCATCTCTATCAATATTCGAAATTTTTCTGCATTGTGGGTCCATTGTTCGCACCACGTTGACACGTCGTGCGAGTGGGGGACACACGTTCTCCGTAACTTCCGGCACGCGCGCAGTAACTCTGTTCCATTACTTTCCATGAAAACACGTTTACCCTTCTATTGATAAGATCATTTTTCATCACACGATTTCTTCATCCAAACGGTGCACCGCTTCGTCCGAATCCTATATAAACCTTTCTTCAACCTCGGTCCAGTCCTTCGCTTGCGCCGCACATCTGTTCTCCTCTGCAAAAAATTCTCCTGCGCCCAACTCTGATCTTCCGCACACCCAAGCCTTGCTTTGTCCGCGGTCGATGCCACCACGCACACGTCTCACTCGCCACAGCACTCCTGATTCATCCATGGCCGCCGCGAATCTGGGAAACGCGGAGTGGGAAAGATCCAAGGTTTCGAACCAGGACGTCAACCTGCTCAAGAGGCTTGGCTTGATGAAGAAAGAGAACGCCATCCGCTTCCCCAAGGAAGAGAGCTACCCCAACCCTCCAATGGAGTATCGGGTTAGTTTTGTTGATCATCTCATCCGCGGCCTTTCCGCCCCAATTCATGATTTCCTTCGCGGTCTTCTCTTTGTCTATGGGATTCAGCTACACCAGCTGACCCCCAATTCCATCCTTCACGTCTCTATTTTCATCACATTGTGCGAGTGTTTCCTTGGAGTTGCTCCAAATTGGGCTCTTTGGAAACGCCTTTTCCGCCTCCGCCGCAATGGCTCCCACAACACCACTTATAACATAGGTGGAGTTGTTATCTGTGTCCGGAATGACGTTGATTACTTCGACGTCAAATTCCCTGATTCTGTCCAAGGATGGCGCAGAAGGTGGCTCTACATTCACGAGGAAGATGCCAACTCTGTTGAGCACAACATAGTTCCTTTTGACGGAAACGCCAAAATTCAGCGCCGCTATTCCTGGGATGCTGAAGCTTCCGAAGAAGAGAGAAAGGCGACAGAAGCGCTGATGACTCGCATTCATGAGCTGCAGAATCTTCGAGGAAAAGAACTTTCTGGTGTCCAAATTATCGCCTACTTTCTTCGGATTAGAGTACAGCCTCTTCAGGCTCGCAAAAATCCCCTTTGGACGTATGCTGGCGAGAAGGACGCCAACAGGTTGTCGAAGGATCTTTCTGTGAAGGATTTGGAGAAACTTGTTCGAAGAATTACTTCGCTGAACAAGAGGGATCCTATTCCTTCATCTTGCGGCGTGGAACCATATAGCTCCACCAATCCTCTACCCAAGGTATTTTGTCTTCACGATATTATTCCTTGCTCCATTCTTTTCCTGCACCTCATTGTTTTGATATTTCGCTCATATATATTTTTCTTTTATGTCTTTATATTTCGACAGAACCATCCTTCTATGGATTCGCTTCCTCCTCTTCCTGAAGGTGGAGATGTCGACGAAAGGGCCATTGTCTCTGATGACAATCAGGAGGCCCCCTCGTTTGTGAATGAACCCGCAGAATCCAGGAAATCTGCGGACTGCTTCAAGAGACTACGCGCTCCAATCTCCTCCTCCCGTCAAGCTTCTCCGAAGGCAAAAAGGAAGAGAAGTGTCGACGAGGATTCCGGGACCTCTCAACCCGAAGAACTGCTCCTTTACCGCAAAAGGCAGCTTATGACCCATATCTTGCGAGTATCATCAGCTCGTAAGTTCCCTGTCTTTTGTATTTTCCTATTCGAAGAATTTTTGCTTGCCTTGCTCTCTATACTGCCGCTCGTTTTCAATAGTGATGAGGACGAAGAAACGCCCAACTTGGACGTGGCTGCCGAACGAGTCGTCACGACTCCTAAAGTATTTCAGAGCTACGAGTTGAGGATGAAGAATCCCCGCCTCCCCAACAAAACCCTGGCGCTCACTCCTCCGTCGAGCCCCGAGCCCCTTCACCGAAAAGGGCAAGGGCGGAAATTGTCCGGAGCCTACTCTCCAATTGGGTAGCTCTTCTAATCCTCTCATGGAAGATGTGTTCTTAACTTTTGTTTAATGTTTTATACTTCCTTTGTTTTCTTTTATCTGTCACCATATTTTTCTCATTCCCGCATTTTCTCTTTTTCTTCTCTTTTTTGTTAACAGCTCGGGTGATAAAGGATCTTTCGTACCTATGCCCAATTTGTTGGGCACGTGATTATGCGAGTAAAGTCAAAGGTGTAATGCTCCGCTTCTTTGCCTCTGCTCTTTTGTTCCTTCTTGGTCGAAATTTGTAACTATATTTATCTTTTATTGTAGAGAAACTGCTAAGCCAATGAGCGTGCCAACACACTTGCTCAAAGAATTAGAGCAGAGTGAAAAGGCGCAAAAAGGCCGAGCTTGATGTCGTTGATGCGAGCGTAGGCCGACAAGGCCAAGGGTCACGCCGTTATGTTTAACATCTTCTAAAGAGGCTTCCACACTGCCGAAACTGCGATCAAGAAGGCCCAATCTGCTCGCGAGAGGCAATCCTTAAGCGCAAACGACGCAAAGTCGCCGCTTCTTAGGTAAGTACCACTTCATTATCTTGTGTATTTCCTTCTCTGAACTTCTTTTGTTTACTCAATAAGTTTCTTTCAGACAGCTAAAACAGCCTTAAGTTTCAACTTGATGAGCCTGTCAATGATCCTCTGCTTGATGCCCTTTCACTTCTCGAAGTTCATGGATGTGAGGCACGCGAAGGCATTGATCATGCCAAAGCAGGGTTGTCGCTGCTTTTTCCTTATTTCTTCCCAGGAAAGAGGAACCCAAAATGTTTCTTGCTCTTGCCAAGTGCTTTAATCCGCTAAGATTCCTGGATTAAGCGCGCGCTAAAATAAGGAAGGTTGCCGTGGAGAACATTGTCGCCTTAGTTGCTAGCCAGCAGTCTATCGACTGGTCGAAGGTTGGCGAAGCCACCAGCAAATAGAACAATGAGGTGGCGGCGCTTGATCAAGGCAGCCAAGCCCAACACGCAGAAAATCCTGGCTTACATCGGGATCAAGCCATCTTCAACTCCTAGCTCGTCAAAGCCGAGGGTCTAGTTGAATGCCTCTCGTTTTTGTTTTTACTTTCTTTTGGCTTTGTCGCCGTAGTGTCGAGAACTGCTTTTATCCCTTTAGGAGGTCCTTCCTTTGTAATAGACATGTACATATTTATGGAGATGAATGGAATCTATCTTTGCTCATTGATTGATGTCGAAATTTTTTTCAGCTGATTTTTGACAATTATACGTCACCTCCTGGTCCTTCCAATATTTCGCTTTCTTCTCCCACAAAGAAAACTCCTGCTGATGTTTCCTGTCGAAGATTCTTTGCCGCAAGAATTGGATGAACTTCGCCACCAACTTCAGTACGTGAAGAAGCAATCACTGTGACGATGGAGAAGGCCTGGAATCATCCTCGATCGCAGAACAACCACCTAAGAAATCCTCGCCATTGCTGAAAGGATCGTATGCCGCACGCCACTGCAGCTAAGTCTCGAGAGGATTCTATGCTCCAACTGCTAACGATGCTAGCTTGGATATGGCGGGTAAGTTTTCATTGTCTATCTTCTTCCTTTCCTTTGCTGCTTGCCTCCTTATTGCTCACTTGAATTGTTTTGAGAAACAATAGGTGCTTTTTGGATGCTACAACCGAAGATGAGCGTAATTGAAGCTCGTACCAATGTTCTTCGGCTTGCGCGTGAACATGGGTCGACTTTTTGGGAATGTTTGAACGAACTCGCCAAATTGTGAGATTTCAAGACCGGTGCTATCTGTGTTCATGAAAGTATCTCGGATTTTGCACAAGGACTTTGCCTCGGTTTATGGTACCATGTTTCCTCGTAATAAGATGCCGGAGACTCTTCCTGCATTGATGGAGCAATTCCTCGAGATGCTCTCAGATTCACTACTTTGTACTTAGCTCAACTAAGGCCGGCGCAAGGTTTCATGGCGATCATGGTAAAGATTTGCTACCCGGTTGGAGATGTAGGGCAGATTGTTCCAAAGTGCCTGAAGAAGATGTCGAAGAAGAGGAGAAACTTCGGCAAATATGATGACCTTTGTTAGCGCCGTTATTTCAAGATATGATGGATTTAACTTTCTGGATGGATCTCAATTTTGTGAAAGGTAGTTACCACTTAGAGTATAGCACCTGTCAAATAATGAGCGTTGACCATAGACAATTTATTGGGAAATCCTTGAAGACGAACTTATTCCGAAGTTTGAGTCCTTTGTATACGAACTATATTGTAAAGTCATTTTATTTTTGTCGCCAAGCCCCCGGGCGTTTTTTGATTGCAATTGTTTATTATAATGCGAGGTTGTCCCAAGGCAAGATAATATGCACTGTGTACTATTTTTTGCGGGTGCACGCCCCCGAGTCTTTTGTTGATCACTATTTTGTTTATATCTCTTTTTGTTTTTGGCGAGGTATGTTTACCAAGGCCAGATACTTCTTTTGCATTTGTCGACACTGTGTTTATATATATATTGTATCATGTAGGGAAAACCCCTGTAATCTTGTCGAGAAGAAAGTATATAATTCCAAGATCCAATGATAATATACCGCGAGCCCGCTCTCATTAAAAACCTTTCCCGGCCCCACTCGGTGCCTCCCGAAAAGGAAAAGAGTGCGTCCGAAAACTGGGCGTTCCAGTACATTGTAGCTTTACAAAGGAGGACTATTTTTTCACACCTAGGCGTAGAAACGCCCGTAGCCGTGCCACGTCCCGAGGGTTTGGCTCGGCAATACTCGTCTTCTTGTCTTTGATTCTGTATGCTCCTCCTTCTATCACTTCTGTGATATACGGTCCTAGCCATGGTGACTCGAGTTTTCATGGCTTTTTTGATTGAGTCGTAGAACCAAAGCCACCCCATTTGGAAAGATCTGCCGCACCGTCGGGACCAGATAGTTTTTCAGGTCCTCACGGTACTGGTGACTCGCGATTGCGGACTTCATCGCGAGCTCGTCGAGTGCGTCGACGTCGTCCTCCAAAGCTTTTCTTGAAGTTTCTTCGTTATATTCGGCGACTCGTGGAGAATCGTGCCTATTTCTATCGGCAAGACTCGTCTAGCCCGTGGACCAAGAAGAATGGGCGCTTCCCTCGCGTTGTCAAAGACTGGCAGTCGTTCTAATACCCACAAAACACTTGGTAACTCCTCCGGCCAAGTGTGCCTAGCTTTTTCCAAAGGTCCTAGCAGGCGTTTCTTGATGCCATTGCGGATGATGCCATTGGCTTTTTCGACTTGACCATTGGTCTGAGGATGCGACAGACGCAAAACTTAGCTTTATGCCCACTTCTCGTACAATATGCTTTGAATTCTCGATGTTACTCATGATCAGATTTGCTGCTGTGAGGTGACTCCAAAGCTGTGATGTCCTTCACGAACTTTATTGCGGACGCTGCATCGGGTGAATTTATCGGCTTCGCTTCATCCACTTGGTAAATTTGTCGACAGCCACCAGCAAGTACTCATATCCTCCCCTGGCGAAGCCTTGTGCAACTTGCCCACCATATCGAGACTCCCATTGAGCAAAGGGCCAAGATAGCGGTATGGGCATCCGCTGCCGGTGAGTGAGGTCTTGCCGCAAACCTTTGACACTGGCCACAAGTGCGCACTATTTCTTTGTATCTGGGTCATCATTAACCAATAGAATCCTGCTCTTGAAACCTTAGCTGCGATAGCCCGATCGCGTTGTGCCCGCATATCCCTTCGTGTACATCTTTCAGATGATTCTTCCTTCTTCTGTGTGTGACGCATCTCCTCGTAGCACCTTTGTGATACTTCGTTTTCAGCACCCCCTTTGACCATGCTGAAAGCTTTATTCTCCGATTATTCGCCTCTGCTTCAACCGGGATCGCTTCAGTGTTTTCCTTAAGATGTATGATATGTTCTCCATCCATGGAATTTGCACCATCATGACTAGCTCTTGCTCTTCTTCTTTCGTCTCACTGTTTTGCGATACTCAGGGTTTCTCTTCTTCTCCTTTGTTTTTGCCGGCTTTGTTGATTTCTCGCTAATCTCTTCCCAGACGCCTGGAGGGATCGCAAGGCATTGGGACCCGATGTTTGCAAGAACGCGCTTCATCATTGCTCATCCCGCTGATGTGGTTTACCTCGCAACCATCAAATAGTTTTTCTCCAGCTCGTTGTACACCTCTTGTATGCCATCATACTTTCGTTGACCGCATCGCATTGGTTCATGACTTGCCGTGCCACCAATTGTGAGTCGCCAAAATTTTTAGTCGTGTCGCACCGCAGCTTTCGCCATCTTCATCCCATGTACGAGAGCTTCATCTGCTTCACTGTTAGACGCGTTTGGGAACGTCATCCGCGAGACATTTCAACTTATCGCCTTCGGGTGATACCAAGATTACGCCTGCTCCAGCTCCTTCCTAATCTTTTGGACCCACAAATTCATGGTCCAAGTTCTCGACAACTCTGGGTCCCGTGTTTGTAGCTCCATCCACTCGCGGTCCTCTAATTACCTCGCGATTTTATTGCTTTCTTTTTCATACGTGATGTCCCTTGAAGGGAAAGTTCTATTCCCCAAAAGGAGACACGCCCCGTGCTGGGTTGTTCAATATATTTGACAAAGGAGCTTCATTGACCACTATTATCGGGTGTACAAAATAGTGTCACAGTTTTTCTTGCCGAAAACTCCATATGCCGCTTCGATATTGCGATATCTATTAATGCCATGATTACCGATGAAATATACCGCCTTTGAACTCCATGGAGCTTGCCTTCTTCTTCTTCTCTTCTTAGGCCGTGCTGACCACCCGAGGTGTGGTCGCAATGTACAAGAGGAGAGATTCTTTCCTTAGGCGCCATCAATATTGGTGGTGTCAAATTGCTCGCTTGAGGTTCTCAAGGCTCTGTCTGCTTCCCCGTTCCATTGAAATTTTTCCCCTGTTTGATCAATGCGAGAACGGCAACGCTTTTTTCTCTAGCCACATTTAATCTGCTGTGGGCTATGACTTGCCTCAAGAATCGTCAGATATTTCTTTCAACTTTTGTTGGCTTTCTCATAGTAACGATAGCCTCATTTTTTCGGGATTAGCTTCAATCCCCTTGCTGATAATACTAAGAACCCGGTAAAGCTCTCCAGGAACTCCTAATTCATGATACTTTGCTGGTTTAGCTTGATGCAATCTTGTCGAGGTTGTCTAAGGTTTCCTTCAAGTCTTCGATCAAAGTCCGATCCTTTCTTTGATGTTATTACCACATCGCCGGCGTATACTTGCACGCTTTTTCCAACTGCTAAGTAAGCACTTCTCAGATCATCCGCTGATATGTTGCTCTGATCCCCAGACTAAAGGGCATTGTTTTGTAACAAAACACGCCATAAGGTGTGAACACGCCGTCTTGGCTTCATCTTCTTCTTTGTCTGATCTGGTTATAACTGCATTATGCGTCCAGGAAGGAGATGTCAGATTCCGCCGTGGAGTCAAGCATTTGATTCATCTTGGGGAGGGGAAAGTGATCCTTTGACAATGTTTATTGAGACACGTAGTCTACGCACATGCGAAGGACTATTGTGTGTTTTTCGACCATCACCGGGTTAGCTACCCACGTGGCTTCGGTAGATATTTCTCTGATGAACAAGCATCCTTGAGTCGATCTATTTCAGATAACATGGCTTGCGGCTAGGCTCCGAAAAACGCCGCGCAAAGGTTGCTTTATTGGTCTTGCGAGAGGATCTAGATTGAGGTGGTGCTCTGCGGAAGTCTCTCGGGGTACTCCTGGCATGTCAGCCGGACACCATGCGAAGATTTTCCACTGCTCTGAGGAACTCGACGAGCGCGTTTTCCTATGTGCGATACATCCATGTTTATGTACGGACGCGTTTTTGGATCGTCGGGTGAATCTGTACCTCTTTGAATCCTTAGCTGTATTGAAAGTTGGCTCCTTAGATCTCCCTACCTCTCACACATCATAGTCGTGAACCTTGGCGCCGTATACTCGCTTGCATCCCGAAAGTTTCGACGTCGGTGAAAATCCTTGTCGTATTTATCGATAACGCAAAACTTCCTTTTATTGTGATAGGTCCCTTGGGCCCGTGCAACCTCCACAAGAGATATGTATAATGTGGTACCGCCATGAACCTAGCATACGCTGGTCGGCCCCAAGAGAGCGTGATATTGCGATGGGAAATCCACAACTTCGAACTCCGAATTCTCTATCCGTAGTTTTCTCGGGTTCCGAACCGAACGTCGAGATTGATTTTACCCAATGGGTAACTTGGCTTCTCTGGTGTGATCCCATGGAATCGTGTGTCAGTTGGTTTCAAGTTTGCCAGGGAGATGTTCATCTTCCTTAACGTATCTGCATACATAAGGTTTAAGCTGCTGCCGCCATCTATGAAGACTCTCGACACGTCGAAACCTGCAATTACTGCGGGTAGAATAAGTGCTGATTGCCCTGGTCGAGGAACTTGCTGCGGATGATCCGCGATTGTGAAGCCAATATCTTGCCCTGACCAATTTAAGTACTCGATCGTTGGTGGAGGCATCTTCTCTCGCCATGAACACTTGTCAGAGATTACCTTCTCGCGCCCGTTGGACGGCCTAGCTTTCTGAATCATCGAATTTCACCGTTGGAATTAGGATCAACATATGGAGGTGGTTGTGGTGCTGCCGCTATTCCGAGATGATGATTTTCGTCTGCACTGCGGGAGGAGGTGGGATGTGAATTTCACTTCTTGGCCCTTGAGGATTTCTGTTCATAGCTTGATTGTTTGCGATTCCTGCGGCTCTCAACATTGCTTGAAAATTGCGGCAATCTTTCCGGAGATGTCCCGACTGCCTCTGCCATTACCGTCGAGATAAAAGTGCATCCGACATGGTCCGTTCATCATTTCCTCGGGGACACGTAAGGTCTTGGGAACCTTGGCCCATTATTTTCCCCTGTGCCGCGAGAATCACCTCTATTGTCGCCTTGATGCTCGTTACTCCTTTGATAATCATCTCGATCGTTTCCTCCAATTTCCTCGACCAGCCGATATATGGCCGGAGCATCGTTGTTGTAGAACTGGCGGAGAAAATCGCCTTCTACTTTGAAAATTTCGACCACGATCCTCTTCCGGCGACCTCGTGTCGCTTGTTATATATTGCGTCTTCTCCATCTGCCCACTTGTTAGCTATCTCCATCAATGCTGAGATTGACTTGGGGTTAGTTCTCCCCAAATCCTCGACGAAATCTGCTCGTCGGATTCGCACGAACGCATCTATGGCTCTCTCGTCGATATATCTTCTGCCGAGTTTTTGATAATGTTCCACCTCTGTATATACTTTCTCATCGACTCGTCGTGTTTCCTACGCATGCTCCTCGCCTCTTCCAACGACGCTGGTTTCTTGTGGATCGGAAGTTCTTTACGAAGATTTCTCATACTGGCACAGCTGTCGATGGAATTTATGGAGAGTTTCTTTATCCAAGATCTTGCGGCACCGCTCAGGTGGACTTGGATACTCGCATAGCTGTTGCTCGGTTCCTCCTACCAGCTTTACCATCTCGAGATAATCCACTAGCCAATCCTCGGATCTTGTAGGCCATCGAATTTCTTGAAATTCTCGGGTAACTTGAATCCTTTTGGGACTCGAGTTTTTCGGACTCTTCTCGTAAACACGGAGCCCACACATGTCTTCCGGGCAAGCTTTCCGAGTGCCGACGATCTCTTCTCTTCTTGTCGCGTCATCCACCCTTGTTTGGGCTGCCGTGCTCTTGCACCACTTGCTCTTGGTGGGTCCTGAATGCTGTGTTGTGTCGTGGACTATTTTGCCTAGGATTTTCCTGGAGGCGTTGTTGCAAACGCTGTTCCCATTACTCCTACTCCAGCCATCGCCATATTGAACAATGGTTCTCCGGGTCCCCGGGAGGTGGTCTAGACGCTAGATGGAAAGCCCGTGTCGCCATGTATCCCGTCCGGCGTTGGGATGATATTTCCCCTGTATCAATCGACATGAAGGACATGTCGAGATTTTGAATTATGTTTCCTCTCTCTCCCTTCTGGTATGTTTTGTAGTCGAGACATTGCTCTCCTTCGAGCTTCTCTGTGACTATCTCCTGTATTTCCTGATTGTCGACTGAGTTCGCTCGACGTCGCTTGACGCGGATGCCGCCTCTTTTCTTCCCGTTCAGGGAAGCTGTCTGTTTTACCAACTCTCTGTTTACTCGAGCAAGTCTATATTGATATGCTTGAAGTTCTTGCACAGTAGCAGTGGTGGTCATAGGTTCCGAACCATCCATGGCTTTCGCAGCCCTATCCCATGCTTCTTGCGGGAGTTGTACTTGTTGCGGGGAGGGTTCCCGATATATTTGGTGCCTAGACCTCTTGTGAGATCAACGGGATCGACGTATGGATTTCCCAAATCGTCGAAAGCCTCTGATGTTTCTGGATCTGATCGGCTTGCCTCTCCTATCGCATAGATCTGATGATATTTTGCACATTGATTTTTTCGGGATTGGTGACACCATCGTATAGAGTGGTGAAGACCTTTCCAATGGCAGCAGATTTGTCGATGAAGTTGAAACTGTCGACGCTGTCGGAGTCGCCGTTTATATAGGAGTCCGCAGACGACTCAAGGATGTGTTCAAGATCTTGGCGAGCTTTCGCTGGCCTTGCTGGTCAACGAAGCGTGTCGATGAAGACTCCTCGTCACTCGACGAAAGTTAGAATCGTCCGCTGAAAATTCCGACGAGATCGAACTTCGAGACGGTAGGATCCTTCCTTGTTGACGCCAAATCGGAATTTTCCGAACGTCATGATGATGGGCTCCTCCAGATAGGCACATGCATCCATACGGGAGGGCGGGTGAGGAATAAATTGAATAGATCAGTTTTTTCCTTGTTACCTCGATCCATCGCGTTGCTTGCGGTCGATGGAGCGTGCCATCGAGATCGGATCCTTGCAGCCTCTAGTTCCCACAGACGGCGCCAATTGACAAGGGATTAACTTGTCAATGCCTACAGTTGTAGACTAGGTTTTGCTAGAAGTAGAGGGCAAGTAGATCTCGAAGGTTTAGCGAAAAGTACTCGACGATTATGAAAACTAGGGTTATGTTGATGAGATTCGATGTTTTTTTGTCCCTCGACTCCCCTTTATAGGAGGCGGAGCCGAGGGTTTCGTGATACAGAGATTACGAGTTCGGGAGGGATTCGTATCCAACCCGTAAGATTACAAGTCTCTATCTTTCCTAATACAAACTATCTTTCCTAACCATTAAATGGGCTTCCGAGTCTTCGTATTCTTCGAGTTCTGGGCCTTCAGTAAACCCCGGTACCATCTTTGGCAGCCCATTGGGGATGCCTATGTCACCCGGTGAGATTGACAACCTCACTTACGTTGGGGCAAAGTATCTTGATTGTGTTGTGCAGGTTCCACGTTGGTGCCGCTTCACTGGTGTTGCGCCGCACTACACTCCTCCACCAACAACCTTCACGTGTTCCTTGACTCCTACCGGTTCGATAACCTTGGTTTCTTGAGGAAAACTTGCTGTTGTACGCATCACACCTTCCTCTTGGGGTTCCCAACGGACGTGTGCTTCACGCGTGTCACCGGGCTCACTGCCGCCCAGCAAGCCCCAGCTCCCAGTAACCCCCTGGCCTCTTTTTTTTTCTTTTTTCGGTACCTGGCCCGGAGGCTCCGGCGGCCCCGGCCGGAGGTACCGGCCTCCTCCACGCACGCCCTCCTGGACGCACAGCCTGCTCCCGCCCCACGCTGGGCCCCGCCCACGTGGGCTGCCCAGCAGCCCCATGCATCCCGCTCGCCTGGCCCCCGCTCGCGTCGCACGCCGCACGCCGCATGCCGCACGCAGCTCGCTCGCCCGCGCGTTGACCCGCGATCCCGCGCTTCGCTCACCAGGGAGTCCACGCCATCGATCAGGTGCTGGCCCCGCGCACATGCGACCGCCCGCGCGCGCATGGTGCTGTCCCCTGATCCCCTTGCTCGTTTCTTTTGGCTCTTGTGGTCTGGCTGCTGCGCGATGGGGTGGGCAGTAGCCCACTCGCCGGTACTACCGGCCCTAGCTTGCTGGATCTATCTTGCCCCAACGGGCAGAAAAATAAGGATCTTATTTTAAGCTTTTTTTTCTCTCTCTCAAAAAGGACTACTTCTTCCTCCTCTCTTCTCAAGCTTTGCTCCAGCTCCACCATTGTTTGTTCATCCTTGAGCTTGAGATCTTTCTCCCCAACCAATGTTTTTTGCATCTATTTGAGAGAAAGTTTGAGGGGATCTAGATCCACACTTTGACCAAACCAAATCATCTCTTTGTGAGTGAATCTTTGGGATCTAGATCTTGGAGAATTTTGTGTTCTTCTATTTGTTCTTCCTCTCCTATTACCCCAATAGCTTTTGTAGCTTTGTTAGAATGTGAGAGAGAAGAATTTGTGCATCTTTGTGGTGTTCTTGCCATTGCATTTGGTGCATCGGTTTGACTTCTCCGGTGATACGGGAGGTGAAAGTTCGTGAGATATTCACTTCGGGAGCTTGTTCCCGGAGCTTGTTCCTCTTGGGTCTTTGGACCCTAGACGGCTTAGTGGTCTTTGTGGTCTTTGTGGTGTTCTTGGGGACTCCAATTAAGTTGTGGAGTTTCTTCAAGAGCAAGGCCTTTGTGGCGATTTATTGGGAGCCTCCAATTAAGTTGTGGAGATAGCCCCAAGGCGGGTTCGGTGACCACCCTAAGGTTCCATAGTGGATCGAGGACATCCCTTTTGGTGGAAATTCTCGAGGAGAATACGGTGGCCCTCGTGCATTTGGAGTGACTTGTCCTCCACACCGCTCCAAGAGAGTAGCACTCGCAAGAGTGTGAACTTCGGGATACATCGTTGTCTCCGTGTCACTTCGGTTATTTCTATACCCGAGCTCTTTACTTATGCACTTTACTTTGTGATAGCCTTCGTGCTTGAAGTTATATATCTTACTATCACATAGTTGCTTGCATTGTTTAGCATAAGTCTTTGGTGCACATAGGTGAACCCTAGTTATATAGGTTTTGTGCTTGACAAATTAAACGCTAGTTTTATTCCGCATTTGTTAAGCCATATTCGTAAAAGTTTTAAACCGCCTATTCACCCCCTCTAGGCGGCATCCGTGTCCTTTCACCGGCATATCTGATGATTTGGTGGTGGATTTGGTGGGGGGAGAGGGGGGGAGGAGAAACCGCCGGCCGCCTCTTCTTCTGCACGCGAAACAGAGAGAGATGAAGCCCTAGGTCGGGCTGGGGGCGGCTTGCGCCACATATCCTACCACGTCAGATTCGAGCACACATCAGCGTCGACCGCGGCACGTCGGATGAGCGAGCGGCGTCGCCCGCACAGGCGCCACACAGTGAGGTGTGGCGCCGACGTGAGGGACGTCACACAAAAGGGTTAGATGGGTGAAATAGTTTGACGGAGGGTCAGTCTACGCTATAGTTTTAAAAAAGAGTTACTTTTGTGTAAATCGCCGTAACGTGATGTGTGACATAGTACTTGTTGACCCGTACGTGAATCTCACTATCGAAAACGAAGGAACTGGAACCAAGCATATACTAGACGCGAAATGGGTCAAACCCACGGCCGACTCACTAGCGCGATTAGGACCTCTGCGTCAGCGGTGAACAAAAAGGTTGTGTATATATATATCGCCCCCCGGGGAGAATTTCCAACCCTAATTCCAGGCGCCCCCTCTGCTCTCCCTCCCCCTCCCCTCGACTGTCCATCTGCCTCCAGATCCTGATCCCTACCATGACCGCCGCCGCCACCACCATCGTCTCCTCCGGTGAGTTCTCCCCCTCTTCCTGGGTCCTCCTCAACAAGTATGCCCAGGTTGGCGAAAACAGCAACGAAACCACCGCCCACTGCCAAGTTAGTAATGATCTGAAAATATATGCTTCCCTTGCCCGCGAGTGCCCGCCGCTCCCCTCCAATCTTTACGTCTACTGCTCAGGCGCCACTTTCGCAGAGCCCCCCTCCTCGCTCTCCATGGTGGACGACCTCATCCTCTTTCATGTGTACACCGGGCCACCGTTCCGCTCCCGCTCGGCGCTTCCTTCCTACTTCTTCGTATACCGGGCTGACCCCAAACGGCCGTCTCTCAAGCTACTACCGCACCCGCAAGGTCTGGTCAGGAAATACCATCCATTCGGTATCTTCCCTCGCGGGAAAGATCACTACACCGTCGCCTCGCTGATTCCTCTTCAATACGACGACACCTTATTTTCACTTAGCCTCTACGACTCCGAGACTAATGCTTGGAGCTTCAAGAAACTGTCTGTTGCGTCGCCACAGAAGGATTTCCCTGTTGCCATCCCTGACACCTATTATTACACCTTGTTTCACCATCATACATCAACTGTGCTCACTCTTGGAGGAACCATTGGCTGGGTCGATCTCTGGCGTGGTATCCTCTTCTCTGACATGCTCTCAGGGAAGCATACACTCAGAGGTGTTCCGCTGCCACTGCCATTTAAGTTTATGGAAGACGATATTGATCTAGGAGCTGCAAGAACTCACCGTGGGATCGGCTTCATCAATGGACATCTCAGGTTAGTTGAGGTTGCTTTGAAGGTCGAGGCCTATGTTCCAGATGAAGAAACTCTGTGGCCTTGTCCCCGAATTGAAAATTGGACAATCACAACATGGACCAACAAGGAGATGAGTAATTCTTATGATGATTGGCACATGAACTGCACGTTCCAAGCTTCTGACATCTTCCTTGGTGACCACTCAGAATCTGAGCTGCCAGGGATAGCTTTGCAGAACCTTTTTGTTTCTAATCCCATTATTGGCATGAATAAGAATGACAGTCATGTTATTTACCTGACGGCGAGGGAGAAATTCATGCACCCTAAGTCATGGATTCTAGCTATTGATACAAAGGATCGAAAGGTGCAAAGTGTGGCGGTTAGGCCTGGCCCTCTAACTCAGGACATGCGGCTCATTGATGCAAACTACTGTTCTTGCAGTATCTCCATGGAGCAGGTAATTCTTAGGTGATGATACCATGAGCTATATATATCATGTAGCCCATTCAGTTCTTTCGGAACAATTAGTAGACATTCTATAAGTATTGTCTTTAGTTGAACCTATTTCTAGGGCTAGACTATGTCACACTTTTGCTTGTCTGTCATTTGTTTAGTTGATACTTGTTTTTCTAGTCTCTGTTTACTATTTAGTTGTAGAATTTAGTGGTTGCAGGTCTATTAAGATATCAACATAAATATATATATATATAAACAACCTGGCTATTTTTAAATGCTTCACTTCATCTTCATCAAATTAGTTGCATATTTGATATTTGGTTCTTGTGTTCCTCTCTGCTAGCTTCTTCAAGCATTTAATCTATTTCGTTGCATGCATTATCAGGTGGGACTTGGGATGCTGAGCAATCAACTGGCTAGGGAGTAAAATAAAGGCAGCATATATACAATTTCAACTGAAGCTTAGATTGTGGAACAAATGCCTTTATCACTTGATAGATTCTGAATAATCCTATTGTTCTCTCTGTCCTGCTCAAGATAAATCCATCTTCATTAGTATGTTTGTGGTGAAGTGGTTATTGTTATGTAGATTCAGCTGAACAATAATCACTAGTAACGACAGTAGTGTTTTGTAGATTCATTTATCTTTGTCCTATGTTTGTGGTGAACTGGTATTGTTTGTCGGAGGACATGTCCCTACTTAAAACTCTACATTTCATATGCCCAATCTCCCCGGCGCATTACTGCAAGACCAAGGCACGTTCACCTCCATGGCAACGTCGTAAAAGCTCGACCAAGGCACTCGCCAGAGGACTCAGCTTCTGCACTCTGTCACATGTGACTGGGGCGGGTAGCACAGGATGGAGCAACCCTATATGGGAGAATAGGTCGATTATTTGTCTGTTAGTGGTATGGAAATGGCTAGATGTGCTGACTTCTGTAATCATCAGAGAGTTCCATTTACATTTGTCTGTTTCCTGGGGTCAATTACTCTGGATCGTGTAATTTCCTTGTGACGCTGTTGATTAGAATTTATGGGTTTCTGAATCTGTTCGTCTGTTTCGTTATAAATTTTGTGAAGACAAACATTTTGTCGTTCGGCCAGTCAGGAACTGAGATACACATGTAGCATGAAAGGACCAGGGTTGCTTCAGTCATGCAACTAACTTTCAGCTATTTGTTTTTGAACATTTAGCCATCATCGAATTGCATCTGGTGGTCATGCTGATTCTTTAGAAGCTTCCAAGTCACATGGTTGTCATGTCGGAGGATCCTTGTGACTAGCTGCTTGAGCTAGTAAACTCATTTATTACTTCTGTCATCGTGCAAATTGGTCTCTTGCAAATATTTGCGCTCTGTCGCTTCACACTTTGGTTTCTAGACTTCATTAAACAGTACGTTCAAGAGGAGCCCAACCTTGAATTAACGAAGCTATCAACCATCTAGGAATTACACAAGGCCACCCGTACAAACACCCACACATGACACACAGCAACACAATGGCTGAACGGTATAAGGGCAAATCATGTAATGCTTACATCTCAGCAACCTAAGGGCACTGGTGGAGCTACTCAGGGGCCGAATCGGCCGTGGCCCGTCCAGAATTTGTATAAAACAATCTATATCTAAGCATAATTGATGGCCCAGCTCATTTCCACTAACAGACCAAAGTAGCTAAGAAGCAACCAGGCCGGAACCTCGCAGCGAGCACCAAAAGCTCCTAGGTAGTCGTTGGTTTTTCTCTAGTTAAATTATGGTCGTTCCTAGCTAGGTAGCTAGCATTCTCAAAAAAAAACCTAGGTAGCTAGCTTTGTTAGTCGATTCTAAGAGCATCTCTAGTAGATACGGACAAATCCCAAACCCCAAATTCGCGTATTCAGAACACCCAATGTGGATTTGAGGTTCGAAAAGCACACAGGCAGATCAGATACGGCATATGAAATTGCATATTTAAAAAAAAACGCGTGCAAGAGAAGAACAGTTCGATGCTTGCATTTTAGATGCTTGCAGTTCATCTTAATTCAGCTGCATTGCAGCACTACATTAAACCAAAAGTAGATAAATCTGCCACGGCAGTACATTGCAGCAAAAATGGCTAACCGGAGCCCTTTGCCGTGGCGGATCCGCGTCGGCTCACTCCTCGTCGCTAATGAGGTCGACAAACACGCGGTCCTGCTCGACGCGGATGCGCCGCCATTCCTCGGCCTTGTCCGCATCCCGCTGGCTGGAGCGCGTGACGAGGCCGACGACGATGTCGAGCTCCCGCTCCGCGACGAAGTCGCTCGGCGTGAGGCCCGCGTCGACGCCGAGCTGCAGGAGGAGCTTCTTGAACTGCTCGTCGTCGAGGTAGTCACCCTCGGCGAAGTGGGAGAGGCGCGGTGGCTCCGGCTCTGGCTCGACCTCCTCCATCTTCACCACCAGCGCCGTCGACGGGCGTTGGCGGGAGCTCGTCGCCGAGGACGTCTAGGCCGCGGAAGAGGACGCGTCGCATCCGTGTAGGTACCGCTCCGACTCGCGCTTAGCGAAGGAAGGCGGCGCGGCGACGCCGTAGTTGCGGTAGCGGTATCTACTGCGGATGCACGCCGCGTCCGACTTTACCTTCTCCGCCTCCGCCTTCTCGCCGGCGGGAGGAGCAGCGGAGCTCCCACCGCGCTCGGTGGAGCGTTTCCCGCGGCCCACCTGGTCGATCCTGTGCCCGCGCCCTGCCACCATCGTCGCCGGTGGAAGGTGGGAACTGTGGATATGCGTTCTACCGCGCCGATTGCTCGCCGGAGGAGCGTCGATTGCTCGTCGGCGACAGGCGGAGAGGCAGAGGAGCGGATGGGCTTTGGCCCCCATCCGCCTCGCCGACCGCTATATATGCGGGCAATTTGGCAATTTGGGTTGCGGCCTGGATCCAATATCCGGGCCAGATCACCGATGCGGGGTCTAGTCTGGCCCAAAAAATGTGCCGACAACCGCATATCGGCCTGCCGCCGCGTTTGCGGGCCAATATGACGTATCTGCTAGAGATGCTCTGAGAAAAGCTAGCCTGGTTAGTAAATTTAGGAGATCATTTATCTTTTATCTTAGCAAGAACCATTTTTTCTTCTTTCAGATCCTGAGTTAGCTATTTGATGAGAAAATTGATATTTTACGAAAATTTACTTTCTATTTACCAAAAAACATATTTTAAATTTTTTAACAAAATCGGAACAAATATTTGCATGTACAGCTCCACATTCTATGTGCTGACATAAGTTTCGTGAAAAAACGATAATTTTTATCTGTGCAAATAGACAAAAAAAAGTCTCGCGGATACCTTATTTTAGCACTGAAAATTGTATTTTCTACAGGCCCACAAAAAATTGATTTGTTGTGAAAGACTTTGTGTGCCTAGAATGTGGATATGTACATGGCCATATTTTTTTTGAAACTTTTAACATTTGCAAATGTGTTTAGAACACAGACCATATGCATCCAAGAACCAGAACTCATCACGCCCGATGTTTCCACTCCTCTGTTTTCCCAAAATTTGCTTATGAGTAAAAAAATTCCATGCAATCGTTTAATTGGCCGTCCAACAATTTCTTTGAAGCTCCGCCACTGCCTAAGGGACTTGCAAAGCGAAGACTACAACACTCCGGCACCGAGGGCAACGTGCAGTGAAGGCGTGATGAGGCACTACCAAAGAGCATGATGGAAATTATGAGCGAGGAAGACTCCTTGGACTGCAAGTATCAAAACACCTTCCGGTTCCCATGCCAAAGAGGGGCCCCACCCTCTCCCCTTGGATCGAAGGCGTCGAACCATCGGGCATGGGAAAAGGTCACTCGAGAGCTAGAGAAGTGTTGGACTTGAGCCCCGGAACAGCCCCATAACACAACCATCTAAGTAAGGGGAACACACCACACCGACAATTACCACTGCCGCCTTTGGACGTCCCGACAAGAGCAGGAAAACCACATGTACGGGACCAAAGCTTTCGACTTCAACCTCACCGAGTGCCACACTCCCGAGGCGACACCTCCAAGGAGGACGCGACGGGCAGCACATCATTGTCGCCCAATCTAAGAGATTTTGGGCTTTTGCCCAAGAGGTGGGTCGGAGTGGAGATAGGGACCCCAACCACGCCTTGGACGCCGCCCTCCCAATCTCGATATCCGCCCTCCTCAAACTCGACCGCCGCACCTCTGGCCGGGCACGCCCGTACACGTTGCAGCCCCTTCTACACGCGCGCCCACGAGCTCCGACCCTGCGCAACCTCGAGCCTCCCATCTTCCTGTGAGTTACAACTTAGTACAAAGGATCAAATTTTGGGCGAGTGTGCTGAAACCTGAGTCCATTTCATTCCCCCGTTTCGCGCGCGCGCATGGCCCCCGAGGCACATGATGGGCCAACTATCGACTCTCCGTCCACATGCCACCGAAGTTGAGCTGATAGACTGGCTACCCGATCCATTCCGCATTCTACAAAAATAATCGTATGCCAACCGCCCGCAAATCAGGTTGCACCAGCCAAGACCCGGCATCATTGTGGCCTAGATTAACTAATCAACTCAACTGCCTGTGAGCCGATCCAGCCGATCAGTACTGCTTATGCAACTATGGCCTATCATTGGTCCAGCAGATACAATTATGTGCATGCATGGGGAATTTTCAATTCACAAAATTGCGCATCACAGCCCAGGCGATCGAGGATTCGTACTGACACCTCTGCGTATCATCACACATGATCAGGCATTCTTGAATCTGCTGTTACTGTACTTGTTTATACGGGGTACTGTGCTGATTCTTAGACTGTTCAACCTGTTAAAAAAAGAACTATTAATTCGACTAATCGGTCATTTTCGATAGACCACGACGACGACGACCGTGCATATCCTCGCTTAATTGGCCACGGATTAAGAAGATTTTCTTTTAACTGGTCATGCAATGTGGAAGAAGTAGCCACGACGGCATCGTGCGCGACTGTGATGGCGCTGTATGCAGTGTTTTTCTTTGTAAGAAGTAACGAGGAACAGTTCCACTTCCACGCGCGTTAAGTTGAACGGATAGCTCAGATGAAAGTTGCACGTTAGTGTCAGGACGGGGATTGCATTTAATGCATCACATAAGATATTTGGATTGTAGAATCACTTGGTGTTTTCTAGAGCACATGTTTGTTTGTTTGTATCACCCAAATGAGGATACTACTAAACGAATGTAAATCGCATCCCTATCTCGATTATATATGTATGTAACATATGCACCGAGAAACTAATACTATATTCCAATCAAACAGTCTACAATTTATTTATGTAGTTTTTAGTCCATGAATATATATAATTCATTGGCCGCGGTGTCAAAAAATAATAATGTTTTTATGGTGACGGCTATGGCACGGCCCCTTGAGTGTGTGTGTGACCTGCCTGATATTTCTACATCATACTTACCTGCATTGTGATGTGAGGATAGCACATAGTATCATCACGCAGCTAACTAGAATCGGAACTCTGTGTTGTCTAGATTTTTTGATTGTACTTATGTGTTCTCTAATTCTCACGTTCCGAGAAAGATAGAGAATATGTTTTTCTCCACTAACATTATAATCAACGGTTATATATCCAGCATCATGTCTCTAATCTTGTCTAGCCAAAGATACATATGTTTAGGTATTGTTTGTTTTTATTCAATCTATTATTGGAATGAAATCAAGTGAGGGTTGCGTCATCTAGTTGGTAGCTCTAAATAGTCATGGTTAGGATCTTATCTTAATTTCTTGTTTTGATAGATGAAAATTAAATGTTTTTCTAATTTAGTGTTTTAGTTCGAATAAAGACTTTAGAATAACGATTAGTGTTCTATATGTTTAATGAAATATTAGAAGTAAACAATTAGTATGAAGATGTAAGGAGAGAGTTGTGAGAGGTAAGTTAAATTCTGGTGCGACAGAATTGGCCGACAAAGTGATGCTAAGCCGAAGTATTATTTTAGTAATAACGAATGTGAGACTAAATGAAATCAAGTAGTACAACTCACATTCTAGCATTTCAAAATGACATCTTCACATTAACATGAATTGTAATGGATGATATCGTGTTTATTACAGACTTTGCTTTATAACCTTTTTTATTAACCCATTGTGTGACGACATGAAATTTCCATGCGTTTGTCGTCTACCCGTGTTTCCAAATTCCTACCGAAGTTTCTCAACTTTCCTGGGACAAAGTCAACCGCAAAATTAAATGAAATCAAGAAACTATAACTCAACTACCATACTTATATTTAGGTATTGTTTGTTTCTATTCAATCTATTATTGGAATGGATTCGATTAAGGATTGGTTTATCCAATTCCTCGATCCAATCCGCCTTAGATAGAACATTGTGTAGTTCAAATTTCTCTATTTTTTATAATATGAAAGATAAATGATGTGTAAATTTATTTTGTCTATTCGAATGCATATTTTAGAGTAGCAATCGTCGTTGATATATGTTTAAGAAAATGATAAAAGTTTACAATTACTATGAAGATGGAGATCGGGAGGTAGGTAGAGAGAGAGGGAGAGAGATGTGAGATGAGTTGAAATTTTGGTGCGACAGAGTTGACGGAGAAACTGATGCTAAGTTGAAGTAATTTATGTTAATAATGAATGTATAGGGATTGTCGTCATATCGTTGATATCAGAGCGCAGCTTGTGCGAGTGTCGGCCCACATACGACGGATCCTAGGGTCTTACCTTCATGTTTTTTGCAAACACGACATCCAGACATTTTATCGTGGCGGGCGCGGTTTAAGAATACGAACTTTATATCGGCTGCCTTGTTTGGGTGATGCGCTGATACCTTCAATCTGACTTATAGATTGTAGTATTGTAAGATTTTTTCCCTAGAAAATCTAGGTTTAATTGAACCTTGGAAAGCACTGCTAAAGTGGTATGAAGGAAACGTCTACAAGATTTGCTAGTTGATTTGCTAGTTGATTTTATCTTACGTTACCAGACCTTTCTAGTTTACTGTGTTTGGTGATGTGTTCAATGGATGAAGATATGCCAAGGTCAAAGATTCTCCTATAGCTATGCATACATATAGAAATGAAATATGTAGTAAATAAAATAGTGATAAAAGATTTGTGAGCAGCAGAGCCGTAAATACTTTTGCCCCTAAAATCAGAGGTGACAATAGCCTCTTGATCCAACCATCACTCCAACAACCGCGAGTAACAACAGTTATTAAGTAAAATAGATCAAAGCATTGGGATAGATGACTGTGCCGTTTATCCCAAACGAATCACTAAACATGTACCGCAACTTTCTCCTTTCTGTCACTGAGGTTTCGAGATAGCACGTCGTTCTCCACTCATCACACCTCTTTCCTTGATCGATCCCGAGAGATATGGGTACCTGCAGGTCCTCGAATCGAGGTAAAGAGACAAATATACAAGATTGCAAAGCTCCTATTCAATTTCTACACAAACTCATAAGATCAGATGCATATAAGCTCCGCGACAATTCACCCCAACCCGCAGCCCGTGAGGACTACTCACGCATGATAACAAGATCAAAGATAGAAATCATTGTTGCAAATACTTGGATTGAAATCACAATATTCTTACAATGGTCGCCAATTCTCAAGATCTCTATTACAAGGTGATGGCTATGACTATGGAGGAGATTGGAGAGGAAATGGATGAACAATGGTGGTGGATCTCCTTCGGTGTGTTGCAGACGGACCTGGTGCATGGCGACTCTATTTGGCGACGAATGGCTCTCTTTTGGACGGGATCCCTTCACGAAAGTTATAGGGTTTGACCTCGGGAATCCTTCGGCACCCAGTATGGGCGGATGGTACGAGCAGGGCTTGCTTGTACCGGTGTCCGCTATGCGCCCTGGAACCGACTTTGACCCTCTAGATGACTTTGCTGCACTTGTGACGAGATTTTCTTTAGTAATCACCCCTATTTTTTACCATCTTTCTTTTTTTATGCATGGGACCAAACCAAGGTTGATCGAAGTTGAACATTCCTATGGAACTCTCCTTTAGACGACTTCTCTGCGCTTGCCCAGCACCTTTCGTTTTATGGACCAGGACCAATTTCACCTCAGACCATGGTCAAGTCCTAACTGACTGGATAACATTCTCTCAAGGACCTGCAAAACTCTCTAATGCTGATGATCAAACGGTGCTTCAGATGTGTATGAGAAGGAAGCGTCTCACGGGACTCTTAGATAGAAACCATTGTAGGTCTATTTGCCATTAAGACTTGATTTCTACACACCATACAAAGAGAGAAATGATTGCACATCTTTGCAATAATTAGTCATTAGTGACACATTTAGAGAGATGTTTAGTCAACTTCTTGACTTAGTGTTATCACCAGATTTTGGCCAAATCAGGAGATGGGCCGTAAGTGAAGATGGGCTTGAAAGATACACGCGTGGAGCATCTTGGAAGCGGCCTTGCACGAAGAGTTTGGGCTTAATTGCCCATGTATCTGTAACATAGTAGATTGCATCTTAGTTTAGAATTAAAAGATAGAGTTTAACCCGTGCACGGTTAGGTGCACGCCCGAATTAGAAAGTCCCTTGGACTATAAATATGTATCTAGGGTTATCGAAAAAGGAGGACAATCACGTTCACAACAAACACAAATCAGGCGCATCGCCACCCCTCTTTCGAGGGTTTCTCCCGGGTAAGCATCATGCTGCCTAGATCGCATCTTGCGATCTAGGCAGCACACATCGTTTATTCTTGACTGCTCGCTCGTGGAAGCGTTGTTGATGGCAGTAGCACTACTTATCGTAGATGTTTTGGGGTTTGCATAGATGCTTTTCTTATGCATATCTGCTTAGCTGTGCCGTCCCTCGATATCTAGCTGCCCTTACACCTATCCAGGTGTAAGGGCAGCGCCTTGCTTGTTCGTTGTTTAGTAGATCCGATCCGTTATAGTTGCTCCTTGATTCTTCAAGGATTAGTTTAATATCCGTATGGTTAGGCCTTGCAAACGGGTTGAATGATCCGGTAGTGCGTTAGGTATGGTTTATTAGTCCTAAGAGGGATGTTCCGGGAATTAACTTAATGTTGGTTTTTAGGCCTCTTTTAGGGTTAGTTTTCCATTATCTTTCGTGTCTATTAGGCTCAACTACGCGTAGGATGTTCCGATCATACGGTGAAAACCCTAAACTGTCGTAGATTGGTTTAGCTTTGTCTTGATCAAGCAGGAGCCCCATGTCATCGTTAACCCGACGTGAACCATGGGGCGATCGGCTTTGTGAGCCGATCCATGTGGCAACCTGAGAGCCGATCGGGCTCGTATTTAATGTTTACGTGTCTACCATGCATGAAACTAATCGAAGAAATCCAACACCTTCCGACCAGGTATAGGTCAGGTGGCACGCCTTGCATCCGCTAGGACGTGTGCCGGAACATTAGCGGACGACGTCGAGGGACCAGGGCCCCCTCAGCCCTTGGAAGCCTCCCGCTCTTCGTGTTGCTTAACCACCGCCGCTGGGTTTGGCAGTGCAACACATTCTCGCCACTGTGGGACCATCTTCTGCAACAACGTCAACATCCGAGATGGCGGAAGAACCGGTCAAGTATGAAGATCTGCCTCCTGAGCATAAGAAGAAATATGATGATCTCAAGGCCATCTTGGAAGCCGATCTCATCGGCGCTTTTGAGAAAACCCGTTCGCACGGGACCAAGTTCAAAGGGTTCCAACCCGAAGGCGCGCTAGAGGGACTAGATCTATCTCTCCTTCGGACGAACGTACCAGAGCCCTGCGACAGGAGATTAACTATGCCGTTGCTCACTCTCTTCATCGGCATTCTGAGAGCCTGGTGAACAATCTGGAGCGTGTCGCGCTCAATGTGGTGCAAGAAATCATGAAGCACAAGTACTCTCCGTCAGGACCTGCTCTAGGAACTCATCAAGGAGAGATACCGCTCTATACTAGGCCACCACTGCAGTACACGATGGCAGCTCCACAGCAACAAGGTTCACCGGCGTACGTTGTCTACAAGGTTGGAGGTGATCCTGGCGACTACCAATTCCTGTATGAGCCGCCCAAGGAGATTCCACATGGATACGTGTGCACATACGTGCCAGACTGCAACAACTGGATGACCCAGGTTATAGCAGGAAGGACGCCACGGCAGAGGGATCGCCGAACAGGAGTAGTTCTTTGGAGCAGAAGCGCTCCGGGAGCGAGATGTTGAGAAACGAGCGTGGCTAGCTAAATATGTCACCGGTACAAGTCATGAACGCTCAACTTCTGCAGCTCCTACGGTGGATGAGATTACCGCAATCATGAGAGATCAGTTCGGCATCCTGCCGAAGAAGAGATGATCGGCTACTCCAAGCCGTATCCCAACGATTATGACCTAATCCCACTACCGCCTAAGTATCGGCTCCCGACTTCACGAAATTCAGTGGATCAGAGGGAACCAGCTCGATCGAGCACGTGAGCCGATATTTGGCCCAGTTGGGCATGGTCTCAGCTTCAGACGAGCTGCGTGTGAGGTTCTTCTCACAATCTCTCACGGGTCCGGCCTTTGGATGGTACACCTCGTTGCCACCGGATTCGGTTCGGACGTGGAAGCAGCTGGAGGAACAATTCCACGTACAATATCATTCAGAAGCTACTGAAGCTGGCATTGCCGATCTGACCCAGGTTCGGCAGAGGCGAGGAGAGACGGTGTCTGAATACATTCAGCGCTTCAGGACCGTCGAAACCGATGTTATTCGGTTCGTTTATCGAGAAGGAAGCGAGCTGGCGATAGCAGGCCTGCAGCGCCGCTCAAAGACGTGACCTTCCAAGCGGACTACAGTTCATTGGCGCATATGGTTCAGAAATTGACATCGTATGAACAGCGCCACCGTGTACCAGGACAAGTTCAAGCGCGTCGCCCCGATCGAGATGGAAGAAGATGAAGATTCTGCAGGAGATCAAGTCGCTGTAGCTGAATGGACTCGGGGGCAAAGCCCGTGTCCTGCAAGTGGGTGAAGCAACCAGGGCCTGCAAAAGGGTTTGACTTTGATTTGAGCAAAACGGAGCAAATTTGATTTGCTGCGAAGGAAAACAGTGAAGTTAAGGCCACAAAATCCCCACGTTACAAGAGATGAATGGCAGGCCATACTGCAAATGGCATCACACGTTCACCCATGCCACCAACGACTGCAAAGTCTTGCGCGGACAGATTCAAATGGCGATAGAACAAGGGCTCTTCGGTCAGTTTGCCATGAGAGTTGACACGCGCCGTTTCCGGACGTCAACATGGTGGATCTCAGCCACTGCATAAGACGCGAGCCAGGTTTCTCTTTTGATATCAACATGGCAGGGCTTGCAGATCGCCATGGCAAGGACAAGCCAGAGAGCAGTCGCTCCCGTGGCAAAGATAAAGAGGAGGCCAATCCACGCGACCGGCCCCAGCATGATGACAAACGGTATTTGACTGAGGAAGAGGTGATAAGCGTGCGGTATAAACGACCACTCTCCGCACATCTCCTCAACAAATATGGACAGCAATACGACCGACGTCGGCGCTACGATGTAGATGATGATAGATATCGTCGGTCTGATGCAGACAACAGGAAATACCGTCGATACGAAGGGGAGCGTCACGCCGGAGGGAGGTCAAGAGAGCAAGAGGACATGGATAGGCATTGGGACTGTCCTTTCTTCAAACATTGCTGGGACTCAGGAATGAGCCGATTGCCTACAATCGAGAACTGCCCAGAATGTAGAAAGAAGAGGAAGGGAACAAATGAAGTTTCAGTGTTCAAGCGTCTAGGACCTCTCCCACCTCAGAACAAACGAGCTGAGTCATCTCAAGATGAAGACTTCGAGGAGTCGAAGAAGAAGATAGATATCACCGACCAAGGTGGTGTCCTGATGGACTCAGCCACTCCCAAAAGCGCAGAGTGCAACGAAACTTGGAGGAAGCCGAGGCGCAGTACCTGTACACGTTGAGGAAAGCACGGCCCGATCTGGCCGTGAAAATTCAGCAAACAGGAGACGGAGGCTCGCCCACCAAAGAAAGTGTGGCGACCCTGGCAAAAGCCGATGCAGGGACATCGGCTGATACAAACATGGTGTTCGTTCTCCCGTCAGAGTTTTGTGCTCCGAGAAATGAGGAAGTATCAGTGGCACAGTTTGATTGCGGGTGATGTCTACGGGTGCTTCTATTCTTGTAGACAGTGTTGGGCCTCCAAGAGCAGAGGTTTGTAGAACAGCAGGAAGTTTCAAGTGGATTACCCAAGGTTTATCGAACTCGGGGAGGAAGAGGTCAAAGATATCCCTCTCAAGCAACCCTGCAACCACAAAGCAAGAAGTCTCTTGTGTCCCCAACACACCTAATAGGTGTACTAGTTCGCGAAGAGATAGTGAAATACAAGTAATATGGATGTATATGAGTGGTAATAGCAATCTGAATAAAATATGGCAGCGAGTAAACATGCAACAAAACAATAAACAAACGGAGATTCGATGCTTGGAAGCAAGGCCTAGGGATCCTGCTTTCACTAGTGGACACTCAACAATGATCACAATAGGACTACTCTACACTCTTTTGTTGGATGATGAACACATTGCGTAGGATTACACGAACCCTCAATGCCGGAGTTAACAAGCTCCACAATTCAATGTTCATATTTAAATAACCTTAGAGTGCAAGATAGATCAACATAATTACACCAAGAACTAACATAGCATGCACACTATCACCATCACGCCATGAAGGAGGCATAGATCACGTCAACACTATCATAGTAATAATTAACTCCATAACCTACAAGAGATTATGATCATAATCTACGCCAAGTACTAACACGGATGCACACACTGTCACCATTACACCGTGAAGGAGGAATAGAGTACTTCAATAACATCACTAGAGTAGCACATAGATAATATTCAACTAGATCACATAAAGAGAGAGATGAACCACATAGCTACAGCGGAGCCCTCAGCCCGGGGAGAACTACTCCTCCTCATCATGGAGACAGCGATGGCGGTGAAGATGGCGGTGGAGACGGCGGTGGAGATGACTCCGGGGGCAATTCCCCGTCCGGCGGTGCCGGAACAGAGACTTCGTCCCCGAATCTTGATTTCGCGATGGCGGCGGCTCGGAAGGTTTTCTCGGGTCTCGTCTTCTCTGTCGGTGTTTTTAGGTCAGGGACGACTAAATAGGCGAAGAGACGGAGTCGGAGGGGCCACGGGGTGCCCACACCACGGGGGCGCGCCCCCCCGGGCCGCGCCGGGGTGTGGTGGGGCCCCCCTGGCTCCCCTCTCATCTTTCTCCGGTGCTCTGGAAGCTTCCGGGAATTATAAGGTCCTCGGTCTTGATTTCGTCCGATTCCGAAAATATTTCTTTACTAGGATTTCTGAAACCAAAAACAGCAGAAAACAACAACTGGCCTTTCGGCATCTCGTCAATAGGTTAGTTCCGGAAAACGCACAAATATGACATATAATGTGTATAAAACATGTAGATATCATCAATAAAGTAGCATGGAACATAAGAAATTATCGATACGTCGGAGACGTATCAGCATCCCCAAGCTTAGTTCTGCTCGTCCCGAGCAGGTAAAACGATAACAAAGATAATTTCTGAAGTGACATGCCATCATAACCTTGATCATACTATTGTAAAGCACATGAGATAAATGCAGAGATTCGAAGCAATGATGAAGATAATGAGTAAACAAATGAATCATATAACAAAGACTTTTCATGAATAATACTTTCAAGACAAGCATCAATGAGTCTTGCATAAGAGTTAACTCATAAGCAATAAATTCTTAGTAGAAAGCTTTGAAACAACACAAAGGAAGATATAAGTTTCAGTGGTTGCTTTCAACTTTAACATGTATATCTCATGGATAATTGTCAACACAAAGTAATATAACAAGTGCAATAGGTAAACATGTAAGAATCAATGCACACAATTTACACAAGTGTTTGCTTCTAAGATAGAAAGAATAGGTAAACTGACTCAACAATAAAGTAAAAGAATGGCCCTTCAAAAGAGGAAAGCATCGATTGCTATATTTGTGCTAGAGCTTTGATTTTGAAAACATATAGAGAGCATAAAAGTAAAGTTTTGAGAGGTGTTTGTTGTTGTCAACGAATGGTAGTGGGCACTCTAACCCCCTTGCCAGACAAACCTTCAAAGAGCGGCTCCCATTTTATTTTTATTTTTGGGTGGCACTCCTTCCAACCTTTGCTTTCACAAACCATGGCTAACCGAATCCTCGGGTGCCCGCCAACAATCTCATACCATGAAGGAGTGCCTTTTTATTTTAGTTTTATTATGATGACACTCCTCCCCACCTTTGCTTTCTCAAGCCATGGCTAACCGAATCCTTCGGGTGCCGTCCAACAATCACATACCATAGAGGAGTGTCTATTTTTGTTAATTAATTTGGATGGAATCCCATTGCCAGCTCTTTTTGCAAAATTATTGGATAAGCGGATGAAGCCACTAGTTGTTACCACCCGATTTTGGCTAAATCAGGAGTTGGGACGTAAGTGAAGATGGGCCTGAAGGACGTACACGTGGAGCATCTTCGGAGCGGCTTTGCGCTAAGAGTTTGGGCTAAGTGGCCCGTGTATCTGTAATATAGTAGATTGTATTGTAATTTAGATTAAAGAGATAGAGTCTGGCCCGTGCACGGTTAGGTGCACGCCTCAATTAGAAAGTCCCTTGGACTATAAATATGTATCTAGGGTTATCGGAAAAGGAGAACAATCATCGTTCAACCAACACAAATCAGGCGCATCGCCACCCCTTCTCTTCGAGGGTTTCTCCCGGGTAAGCACCATGCTGCCTAGATCGCATCTAGCGATCTAGGCAGTATAACGTTTATTCGTTATCCTTGTACTGCTCGTGCTGAAGCCTTGTTGATGGCGGCAGTACTATTTATCCTTAGGTGTTTAGGGGCTAGCATTGGTGCTTTCACGTGCATATCTGCGTGGCAATGCCGTCCCTAGACACCTAGCTGCCCTTACGTCGATCTAGACGTAAGGGCAGCATCTTGCTTGTTCTTACTTAGTAGATCCGATCCGTTATAGTTGCTCCTTGCTACGCAGGATTAGTTTAATATTGCATAGTTAGGCCTTATGCTGGGGTCGGATGATCCGGTGGTGCGTTAGGTGTTGTTTACCGTCCCTGCGAGGGATGTTCGGGGATCTACGTTATGTTGGTTTTTAGGCCTCTCGCAGGTAGTTTGCATCGTCTCTCGTAGCTGCTAGGCCCGATCGCACGTAGGACGTTCCGATTATGCGGTGAAAACCCTAAACGTCGTGGATCGCTTTAGCTTTGTCCTGATCAAGCAGGATCCCCATGCCATTGTAAATCCAACGTGAAGCATGGGGCGATCGGCTCCTTGAGCCGATCCACAGGGAAACCTGAGAGCCGATAGGGCTCGTATTTAATGTTTACGTGTCTACCATGCAGGAACAATCGAAGCACTAACACCTTCCTGATCGGGTCTAGGTCGGTGGCACGCCCTAGCAACCGCCAGGACGTTTGCCGAAGATTTGCGGGACGCGAGGTGCCGGATCCACGATACGTCTCCAACGTATCGATAATTTCTTATGTTCCATGCTACTTTATTGATGATACCTACATGTTTTATGCACATTATATGTCATATTTATGCATTTTCTGGAACTAACCTATTAACAAGATGCCGAAGAGCCAGTTCTGTTTCTGCTGTTTTTGGTTTCAGAAATCCTAGTAAGGAAATATTCTCGGAATTGGACGAAACTTTCGCCCAGGGTCCTATTTTTGCACGAAGCTTCCAGAAGACCGGAGAGATAACGAAGTGGGGCCACGAGGCAGCCAGAGGCTAGGGCGGCGGCCCAAGCCCTGGCCGCGCGCCTGCCCCCCGGCCCTCGTGTGGCCCCCGCGTTGACCTTCCGCCTACTTAAAGTCTCCGTCGCGAAACCCCGGTGCGAGAGCCACGATACGGAAAACCTTCCGAGACGCCGCCGCCGCGAATCCCATCTCGGGGGATTCGAGATCGCCTCCGGCACCTGCCGGAGAGGGGATTCATCTCCCGGAGGACTCTACACCGCCATGGTCGCCTCCGGAGTGATGAGTGAGTAGTTCACCCCTGGACCATGGGTCCATAGCAGAGCTAGATGGTCGTCTTCTCCTTGTTGTGCTTCATTGTTGGATCTTGTGAGCTGCCTAACATGATCAAGATCATATATCTGTAATTCTATATGTTTGTCGGGATCCGATGGATAGAGAGTACTATGATTATGGTGATTATCAATCTATTGTTTATGTGTTGTTTATGATCTTGCATGCTCTCCGTTACTAGTAGAGGCTCTGGCCAAGTTTTTACTCTTAACTCCAAGAGGGAGTATTTATGCTCGATAGTGGGTTCATGCCTCCATTGAATGTGGGACAGTGACAGAAAGTTCTAAGGTTGTGGATGTTTGTTGCCACTAGGGATAAAACATTGATGCTATGTCTAAGGATGTAGTTGTTGATTACATTACGCACCATACTTAATGCAATTGTCTGTTGCTTTGCAACTTAATACTGGAGGGGGTTCGGATGATAACCTGAAGGTGGACTTTTTAGGCATAGATGCAGTTGGATGGCGGTCTATGTACTTTGTCGTAATGCCCAATTAAATCTCACTATATTTATCATATCATGTATATGCATTGTTATGCCTTTCTCTATTTGTCAATTGCCCTTGTAATTTGTTCACCCAACATGCTTTTATCTTATGGGAGAGACACCTCTAGTGAGCTGTGGACCCCGGTCCTATTCTTTACATAGCATACAATCTATGCAATTGTGTTTACTGTTTTCTTTGCAAACATCTTCCACTCGATACGTTTAATCCTTTGTTACAGCCGGTGAGATTGACAACCTCCACTGTTTCGTTGGGGCAAAGTACTTTGGTTTTGTTGTGCAGATTCCACGTTGGCGGGAATCCTGGTGTTGCGCCGCATCACATTTCGCGACCATCAACCTTCAACGTGCTTCTTGGCTCCTACTGGTTCGATTAAACCTTGGTTTCATACTGAGGGAAACTTGCTTCTATACGCATCATACCTTCCACTTGGGGTTCCCAACGGACGTGTGCATCTACGCGTATCAAGCTAAATGTCTGGCGCCGTTGCCGGGGAGATCAAGACACGCTGCAAGGGGAGTCTCCACTTCTCAATCTCTTTACTTTGTTTTTGTCTTGCTTTATTTTATTTACTACTTTGTTTGCTGCACCTAAACAAAACACACAAAAATTAGTTGCTAGTTTTACTTTATTTATTGTCTTGCTCTCTATCAAAAACACAAAAAAATTAGTTACTTGCATTTACTTTATCTAGTTTGTTTTATTTACCATTGCTAAAATGAATACTCCTGAAAATACTAAGTTGTGTGACTTCACAAATGCAAATAATAATGATTTCCTATGCACACCTATTGCTCCACCTGCTACTACAGCAGAATTCTTTGAAATTAAACCTGCTTTACTAAATCTTGTTATGAGAGATCAATTTTCTGGTGTTAGTTCTGATGATGCTGCTGCCCATCTCAATAATTTTGTTGAACTTTGTGAAATGCAAAAGTATAAAGATGTAGATGGTGATATTATTAAATTGAAAGTGTTTCCTTTCTCATTAAGAGGAAGAGCTAAAGATTGGTTGCTATCTTTGCCTAAGAATAGTATTGATTCATGGACTAAATGCAAGGATGCTTTTATTGGTAGATATTATCCTCCCGCTAAAATTATATCTTGAGAAGTAGCATAATGAATTTTAAGCAATTAGATACTGAACATGTTGCTCAAGCATGGGAGAGAATGAAAACTTTGGTAAAGAATTGCCCAACCCATGGATTGACTACTTGGATGATCATCCAAACCTTCTATGCAGGACTAAATTTTTCTTCGCGGAATTTATTGGATTCAGCTGCTGGAGGTACCTTTATGTCCATCACATTGGGGGCGGCTACAAAACTTCTTGATGATATGATGATAAATTACTCTGAATGGCACACGGAAAGAGCTCCACAAGGTAAGAAGGTAAATTATGTTGAAGAAACCTCTTCCTTGAGTGATAAGATTGATGTGATTATGTCTATGCTTGTGAATGGTAGATCTAATGTTGATCCAAATAATGTTCCTCTAGCTTCATTGGTTGCTCAAGAAGAAAATGTTGATGTGAATTTCATTAAAAATAATAATTTCAACAACAATGCTTATAGGAACAACTTGGTAATAACTATAGGCCATATCCTTCTGCTAATGGTAATGGTTATGGTAATTCTTATGGGAATTCTTACAACAATAATAGGAGTGTACCCCTGGTCTTGAAGCTATGCTTAAAGAATTTATTAGTACACAAACTGCTTTTAACAAATCTGTTGAGGAAAAGCTTGATAAAATTGATACTATTGCTTCTAGAGTTGATAGACTTGCCTCTTATGTTAATCTTTTAAAATTGAAAGTTATGCCTAATAATGATATTGATAATAAGATTACTACTACAGCAAATGCCATCCAAGTTAGAATTAATGAGAATATAAGATTAATGGCTGAACTGCGTGCTAGGTGGGATAGAGAAGAAAATGAAAAACTAGCTAAAGAGAATAATGTAGCTAAAGTTTGGACTATTACCACCACTAGTAATGCTAATTCTTCACATGTTGCTGCACCTCCTACTATCAATGGTAAAATAATTGGTGTTGGCAATGTTTCTACTCCTAGTGCAAAGCGTACAAAATTGAAATTGGAGACCTTGTGATAAAACTGCTGAAATTTTTTCCAACCTTGGAAACAATGATCCCATTGCTGTAGCTCATAATGATTTAGATTTTGATGATTGCAACATCTCTGAAGTTATAAAGTTCTTACAAAAACTTGCTAAAAGTCCTAATGCTAGTGCTATAAATTTAGCCTTTACAAAACATATTACAAATGCTCTCATAAAAGCTAGAGAAGAGAAACTAAAACTTGAAACTTCTATTCCTAGAAAGTTAGAAGATGGTTGGGAGCCCATCATTAAAATGAAATTCAATGACTTTGAATGTAATGCTTTATGTGATCTTGGTGCAAGTATTTCTGTTATGCCTAAAAAGATTTATGATATGCTTGACTTGCCACCATTGAAGAATTGTTATTTGGATGTTAATCTTGCTGATAATGTTAAAAAGAAACCTTTGGGGAGGATTGATAATGTGCATATTACGGTTAACAATAACCTTGTCCCCGTTGATTTTGTTGTCTTGGATATCGAATGCAATGCATCTTGTCCTATTGTGTTGGGAAGACCTTTTCTTCGAACCGTTGGTGCTGTTATTGATATGAGGGAAGGTAATATTAAATATCAATTTCCTCTCAAGAAAGGTATGGAACACTTCCCTAGAAAGAGAATGAAGTTGCCTTTTGATTCTATTATTAGAACAAGTTATGATGTTGATGCTTCTTCTCTCGATGTTACTTGATTTGCACTTTCTGCGCCTAGCTGAAAGGCGTTAAAGAAAAGCGCTTATGGGAGACAACCCATGTTTTTACTACAGCAATTTTTGTTTTGTTGAGTCTTGGAAGTTGTTTACTACTGTAGCAACCTCTCCTTATCATGTTTTTGTGCCAAGTAAAGTTTCTATGTCAAAGTTGATGTTATATTTAGGATCGCTGCAGAAACAGCATTGCTGTCTGTCACGAATCTGGGCACAGTTCTCTGTAGAAAATTCGAAAAAATCTGCCAATTTACGAGCGTGATCCTCAGATATGTACGCAACTTTCATTAGTTTTGAGTTTTTCCATTTGAGCAAGTCTAGTGCCGCTTTAAATTCGTCTTTGGACTGTTCGTTTTTGACAGATTCTGCCTTTTATTTCGCATTGCCTCTTTTGCTATGTTGGATTTATTTCTTTGATCCATTAATGTCCAGTGTAGCATTATGCAATGTCCAGAAGTGAAAATAATGATTGTGTCACCTCTGAATGAGTGAATTATTAATTGTGCATAACCCTCAAGCTAAATTTCTGGAAGTTGGGATCCCATCTCGGGTCAGAGATCGCCTCCGGCACCCTGCCGGAGAGGGGATTCATCTCCCGGAGGACTCTACACCGCCATGGTCGCCTCCGGAGTGATGAGTGAGTAGTTCACCCCTGGACCATGGGTCCATAGCGGTAGCTAGATGGTCGTCTTCTCCTTGTTGTGCTTCATTGTTGGATCTTGTGAGCTGCCTAACATGATCAAGATCATCTATCTGTAATTCTATATGTTGTGTTTGTCGGGATCCGATGGATAGAGAGTACTATGATTATGGTGATTATCAATCTATTGTTTATGTGTTGTTTATGATCTTGCATGCTCTCCGTTACTAGTAGAGGCTCTGGCCAAGTTTTTACTCTTAACTCCAAGAGGGAGTATAGTGGGTTCATGCCTCCATTGAATCTGGGACAGTGACAGAAAGTTCTAAGGTTGTGGATGTGTTGTTGCCACTAGGGATAAAACATTGATGCTATGTCTAAGGATGTAGTTGTTGATTACATTACGCACCATACTTAATGCAATTGTCTGTTGCTTTGCAACTTAATACTGGAGGGGGTTCGGATGATAACCTGAAGGTGGACTTTTTAGGCATAGATGCAGTTGGATGGCGGTCTATGTACTTTGTCGTAATGCCCAATTAAATCTCACTATATTTATCATATCATGTATATGCATTGTTATGCCTTTCTCTATTTGTCAATTGCCCGACTGTAATTTGTTCACCCAACATGCTTTTATCTTATGGGAGAGACGACCCCGGTCCTATTCTTTACATAGCATACAATCTACTGCAATTGTGTTTTACTGTTTTCTTTGCAAACATCTTCCACTCGATACGTTTAATCCTTTGTTACAGCAAGCCGGTGAGATTGACAACCTCACTGTTTCGTTGGGCAAAGTACTTTGGTTTTGTTGTGCAGATTCCACGTTGGCGCAGGAATCCCTGTGTTGGAGATATGCCCAAGAGGCAATAATAAAAGTGGTTATTATATATCTTTATGTTTATGATAAATGTTTATATACCATGCTATAATTGTATTAACTCAAACATTGATACATGTGTGATATGTAAACAACAAAGAGTCCCTAGTAAGCCTCTTAACTAGCTTGTTGATTAATAGATGATTAGTTTCATAATCATGAACATTGGATGTTATTAATAACAAGGTTATATCATTGTATGAATGATGTAATGGACACACCCAATTAAGCGTAGCATAAGATCACGTCATTAAGTTATTTGCTATAAGCTTTCGATACATAGTTACCTAGTCCTTATGACCATGAGATCATGTAAATCACTTATACCGGAAAGGTACTTTGATTACATCAAACGCCACTGCGTAAATGGGTGGTTATAAAGGGGGATTAAGTATCCGGAAAGTATGAGTTGAGGCATATGGATCAATAGTGGGATTTGTCCATCCCGATGACGGATAGATATACTCTGGGCCCTCTCGGTGGAATGTCGTCTAATGTCTTGCAAGCATATGAATAAGTTCATAAGAGACCACATACCACGGTACGAGTAAAGAGTACTTGTCAGGAGACGAGGTTGAACAAGGTATAGTGTGATACCGATGATCAAACCTCGGACAAGTAAAATATCGCGTGACAAAGGGAATTGGTATCGTATGTGAATGGTTCATTCGATCACTAAAGTCATCGTTGAATATGTGGGAGCCATTATGGATCTCCAGATCCCGCTATTGGTTATTGGTCGGAGTGAGTACTCAACCATGTCTGCATAGTTCGCGAACCGTAGGGTGACACACTTAAAGTTGGATGTTGAAATGGTAGTACTTGAATATGGAATGAAGTTGGAATATTTGTTCGGAGTCCCGGATGTGATCCCGGACATCACGAGGAGTTCCGGAATGGTCCTAGAATAAGATTCATATATAGGATGTCATTTTATGTGAATAAAATGATGCGGAAGGTTCTATGGAAGGTTCTAGAAGGTTCTAGAAAAGTCCGGAAGAAACCACCAAGGAAGGTGGAGTCCACATGGGACTCCACCTCCATGGCCGGCCAACCCTAGTGGGGGAGGAGTCCCAAGTGGACTCCCCTTAGGGGGCCGGCCAACCCCCCTATGGAAGGTGGAATTCCCACCTCTAGTGGGAGGGAAGGTTTCCCACCATATGGAAGGTTTTGGGTTCGGGTCTTATTCGAAGACTTGTAGTCCAACACTTGGGGCTTCCACCTATATATAGAGGGCCAAGGGGAGGGGGCCGGCCACCCCAAGACCACAAGCTGGCCGCCCCCCATAGAGTGGCCGGCCACCCTCCCAAACCCTAGCTTTGCTCCTCCACTTCATATTGCCCGCATAGCTTAGCGAAGCTCCGCCGGACTTCTACACCGCCACCGACACCACGCCGTCGTGCTGTCGGATTCAAGAGGAGCTACTACTTCCGCTGCCCGCTGGAACGGGAGGTGGACGTCGTCTTCATCAACAACCGAACGTGTGACCGAGTACGGAGGTGCTGCCCGTTCGTGGCGCCGGAACCGATCGTGATCAAGATCTTCTACGCGCTTTGCGCGGCAAGTGAACGTCTACCGCAGCAACAAGAGCCTCCTCTTGTAGGCTTTGGAATCTCTTCAAGGGTGAGTCTCGACAATCCCCTCGTTGCTACCGTCTTCTAGATTGCATCTTGGCTTGGATTGCGTGTTCGCCGTAGGAAAATTTTTGTTTTCTATGCTACGTTATCCTACAGTGGTATCAGAGCCGTGTCTATGCATAGATGGTTGCACGAGTAGAACACAATGGTTTGTGGGCGTTGATGCTCTTGTTATCTTTAGTTGAGTACTTTGCATCTTTGTGGCATAGTGGGATGAAGCGGCTCGGGCTAACTTTACATGACCGCGTTCATGAGATTTGCTCCACGCTTGACATGCAACTTGTATTGCATAAGTGGCTTTGCGGGTGTCTGTCTCTCCTACTATAGTGAAGATTCAATTTACTCCTCTATTGAAAACACTAGTATCACCGTTGTGGTTCATGTTCGTAGGTAGATTGGATCTTACTCGAAAACCCTAAACCACGTAAAATATGCAAACCAAATTAGAGAACGTCTAACTTGTTTTTGCAGGGTTTGGTGATGTGATATTGCCATAATGTGATGATGAATATGTATGAGATGATCATTATTGTATTGTGGCAACCGGCAGGAGCCTTATGGTTGTCTTTAAATTTCATGTTGAGTAGTATTTCAAAGTAGTTGTAATAGTTGCTACATGGAGGACGATCATGAAGACGGCGCCATTGACCTTGGTGCTTCGCCGACGATGATGGAGATCATGCCCGTTGATGATGGAGATCATGTCCACGCTTTGGAGATCAAGATCAAAGGCGCAAAGACAAAAGGGCCATATCATATCACATATGAACTGCATGTGATGTTAATCCTTTTATGCATCTTATTTTGCTTAGATCGCGACGGTAGCGGTAGCATTATAAGATGATCCCTCTCACTAAAATCTCAAGATAATAAAGTGTTCATCCTTAGTAGCACCGTTATCAAGTCTTGTCGTTTCGAAGCATCTCGTGATGATCGGGTGTGATAGATTCAATAAGTACATACAACGGGTGCAAGACAGTTTTGCACATGCGGATACTAAGTGGCCTTGACGAGCCTAGCATGTACAGACATGGTCTCGGAACACGTGATACCGAAAGGTAGAGCATGAATCATATGATTGATATGATGAACACTTTGAGTGTTCGCCATTGAAATCACACCTTTTCTCGTGATGATCGGGTTTAGGTGCGGTAGATTTGGTTCGTGTGATCACTAAGACAATGCGAGGGATATTGTTTTGAGTGGGAGTTCACCTAGATTTTTAATTATGTTGAATTAAAATTTGAACTCAATTTGTCATAAACTTAGTCTAAACTATTGCAAATATGTTGTAGATATGGCGTCCCCAATCAATTTTAACCAGTTCCTAGAGAAAGAAAAACTTAAGAGCAACGGTAGCAACTTCACCGACTGGTTCCGTCATGTGAGGATCTTCCTCAATGGCGGAAATCTGCAATATGTGCTTGATGCACCGCTAGGTGACCCTCCAGCAAAACTGAAACCGATGAAGTAAAGAATGTTTACGCAACTCGGAAAACTCGGTACTCTCAAGTTCAGTGTGCCATCTTATGCAGTCTGGAATCCGATCTTCAAAAACGTTTTGAGCACCACGATCCTCATGAGTTGATGAAAGAGTTGAAGACTATTTTTGAAACTCATGCGGCCGTGGAATGCTATGAAGCATCGAAACACTTTTTCAGCTGTATGATGGAAGAAGGCAGCTCCATTAGTGAGCACATGCTCGTTATGACCGGGCATGCGAAGAAACTCAGTGACTTGGGAATAGTGATTCCTAACAGACTGGGGATTAATCGTGTCCTTCAATCACTGCCACCAAGTTATAAGAACTTTGTGATGAACTACAATATGCAGAACATGAACAAGGAGTTTCCTGAACTCTTTGGCATGCTAAAAGCTGCTGAGATTGAGATCAAGAAAGAGCACCAAGTGTTGATGGTCAACAAGACCACCAGTTTCAAGAAACAGGGCAAGTCTAAGGGAAAATTCAAGAAGGGTGGCAAGAAAGCTGCCACGCTCCTATGAAACTTAAGAACGGCCCTAAGCCTGATGCTGATTGCTGCAAAGAGAAGGGACACTGGAAGCGTAATTGCTCCAAGTATTTGGCGGATCTGAAGAGCGGCCTTGTCAAGAAGAAGAAAGAAGGTATATCTGATATACATGTTATAGATGTTCATTTCACTGGTTCTCGTTCTAGTACCTGGGTATTTGATACTGGTTCGGTTGCTCATATTTGTAACTCGAAACAGGAACTAAAGAATAAACGACAACTGCTGAAAGATGAAGTGACGATGCGCGTTGGAAACGGATCCAAGGTCAATGTGATCGCAGTCGGGACACTTCCTCTACATCTACCTTCGGGATTAGTTTTAAGCCTAAATAATTGTTATTATGTACCCGTTGCGCATGAACATTATATCACGATCTTGTTTAATGCAAGACGGTCATTCATTCAAGTCTGAGAATAATGGTTGTTCTATCTTTATGAATAATATCTTTTATGGTCGAGCACCAAAAGAATGGCTTATTTCTATTAGATCTCGATAGTAGTGATACACATATACATAACATTGATGCTAAACGAATTAAATTGAATGATAATTCTACTTATATGTGGCACTGTCGTCTTGGTCATATTGGAGTGAAACGCATGAAGAAACTCCATACGATGGATTACTAGAATCACTTGACTTTGAGTCACTTGATAGATGCGAAGCATGTCTGATGGGAAAAATGACTAAGACTCCATTCTCGGGTATGATGGAGCGAGCTACTGACTTATTGGAAATCATACATACAGATGTGTGTGGACCAATGAGTGTAGCATCGCGCGGTGGTTATCGTTATGTTCTAACCTTCACAGATGATTTGAGTAGATATGGGTATATCTATTTAATGAAACATAAATCCGAAACTTTCGAGAAGTTTAAGGAATTCCAAAGTGAAGTAGAAAATCAACGTAACAAGAAGATTAAATTTCTACGATCTGATCGCGGAGGTGAATATCTGAGTTATGAGTTTGGCATGCATTTAAAGAAATGCGGAATACTTTCACAATTGACACCGCCGGGAACACCACAACGAAACGGTGTGTCCGAACGTCGTAATCGAACTCTCTTAGATATGGTTCGTTCTATGATGTCTCTTACTGATTTGCCGTTATCTTTTGGAGTTATGCATTAGAGACAGCCGCATTCACTTTAAATAGAGCACCATCAAAATCCGTGAAACGACGCCGTATGAATTATGGTTTAATAAGAAACCTAAGCTGTCGTTCCTAAAAGTTTGGGGTTGCAAAGCCTATGTAAAAAAGTTACAACCGGACAAGCTAGAACCCAAAGCGGAGAAATGCGTCTTCATAGGATACCCTAAGGAAACTATAGGGTACACTTTCTATCACAAATCCGAAGGCAAGATCTTTGTTGCTAAGAACGGAACCTTTCTTGAGAAAGAATTTCTCACTAAAGAAGTGACTGGAAGAAAAGTAGAACTCGATGAGATTGAAGAATCTCTACTCGTTGATCAGAGTAGCGCAGTACCGGAAAATGTTCCTGTACCACCTACACCGGCAACAGAGGAAGCTAATGATAATGATCATGAAACTTCAAATGAGACAGCTACTGAACCTCGCAGATCGACAAGGGATCGTGCCACCCAGATTGGTATGATCCTTGTCTAAATGTCATGATTGTGGATAACAATGATGAAGACCCTCGACGTATGAAGAAGCGATGATGAGCCCAGATTCCAACAAATGGCAAGAAGCCATGAAATCCGAAATGGGATCCATGTATGATAACAAAGTATGGACTTTGGTAGACTTACCTGATAGCCGCAAGGCTGTCGAGAATAAATGGATCTTCAAAAGAAAAACAGATGCTGATGGTAATATTACTGTCTATAAAGCTCGACTTGTCGCAAAGGGTTTCCGACAAATTCAAGGTGTTGACTACGATGAGACTTTCTCACCTGTAGCGAAGCTAAAATCTGTGAGGATTTTGTTAGCAATAGCTGCATTTTTCGATTATGAGATTTGGCAGATGGATGTCAAAACGGCATTCCTTAATGGAGACATTGAGGAAGAGTTGTATATGGTACAACCCAAAGGTTTTGTCGATCCTAAAAATGCTGACAAAGTATGCAAACTTCAGCGTTCAATCTATGGACTGAAGCAAGCATCGAGAAGTTGGAACCGACGTTTGATAAGGTGATCAAAGACTTCGGGTTTATACAGTGTCATGGAGAGGCCTGTATTTACAAGAAAGTGAGTGGGAGCTCTGTAGCATTCCTGATATTATATGTAGATGACATATTATTGATTGGGAATGATATAGAACTATTAAGCAGTGTAAAGGGTTATTTGAATAATAGTTTTTCAATGAAAGACCTTGGTGAAGCATCATACATATTAGGCATCAAGATTTATAGAGATAGATCAAGACGTCTAATAGGGCTATCACAGAGTACATACCTGGACAAGATTCTCAAGAAGTTTAGAATGGACGAAAGTAAGAAAGGATTCTTACCTATGTTACCAGGCAAGGTCTTGAGTAAGACTCAAGGACCGGCTACGGCAGAAGAAAGAGAAAGGATGAGTCAGATCCCCTATGCCTCGGCAGTAGGCTCTATCATGTATGCCATGCTATGTACAAGACCGGATATAGCACATGCTGTTAGTTTGACTAGCAGATATCAAAGTGATCCAGGAATGGAACACTGGACAGCGGTCAAGAATATCCTGAAGTACTTGAAAAGAACTAAGGATATGTTTCTTTGTTATGGAGGTGACCAAGAGCTCGTTGTAACAAGTTACACCGATGCAAGTTGGAACACTGATCCTGATGACTCTAAGTCACAATCTGGGTACGTGTTTATATTGAATGGTGCTGCGTAAGCTGGGCAAGCTCGAAGCAGTGCACGGTGGCGAAATCCTCAACAGAATCGGAGTACATAGCGGCTTCAGAGGCTTCATCAGAAGCGGTATGGATGAAGAGGTTCATTGTAGAGCTCGGTGTGGTTCCTAGTGCATTGGACCCATTTGTCATCTACTGTGATAACATGGGTGCCATCGCCAATGCACAAGAGCCAAGGTCACACAAGAGGCTGAAGCATATCAAGCTGCGTTACCACTCGATTCGCGAGTACATCGAAGATGGAGAAGTAAAGATTTGCAAAGTACACACTGATCTGAATGTAGCAGATCCGTTGACTAAAGCTCTCCCTAGGGCAAAGCATGACCAACACCAGAATGCCATGGGTGTTAGGTATATTACAATGTAATCTAGATTATTGACTCTAGTGCAAGTGGGAGACTGTTGGAGATATGCCCAAGAGGCAATAATAAAAGTGGTTATTATATATCTTTATGTTTATGATAAATGTTTATATACCATGCTATAATTGTATTAACTGAAACATTGATACATGTGTGATATGTAAACAACAAAGAGTCCCTAGTAAGCCTCTTAACTAGCTTGTTGATTAATAGATGATTAGTTTCATAATCATGAACATTGGATGTTATTAATAACAAGGTTATATCATTGTATGAATGATGTAATGGACACACCCAATTAAGCGTAGCATAAGATCACGTCATTAAGTTATTTGCTATAAGCTTTCGATACATAGTTACCTAGTCCTTATGACCATGAGATCATGTAAATCACTTATACTGGAAAGGTACTTTGATTACATCAAACGCCACTGCGTAAATGGGTGGTTATAAAGGTGGGATTAAGTATCCGGAAAGTATGAGTTGAGGCATATGGATCAATAGTGGGATTTGTCCATCCCGATGACGGATAGATATACTCTGGGCCCTCTCGGTGGAATGTCGTCTAATGTCTTGCAAGCATATGAATAAGTTCATAAGAGACCACATACCACGGTACGAGTAAAGAGTACTTGTCAGGAGACGAGGTTGAACAAGGTATAGTGTGATACCGATGATCAAACCTCGGACAAGTAAAATATCGCGTGACAAAGGGAATTGGTATCGTATGTGAATGGTTCATTCGATCACTAAAGTCATCGTTGAATATGTGGGAGCCATTATGGATCTCCAGATCCCGCTATTGGTTATTGGTCGGAGTGAGTACTCAACCATGTCCGCATAGTTCGCGAACCGTAGGGTGACACACTTAAAGTTGGATGTTGAAATGGTAGTACTTGAATATGGAATGAAGTTGGAATATTTGTTCGGAGTCCCGGATGTGATCCCGGACATCACGAGGAGTTCCGGAATGGTCCGGAGAATAAGATTCATATATAGGATGTCATTTTATGTGAATAAAATGATGCGGAAGGTTCTATGGAAGGTTCTAGAAGGTTCTAGAAAAGTCCGGAAGAAACCACCAAGGAAGGTGGAGTCCACATGGGACTCCACCTCCATGGCCGGCCAACCCTAGTGGGGGAGGAGTCCCAAGTGGACTCCCCCTTAGGGGGCCGGCCACCCCCCCTATGGAAGGTGGAATTCCCACCTCTAGTGGGAGGGAAGGTTTCCCACCATATGGAAGGTTTTGGGTTCGGGTCTTATTCGAAGACTTGTAGTCCAACACTTGGGGCTTCCACCTATATATAGAGGGCCAAGGGAGGGGGCCGGCCACCCCAAGACCACAAGCTGGCCGCCCCCCATAGAGTGGCCGGCCACCCCCTCCCAAACCCTAGCTTTGCTCCTCCACTTCATATTGCCCGCATAGCTTAGCGAAGCTCCGCCGGACTTCTACACCGCCACCGACACCACGCCGTCGTGCTGTCGGATTCAAGAGGAGCTACTACTTCCGCTGCCCGTTGGAACGGGAGGTGGACGTCGTCTTCATCAACAACGAACGTGTGACCGAGTACGGAGGTGCTGCCCGTTCGTGGCGCCGGAACCGATCGTGATCAAGATCTTCTACGCGCTTTTGCAAGCGGCAAGTGAACGTCTACCGCAGCAACGAGAGCCTCCTCTTGTAGGCTTTGGAATCTCTTCAAGGGTGAGTCTCGACAATCCCCTCGTTGCTACCGTCTTCTAGATTGCATCTTGGCTTGGATTGCGTGTTCGCCGTAGGAAAATTTTTGTTTTCTATGCTACGTTATCCTACACCCTGGTGTTGCGCCGCATCACATTTCGCGACCATCAACCTTCAACGTGCTTCTTGGCTCCTACTGGTTCGATTAAACCTTGGTTTCATACTGAGGGAAACTTGCTTCTATACGCATCATACATTCCACTTGGGGTTCCCAACGGACGTGTGCATCTACGCGTATCATCCACTAAGCGGCCCTGGGAGCTTCCCGGCTCTTCGTGTTGCTTAACCAACGCCCGTCGGGGGGTTTTGGAGGGTAACACATTCTGGCACGCCCGGTGGGACATCCACGTCGACATCCACGTCGACATCTTCTGCGACACCCACGTCAACATCCACATCAACATCGGCATCCGAGATGGCGGAGGAACAGATCACGTACGAGGACCTTCCTCCTGATCATAAGAAGAAATACGATGAGCTGAAGGCCATCGTTGAAGCCGAACTCATCGGCTCCTTTGAGAAGACCCGTGCGCACGGTATCAGATTCAAAGGATTCACTCCACAAGGCGTCCTCGACGGGGTAGATCTGGCTCCTTCCGATGAACGTACCAGAGCCCTGCGAGGAGGTCAACTACATGGTGGCCCATTCGCTGCATCGGCACTCTGAGAGCCTGGTGAACACTTTGGAGCGCGTTGCGCTCCGTGTGGTGCAAGAGATCATGGAGCGTCGATACTCCCCTTCAGGACCTGTTCTAGGGACTCACCAGGGAGAGATGCAACTCCACACCAGGCCACCTCTGCCGTACGCAACGGCGGCTCCACAACAACAAGGCTCACCGGCATACGTCGTCTACAAAGTTGGGGGTGACCCGGGCGACTATCAGTTCTTCCATGACCCGCCCAAGGAAATCCCACACGGATACATGTGCGCGTATGTGCCGTTGCAACACTGGACGCAAGCGATCCAGGCCCCACCGGGAGGATTGCCGGAGCAGGAGCGATTGTTCGGCAGGGAAGAACGACCGCAGCAGCGGGAGTCTAGGAGCGGAAGCTGAGAAACAAGCGTGGCTAGCCAAGTACACCACTGCACCAGGCCAGGAAAGCTCAGCCGCCAGTACCTCCACCGCAGATCAAATCAGCGCGGTCCTGAGAGAGCAGTTCGGCATCTTGCCAAAGAAGAAGATAATCGGCTATTCCAAGCCGTACCCTAATGAGTTCGACCTGATCCCACTACCGCCTAAGTACCGGCTTCCGGACTTCAACAAATTCAGTGGGTCAGAAGGGTCAAGCTCCATCGAGCACGTGAGCCGATACCTGGCCCAGCTGGGCATGGTTTCAGTATCGGATCAGCTACGGGTGAGGTTTTTCTCGCAGTCCCTCACCGGTCCAGCGTTTGGATGGTACACCTCGTTGCCACCAAATTCAGTGCGTCATGGAAGCAGCTGGAGGATGTTCCACACCAGTACCATTCGAAGTCGAAGCTGGTATTGCCGAACTAGCTCAGGTCCGGCGAGCGAGGAGAGACAGTCGAATACATCCAACGTTTCAACTGTCAAGAACCGATGCTATTCGGCTCACCTAACTGAGAAAGAGGCGGTCGAGCTGGCCGTGGCAGGCCTTGCAGCGTCGTTCAAAGACCGACGTTCAGGTCGAGTACAACTCGTTGACGCACCTGGTCAATAGACCCTTATATGAACAGCGCCATCCGAGCGTACCAGGACAAGTTCAAGCGCGCGATAACCCTGGTCAATGCGATGAGGATGAAGATTCTGCGGAAGATCGGAAGTTGCGGGCCGGTGGACTCGGTGTCCTGCAAATGGGTGAACCCGCCAGGGCCTCCAAGAGGGTTGTACTTTGACGTGACCAAGACCGAACGATCTTCGATCTCTGAAAGACAAACAGTTGAAGCTACCCGAAGGACACAAGATCCCTACGGCACAGGAGATGAACAAGAGGCCATACGCAAATGGCATCATACGTTCACGCACGCCACCAACGACTGCAAAGTGTTGCGCGCACAAATTCAGATGGCGATAGAATCAGGCCGATTAACTTTCGGACAGTTTGCCATGAAGGTAGACATGCGTCCGTTTCCGGACGTCAACATGGTGGACCTAAGCCACTCCATAAGAGAGCCAGGGTTCTCTTTCGATGTCAATATGGCAGGGTTTGTGATCCGCCATGGCGTGGACAAAGCAGAGAGCAGCCACTCCCGTGGCAAGGATAAAGAGGAGGCCGTTCCACGCGACCGGCCCCAAGACGACGATAGACGGTACCTAACCGAGGAGGAGGTGAGAAGCATACGGTATCAGCGCCCATTATCCGTACATCTCCTCAACAAATATGAGCAGCAGTACGACCGACGTCGGCGCTACGACGAAGACGATGAAAAATATCGTCGGTCTGATGAGGAGAACAGGAGGTATCGTCAGAATAGCGGCAACAACGACGGTACGAACGTCGCGCCTGGGAGGTCAAGGGAGCAAGACACCGTGGATAAGCACTGGAACTGTCCCTTCTTCAAACATTGCTGGGACTCAGGAATGAGCCGATTGCCAACAATCGAGAACTGCCCAGAATGCACACAGCAAGGAGACGAACGAAGTTTCAGTGTTCGAGCGTCTAGGACCTCTCCCACATCGGAGTAAACGAGCTGAGTCATCTCAAGAAGAAGACTTTGAGGATTCGGATGGAGAAGAAGATAGGTATCACCGACCAAGGTGGTGCCCGATGGACTCAGCCATTCTAGGGTGCGCGGCTGCGAAACTTGGAAGAAGCCGAGGCAGAGTACTGTATACGTTGAGAAGAGCACGGCCCGATCTGGCCGTGAAAAATCCAAAGACAAAGGCGCGCCCGCCAAAGAAAGTGTGGCGCCAAAACAGGCGAAAGCCGGCACAGCATCGGCTGATGCAGAGGCATCGGCTGGTACAAACATGATATCCATGACCTGGACGGAGTAGAAAGTCCAAGACATTGGACATACGTGGCAAGGCCGATCCCTGAGATCGGCCCTCAAAAATGAAAAGCAAAGGATCTTATCTCCAGCATGCCACGTAGCTACAATGAAAATCCAAGAAGTTGCAAATCATCGCCAAATCCTTGCGACAAAAGGGAGGCCGATTCCCGCAATCGGCCAAAATTATCCTCAACATACCTTGTCTGCGTTCAGCATTGATCCAACAGATGCCCGAAGAGCCGATGCCATCAATTACTTGAGAATCGGCTCGTGGGGCACATAGAGGGATGAGATACGAGATACGGCCCTGGAACGAATGTCGGGGTCCAGCGGAGCAGCTCAAGTATGGGGGCCGAGATATAAACAAATCGGCCGTAAAAAATCAAAAACTCCAAATTTTTGAGCACAGCCGATGCAGAGGCATCGACTTAAGAATTCAAAGCCGATGCACGGCCATCGACTCAAGGTATTGTTACAGGCAGAAGCCTAATGGAGCAGTCACCGAGGTACATAGCGATGTTCTACTGAAGAAGTCCCTCAGTGGAATGGTTGGTGGCTCCATTGGCAAATCCTCGAGGTCAGCAGCACCTGCGTAAGCATGCAGGTCAGATTCAGCCAATAAACCTTCAATTGGCTGTGGCATCCCTCCTAGGGCTTGACCAAGGTGACAACTTCATCAGACCTCGTCACCAGAAACTGCATTAGTCTGCTCAAGGTGAGGAGTTGATCAGAGCAGCAGGACACAAGAATGGAGCTGGGAAGAGTTCGAGGGCCACTACGTGTGAGGCCTCTTAGTTCAACGGAGCTGCTGATCCTGCCAGAGCTGCCCTAGTGCACTGTCTCCTTGAGCGTAAGCTTTCCTGCCAAGTTATGATGAATGACTCGGGGGCAGCTCACCTCGGAGGTTCTCTGCCATGAACAGCCGATTTGGTCGAATCGGCTGACATCGCACCACAGTTGAGAAGCGATAGTGGCCCAGTGTGGCTGGTCCACTTTTGTGCTCGCCTTGACCGAGGCTCGGGGCAGCTAGCCCTGAAAATTCCTCATTCTGAAGAGCCCGTGGTGTTGGCATTGGCTATCTCTGCATCATGACCATGTGGAACAGGAGGACTCTGGAGGAAAGCCATTAGGATGGCAGGAAGAGTTTGTAGAAGGAGCCATCATCGTTGATCAGGCTCTAACCAGTCCGTTGCTGCAAGGAAACAAGGGAAGCTGTGAACGAGTGACACCTGTTTTACAGGAGTATCGGCTTCAAAATCAAGGTTGTCAGCAGCGGACTAAGGAGCTTTCCTGGAGGCATTAATCCAGGAGTTTTGCTGTCAGGACAAACACTACAATCGGATGATTTCGAAGTCCAAGGATCTAGGGGTCTCAAGGCTGTGCGCTGGACCGGTCCGGTTGGAAGTTTGGATCTGAATTTCATGGATTGCAAGTTAATATCTGAGAAGGTGATTAGATCGATCTGTTTTGCAATCTATTGGAAAAGCTGATGCTTTGCCATCGGCTCATTGAGCATCTACCGAATCGACAATCGGCAGACTCAGTACGAAGGGCAATCGGCTAAATCATCGCTAAGGAATCAGTAAAATCAAATGGGGAATTCTTCATTGATAAACAAGGATTTCTTACATAAAAGAGCTGATTGCTCTCAAAGGGAATTGCTAGGGGGAACATTGCCCCGTCTACTACCCCTAGCTCTATCCTATCTAAGGGCCGCTGCTGCCCTCATCGTCGCTGTCGCCGCCGTCGGCGCTGCTCCCGGCCGGTTCGTCGTCACTGCTGTAGTGACCACCGGCGGGACCTTCATTGTCCTCATCTTCTTCGCTAGCGTCGCCATAATCGTCGTCGAAGTCGCGGTGTCCCGGCCAGGGGCAGAGACGCTTGGCCGGCGGTTCGTCGGAGGAAGTGGTGTCCTCCTCCTCTTCCTTCACCTCCTCGGAGGAACAGCCGTCCCAGGAGAAGCCGTCGTCGTCGCTTTCCTCCTCCGATTGCCCAACGGCAAGGAAGCGAAGGTCGCTCTCCCCGTCCGTTAAGGACTGGTCGTCTTCGACCAGCGAAGGAGTCGTGGGTCGACTCGTCCCCGTCGGCTATGGCGCGGCGAATGTTGGCCGCGTGGACCTCCTGTGGGTCCCGTTCAGGCGTTGGCTCACGGGAGGTGGAGGATTGGGTGGAAAGACCCGATGAGGAGAAGACGAAGAGGAAGACATGGCGGCGGAGGAGGGTTTTTCGGTTTGCCGATACTGTGGAGCAGGGGGATGAAGAAAGAAACCACGGAAGTGGCCAAATAAAAGGGGTATAGCGATTTAATGCCTAAGCAGTTCCCGAGGACGTGGTGCCAGGACCGTCAAATCGTGCAGGGAAGTTGAGAAGGCAAGACATCGTCACGAAGAAGACTACTACGGTTCTGCCACGACATGACCCTTCGAAGGGAACAGATGGTTTTGCAATTACCATTATCAAAACCAGGGGGGCATGTGTTACCACCCGATTTTGGCTAAATCGGGAGTTGGGTAAGTGAAGATGGGCCTGAAGGACGTACACGTGGAGCATCTTCGAGCGGCCTTGCGCTAAGAGTTTGGGCTAAGTGGCCCGTATCTGTAATATAGTAGATTGTATTGTAATTTAGATTAAAGAGATAGAGTCCGGCCCGTGCACGGTTAGGTGCACGCCTCAATTAGAAAGTCCCTTGGACTATAAATATGTATCTAGGGTTATCGGAAAAGGAGGACAATCATTGTTCAACCAACACAAATCAGGCGCATCGCCACCCCTTCTCTTCGAGGGTTTCTCCCGGGTAAGCACCATGCTGCCTAGATCGCATCTAGCGATCTAGGCAGTATACGTTTATTCGTTATCCTTGTACTGCTCGTGCTGAAGCCTTGTTGATGGCGAGCAGTACTATTTATCCTTAGGTGTTTAGGGGCTAGCATTGGTGCTTTCACGTGCATATCTGCGTGGAAATGCCGTCCCTAGACACCTAGCTGCCCTTACGTCGATCTAGACGTAAGGGCAGCATCTTGCTTGTTCTTACTTAGTAGATCCGATCCGTTATAGTTGCTCCTTGCTACGCAAGGATTAGTTTAATATCTGCATAGTTAGGCCTTATGTTGGGGTCGGATGATCCGGTGGTGCGTTAGGTGTTGTTTACCGTCCCTGCGAGGGATGTTCCGGGGATCAACGTTATGTTGGTTTTTAGGCCTCTCGCAGGGGTAGTTTGCATCGTCTCTCGTAGGCTAGGCCCGATCGCACGTAGGACGTTCCGATTATGCGGTGAAAACCCTAAACTGTCGTGGATCGCTTTAGCTTTGTCCTGATCAAGCAGGATCCCCATGCCATTGTAAATCCAACGTGAAGCATGGGGCGATCGGCTCCTTGAGCCGATCCACAGGGAAACCCGAGAGCCGATAGGGCTCGTATTTAATGTTTACGTGTCTACCATGCAGGAACAATCGAAGCACTAACACCTTCCTGATCGGGTCTAGGTCAGTGTGGCACGCCCTAGCAACCGCCAGGCGGCCGAAGATTTGCGGGACGACGCGAGGTGCCAGGGATCCACTAAGCGGCCCTGGGAGCTTCCCGGCTCTTCGTGTTGCTTAACCAACGCCCGTCGGGGGGTTTTGGAGGGTAACACTAGTCCATTGGTGAAAGTTGCCCAACAAGATTGAAAGATAAACACCACATACTTCATCATGAGCTATAAAACATTGACACAAATAAGAGGTAATAACTTTTGAATTGTTTAAAGGAGCACTCAAGCAATTTACTTTGGAATGGCGGAGAAATACCATGTAGTAGGTAGGTATGGTGGACACAAATGGCATGAATATTGGCTCAAGTATTTGGATGCATGAGAAGTATTCACTCTCTATACAAGGTTTAGGCTAGCAAGGTTATTTGAAGCAAACTCAAGTATAAAATGGTGCAGCAATACTCACATATAAACATATTGTAAGCATTATAAGACTTTACATCGTCTCCTTGTTGTTCAAACACCTCAACCAGAAAATATCTAGACTTAGAGAGACCAATCATGCAAACCAAATTTTAACAAGCTCTATGTAATTATTCATTAATGGGTACAAGGTACATGATGCAAGAGGTTAAACAAGATCTATATGAGCACAACAATTGCCAAGTATCACATTATTCAAGACATTACACCAATTACTACATGTAGCATTTCCCGTTTCCAATCATATAACAATTAACGAAGCAGTTTCAACCTTCGCCATGAAAATTAAAAGCTAAGAACACATGTGTTCATACGAACCAGCGGAGCGTGTCTCTCTCCCAAACAATCATTTATTCAAACAAAAACAAAAACAAAAACATACAGACGCTCCAAGTAAAGTACATAAGATGTGACCGAATAAAAATATAGTTTCAAGAGGAACCTGATACTTTGTCGATGAAGAAGGGGATGCCTTGGGCATCCCCAAGCTTAGACGCTTGAGTCTTCTTGAAATATGCAGGGATGAACCACGGGGGCATCCCCAAGCTTAGAGCTTTCACTCCTCTTGATCATAGTATATCATACTCCTCTCTTGACCCTTGAAAACTTCCTTCACACCAAACTTCAAGCAAACTCATTAGAGGGTTAGTGCATAATCAAAAATTCACATGTTCAGAGGTGACACAATCATTCTTAACACTTCTGGACATTGCACAAAACTTCTGAAAGTTAATGGAACAAAGAAACTCATTCAACTTAACAAAAGCGGCAATGCGAAATAAAAGGCAGAATCTGTCAAAAACAGAACAGTCCGTAAAGACGAATTTTAAAATGGCACCAGACTTGCTCAAACGGAAAACTCAAAACTAATGAAAGTTGCGTACATATCTGAGGATCTCGTAAATTGGCAGATTTTTTCGAATTTTCTACAGAGACTTAGGCCCAGATTCGTGACAGACAGCAATGCTGTTTCTGCGCAGCGATCCCAAATATAACATCAACTTTAGCATAGAAACTTTACTTGGCACAAAAACATGATAAGGAGAGGTTGCTACAGTAGTAAACAACTTCCAAGACACAAATATAAAACAAAGTACTGTAGCAAAATAACACATGGGTTATCTCCCAAGAAGTTCTTTCTTTATAGCCATTAAGATGGGCTTAGCAATTTTAATGATGATGCTTTCATAAGGATGAGAGTCGCAGCAAAGAGAGTATCAAAAAGCAAGTATGAAGCAAATTTAAGCCTAACCCTCTTCCTATGAAAAGGAATCTTGCACACAAATAGATTCATGAAGAACAAAGTGGCAAGCATAGAAAAACAACACAAGCACAATTTCAAGATTCTCAACATAAAGAGGGGAAACTTAATATTATTAAGATGAATATAACCATGTTTCCCTCTCTCATAATAACTTTCAGTAGCATCATTGATGAAATCCACAATATAACCATCACTTAAAACATTCTTATCATGGTTCATATGCATAAAGGTATCATTATTTTTAACATAAGAAAAACTCTTCTCATTAATAGTAATTGGAGCAGGATCATTATCAAGAATTTGAACATGGTAAACAAGTTGCATACTAAGGGAATGGTTTTTGGCAAGCCCATCATAACTATGACAAGTTTCATAAGGATAATTGTAACATGTGTCATATACATCTCTATAGCAATTATCTAAACCAGAATATGTAATATCATCATTTTCACTAAAAGTAGAGGTCTCAAATACAGGATCTTCAAGCACAACATCCCCAAGCTTAGAGCTTTCAATATCATCGTTTAAGGGGACAAGAATAATGCTATCATCATTACTTTCATAATCAGTACCAAAGAGATTTTCAATATCAAAGGCAGTGTGCTCATCCAAATCATGATCGCTAATGTATGTAAAGGGCATAGGAAGATCATCGTATTCAGATTCATTATCACAATAATCATTAGGAGAAACATACTTACGGTTACCTAGCGTTATCTCATTCACGCGATACGCCGTTACCTCTTTCTTTTTATTCTCCTTCTTCTTCTTCTTCTTCTTCTTCGTTCCTTCTTTTCTTCTTCTTCTTCTCTTCTTCCCTCTCTCGCTCCCTTCTTTAGGAGGAAGAGGCTTGAAGGGTGGCTTGTCCGCATAACCTGATTTACTTTTAGAAACAATAGAAGAAACTTGGGAGGATCCCTCCTTTTCATTAATTAATTGAAAACACACAGCGGTCCTATCATATTTTGGCAAGGTGTCATCTTCTAAAATATTCTGTATGTAAGTATTTGTATGGCAATTATTAATGCAGTAAGAAAGACACCCATGCAGGACATCATCAATATCAAGATCGTTAATATTTAACAAAGAAATTTTTCTTGATAACTCTTCACACTTCAAAAATAAGGTAAGTTCATCATGGTGATTAGGAATAATTTCATCATCACAATACAAATTTGCAGCACTCATGGGGTTCGAATTATCATTGGAGGAGCATTGAAAATTAAAATGACCAACTCTATGGCAAAGTTCACAAATAAAAGGATAGAGGGCACACACTTTTTCTCCAAGATCATCTAGAGCTCTAGACCACTTTCTAGTTTTTTCATTTCTGTGATGGATACAATATTCATCTTCTATTTGATTAATTCCACAAGGTCTATGTATTCCACAAAAATTAACATGCTTATAGGAAATAGCATTCTTAGGAGTTTGAGCATGCTTATTGCAATCATTAACAACAATTTCATTCTTCATGCAAGCGTCTTTAAAAGGTTCATGATACTTATCAAAATTCTTCCTAGGCAATTCAATGTGAGAAGCAAAAGCTTTATAAAGATTTGCAGCAACTTGAGAGTCAAGACCATAAGTAGCACTCATATTTCGAAATTTACCACTATCCATGAAAGTTTCAATGCATTCATAATCATAATTTATACCTGACTCTTTACCTTTGTCGTTCTCCCAATCTTCAGCGTTCTCCTTAATCCGATCAAGAAGGTCCCTTTTAAACTCTTCTTTATTGCTCGTGAATGATCCAGAACAAGTAGTATCCAGCAAGGTCTTATCTTGAAAAGAAAGTCTTGCATAGAAATTATCAATGATGATATTACCTGAAGCTCATGATTGGGGCATTTGAGCATTAAAGTCTTCAATCTCTCCCATGCTTGGGCAATACTCTCTCCATCATGAGGCCAAAAATTATATATATGGTTTCGATCTTTGTGAATTTCACTTGGAGGATAGAACTTGGAATAAAATAGAGGCACAATATCCTTCCAATCAAGAGAGCGCCCGTCCTTCAATAGTTTATACCAATGCGCCGCTTCACCAGATAGCGACATAACAAATAATTTCTTTCTAACTTCATCCATTGAAATACCTGCACACTTGAATAACCCGCATAATTCATGCAAAAACAGTAAATGATTCCTAGGATGGACAGTTCCATCCCCTTCATAGCGGTTATCCATAACACGTTCAATAATTTCCATAGGTATTTTATACGGAATACTTTCAGCAGGTGGATTTAAAATATCAGAAGCATCATTAGAGTTATCGCATATGGGAGATAAAGCATCATCAGAGCAAAATATTTCTTCTAAAGCGGAGGAGCAAAAAAGATTATTTTTATGTAAACTAGCTTCCCCAAGCTTAGACTTCTTCATAGCATTAGCAGTAATTGCATTCATACTAATAACATTGCTATTATCATGTAAATAAGGTTCCATAGGTTTTTTAATTTTCGCATCAAACAATTCTAAATTAGGAAAAAGATTAAAAAGCTCACCAATTTTTTTGTTGTTTTCCATTATGCCTAACTAGTGAAAATAAAAACAAGAAACAAAAAGATGCAATTGCAGGATCTAAAGGAAATAGCTTCGAGCACACACACAATGGCGAAAAGTATCTTACCTGGAACCGAAGTATGTGTGCCTTTACCTTTCTTCCTGCAACGGCGCCTTAAAAGTGCTTGATGTCTACGGTGCTTCTATTCTTGTAGGCGTGTTGGGCCTCCAAGAGCAGAGGTTTGAACAGCAGCAAGTTTCCCTTAAGTGGATTACCCAAGGTTTATCGAACTCAGGGAGGAAGAGGTCAAAGATATCCCTCTCAAGCAACCCTGCAACCACAAAGCAAGAAGTCTCTTGTGTCCCCAACACACCTAATAGGTGTACTAGTTCGCGAAGAGATAGTGAAATACAAGTAATATGGATGTATATGAGTGGTAATAGCAATCTGAATAAAATATGGCAGCGAGTAAACATGCAACAAAACAGTAAACAAACGGAGATTCGATGCTTGGAAGCAAGGCCTAGGGATCCTGCTTTCACTAGTGGACACTCTCAACAATGATCACATAATAGGACTACTCTACACTCTTTTGTTGGATGATGAACACATTGCGTAGGATTACACGAACCCTCAATGCCGGAGTTAACAAGCTCCACAATTCAATGTTCATATTTAAATAACCTTAGAGTGCAAGATAGATCAACATAATTACACCAAGAACTAACATAGCATGCACACTATCACCATCACGCCATGAAGGAGGCATAGATCACGTCAACACTATCATAGTAATAATTAACTCCATAACCTACAAGAGATTATGATCATAATCTACGCCAAGTACTAACACGGATGCACACACTGTCACCGTTACACCGTGAAGGAGGAATAGAGTACTTTAATAACATCACTAGAGTAGCACATAGATAATATTCAACTAGATCACATAAAGAGAGAGATGAACCACATAGCTATAGCGGAGCCCTCAGCCTCGGGGGAGAACTACTCCCTCCTCATCATGGAGACAGCGATGGCGGTGAAGATGGCGGTGGAGACGGCGGTGGAGATGACTCCGGGGGCAATTCCCCGTCCGGCAGGGTGCCGGAACAGAGACTTCTGTCCCCCGAATCTTGATTTCGCGATGGCGGCGGCTCTGGAAGATTTTCTCGGGTCTCGTCTTCTCTGTCGGTGTTTTTAGGTCAGGGACGACTAAATAGGCGAAGAGACAGTCGGAGGGGCCACGGGGTGCCCACACCACGGGGCGCGCCCCCCGGGCGGCGCCGGGTGTGGTGTGGGGCCCCCTGGCCCCTCTCGTCTTTCTCCGGTGCTCGGAAGCTTCCGGGAATTATAAGGTCCTCGGTCTTGATTTCGTCCGATTCCGAAAATATTTCTTTACTAGGATTTCTGAAACCAAAAACAGCAGAAAAACAACAACTGGCCTTTCGGCATCTCGTCAATAGGTTAGTTCCGGAAAACGCACGAATATGACATATAATGTGTATAAAACATGTAGATATCATCAATAAAGTAGCATGGAACATAAGAAATTATCGATACGTCGGAGACGTATCGGGCCACGCTTATCTTTGAGAAGCCACGAGAGAGGAGCTACAGGCATCTGAAGGCCCTATACCCGAAGGGTTATATCAATGGGCAGCCTATCGCAAGATGTTGGTTGACACGGGAGCAGCAGTCAACATAATGCCGTACTCCATGTTACGACGTTTGGGACGTTCCAATGAAGATCTGATCAAGACCAACGTCACGCTAAGCGATTTCAACGGCCAAGCCAAGGGTGTTCTGAACGTGGACTTAACTGTCGGCCGAAAGACCATCCCTACATCCTTCTTCATCGTCGACAGCAAGAGCACTTACGCTGTCCTGCTAGGAAGGGATTGGATCCACGCTAATCTGTTGCATTCCATCCACAATGCATCAGTGTATCATACAATGGGATGGAGATGAAGTGGAGGTTGTTCATGCAGATGATTCGATCGACATCTCTTTGGCTGCCATGAACATCTGGGAAGCAAACGACCAAGAGCCGCTCTCTGGAATCAACCTGGACGGCTGTGAGCGCATCGAAGCTACAAAAAATGGGGTGAGGCTGGTCTTATCCACCGGCCTGATAGAGTAGCAAGATCCAAGTCTATGGACGTACGTGGCAAGGCCGATCCCTGCGATCGGCCCCCAAAAAATAAGAAACAAGGATCTCCCTTCAAGCAGGCCACGTCGCTATAGCAGAGAACCAAGAAGTTGTAAACCCTCGTTGAACATTGCAATGGAAAAGGAGGCCGATTCTAGCAATCGGCCACAAATAGCCTCAACCTGCCTTCTGCCTGTGTTCAGCATTGATTTAGGCATGGAAAGCTGAGGTATGGGTTTACAGCAGCTGATGATCTAGAAGAGATTGACATTGGTCCTGGGGATAAGCCACGACCAACATTTATCAGCAAATAGTCGGATCGACAACTGCAAGGGAAGCCGATTCCAGCAATCGGCTAAAATTATTCTCACCACACGTGTTCACTGCTGTGCTATTTAGCATGGTGAATGGTGAGATAAGCTTGAATTGGCTGAAAAGCCGATATCTTCAATCACTTGAAAGATTCGGCTCGGGCGGCATACACACAGAGAAGGTACAAGGCAACGAAGTATGAACCCAGGGGAAGCCGATTCATGAAATCGATCGGCTAATAAAAAATCGAAAATACAAAAAAAATTCAGCACGGCCGATGCTCGGACATCGACTCTAGAATTACAGAGCCAATACAGAGTCAACTACACCTTGGTCCGGAAGACGAGACAACGTTACGATTGGCCAGAGCTTCAACCACAGCGTTGTTGGGATTTCTTCAAGGACGTTCTTCAAGGACTTTCTTCACCTCCTCAGAGTTTTCGACTAATGTCTCAATGGGTGAAGAAGGCGGTACTTTGAAGCGTTTGGAGTTCATCTCAACCCTGACAAACAACAAGGGCAGCATAAGCATGCAGATCAAAGAAGATGGTGAGCCAATCGGAGCAGTAAATCACAAGAATTGAGCTATGGCTGAGCGGAGGTGCAGCAGGTTCAGAAGCCGATGGTAGCACATCTGGACTGAGTTTCCCCGCTGATATTATCTTCAGTAAGCCTTTTTGAGCTACTATTCTCGCCTTGACTGAGGCTCGGGGGGCAGCTGGCCCTGAAGATTCTTTGCTCTTGGGAGCCGATTGTGTTGAAATCGGCTGTCTCTGCATCACAACCGTGTTGAAAGGTGGCGAGTTCTTGTAGGAGAAAACCACCTGAGCTGGTGAGAGAAATTTGAAGAGGGAGTCATCATCATTGATAGGCTCTAGGCCATCTTGTTGCTGCAGAGAAACAGAATAGGGTTATCTATCACAAGGAAATTTGTGGGCAAATGGTACCTGTTCTGCAGAATTATCAGCTTCAGCAACAAGTTGTTTCAGCTACGGTCCTAGAAGCTTTCCTAGAGGCGTTAATTCAAGAGTTTTGCCGTCAGGTCTAACATCACGATCGGATGATTTGGAGTCCAAAATCTAGGGGTCCCAAGGCTGTGAGCTGGACCTGTTCGATTGGAAATTTGGGATCTGAATTTGAGCAAGGATTGCAAGTTACCGTTTGAGGGGATAACTGGATTGACCTGCCTTGCAATTTATTGTGAAAAACTGATGCGTTGCCATCGGCTCATTGAGCGTCGACCAAGTTGACAATCGGCAAAGTCAAGATAAGAGAAAATCGGCTAAATCAATATGAAGAAATCGGCAAAGTCAAATTGGAGGAAGTTCTTCATTGATAATAAGATTTCTTACATAAAAGAGTTGATTGCTCTCAAAAGGAAGAGCTAGGGGGATACATTGCCCCATGTACTACTACTGATCCTATTCTAAGGATCCTATCTACGGGCCGTCGCTGCCCTCGTCATCGCCGTCGTCGCCGCTGTCGGCGCTACCCCCGGGCTCGTCGTCGCTGCTGCCGCGACCGCCGACAGGACCCTCGTTGTCCTCGTCTTTCGTCGCCGCCGCCGCTGCCGTCGTCGAAGTCGCTGAGGTTGCCCGCCAGGGGGCGAAGCGCTTGGCCGGCGGCTCGGAGGAGGTGTCGTCCTCCTCCTCTTCTTCCTCCTTCGCCTCCTCGGAGGAGGTGAAGTCGCCCCAGGAGAAGCGATCGTCATCGCTCTCCTCCTCCGATTCCCCGTCGGCGAGGAAACGGAGGTCGCTCTCCCGTCGGTCGAGGACTTGTCGTCCTCGACCATACGGAGAAGTCATGGCTAGACTCGTCCCCGTCCTCTATGGCGCGGCGAATGTGGGCGGCGTGGGCCTCCATCGGGTCCCACTCCGGCCGGCTCCTGAGGGGGAGGATTGGACGGAAAGGCCTGACGAAGAAGAGGAGCAAGAAGAGGAAGACATGGTGGCAGAGGAGGGCTTTTGGAGTGCTAATGCGAAGGGGATGAAGAGGGGAACTGCAAGAAGTGGCTAAATAAAAGGGGATATAGCGGAGATTTAATGCTTAAGCAGTTTCCGAGGATGTGGTGCCAAAACTGTCAAATCGTGCAGAGAAGTTGAGAAGGCAAGGCATCATGATGAAGAATACTGCGACGGTTCTGCTCTGCCACGACATGACCCTTCGAAGGAAAAACAGAGTGGTTTTGAAATTATCATTACCAAAACCAGGGGCATGTGTTATCACCAGATTTTGGCCAAATCAGGAGATGGGCCGTAAGTGAAGATGGGCTTGAAAGATACACGCTTGGAGCATCTTTGAAGCGGCCTTGCACGAAGAGTTTGAGCTTAATTGCCCATGTATCTGTAACATAGTAGATTGCATCTTAGTTTAGAATTAAAAGATAGAGTTTAACCCGTGCACGGTTAGGTGCACGCCCGAATTAGAAAGTCCCTTGGACTATAAATATGTATCTAGGGTTATCAAAAAGGAGGACAATCACGTTCACAACAAACACAAATCAGGCGCATCGCCACCCCTTCTTTCGAGGGTTTCTCCCGGGTACGCATCATGCTGCCTAGATCACACGTTTATTCGTTTACCTTGTGCTGCTCGTGCTGAAGCGTTGTTGATGGCGAGTAGCACTACTTATCGTAGATGTTTTGGGGCTTGCATAGATGCTTTTTTTATGCATATCTGCTTAGCTGTGCCTTCCCTCGATATCTAGCTGCCCTTACACATATCCAGGTGTAAGGGCAGCGCCTTGCTTGTTCGTTGTTTAGTAGATCCGATCCGTTATAGTTGCTCCTTGATTCTTCAAGGATTGGTTTAATATCCGTATGGTTAGGCCTTGCAAACGGGTTGAACGATCCGGTGTTAGGTATGGTTTATTAGTCCTAAGAGGGATGTTCCGGGAATTAACTTAATGTTGGTTTTTAGGCCTCTTTTAGGGTTAGTTTTCCATTATCTTTCGTGTCTATTAGGCTCAATTACGCGTAGGATGTTCCGATCATACGGTGAAAACCCTAAACTGTCGTAGATTGGTTTAGCTTTATATGATCAAGCAGGAGCCCCATGTCATCGTTAACCCGATGTGAACCATGGGGCGATCGGCTTTGTGAGCCGATCCACAGGGCAACCTGAGAGCCGATCGGGCTCGTATTTAATGTTTATGTGTATGCAGGAAACTAATCGAAGCAATCCAACACCACCACTGTATAGGTCAGTGGCACGCCTTGTAACCGCTAGGACGTGTGCGGAACATTTGCGGACGAGGACCAGGGCCTTTCTTGGAAGCCTCCCGGCTCTTCGTGTTGCTTAACCACTGCTCGCCAGTGGGTTTTGGCAGGCAACACTTAGCAAAGGGTTTAAACGTGAGGAAAGTGGCGTATTTCAAAACCATAAGGAACTTGACGTTTAAACCAAAATAACGAGAAAGTGATTTCACTTACAAGTTGTAGCCTTATAAGTCGAGCAATTCTTTCATTCGAAAGCTTAGCATAGTTAGAGAAGTGTCAAGAATATAATACAAGCATTGGTAACTCGAGACAATCACAATAAATATTTTATAAGCATGAACAACTAATTGTGTAACAATCGTCCTCGTTCATAAGTTAACTCTCACTATGCCAAGGAACACAGTGAAGTTTATTATCATCAAAGTTACTCCCTCCGTCTCAGTTTATTAGTCTTCTCCGTATCTCTAGGTCGTCAATTTGACCTATATAATTGAAGTTATATAATGTAAAATTTATGTCATTAGAAAATAAAACATCTAAACTTTCTAATGATATAATTTTTATAACGTATAACTAATGCCAACTTGATCAAATTTTTGACCTAGGGGTGCGCGCACGCCTAATAAACTGTGAGATGGGGCGTAAGTGCAATCATTCATGTCAAAAGAACCATAAGCAATGAAGTAGCTTATTTACATCCACATCAATAAATCAAGGCTATCAAAACACTTCTATCTATTCACTGCTTTTCAAGAAAATCCATATAGTAGTAATGAGTCCATGCCATGAACTTTAGAAGTGATTCATTTAAATTTCAATGATAGTCTCCAATTAAGAGTTATAGATAATCTTTAGCAATAATTTGCACAACTCAAGAGTACTAATGGTTGCACACAAGTAGCTCGCTATCCGTGTCTTCAACTCAATTGCTGAATTTGGAATTTTAAATCCGCAAATCATTCGTAAGCTAGAGGAGTTGTTAGCATCCCAAGAGTGTACACGAAAGTTTGTAGATAACTTTAAGCAGTATCATAATTTGGGTTTACTTAGATTTCAATGTATATATACTTTGGGTTCCTAGTGTACGTTATACATTGGGTTAAGCACAGTTATACTTGGATGTGCTTGGGGTTTTCAATACTGGTGTACTTCAGTTGCAGCATAATTTTTATCTCGGTGTACAACAGGTTTCGACACACTTACACTTGGATGTACTTAGGTTATTAATATGCTTTATTAATATGCTTGTACTTCGGTGTACTTAACTTTCGCTTACGGTTGTATTTGGGTGTAACTTGGTGTGTGGGCCTACTTTGGATTCTATGTATCTTTTGTACCTTGGGTTTTCGGTTTACTTGACTCGTAGTACTTTGTACTCTCCGTAGATATTTGAACAGAAAATATAAACCAAACGTGTTCTGCAGACCGATCGAGTTGCAAAGGATCAAATTCCGATCGAGTGTGCTGAAGCCTTACTCCATTTCATTTCCCCGTTTCGAGGCCCCCGCGGCACATGGCAGCCAACTCTGAACCCTCCACATGTAGGAATGGCAACGGGTCTGCCTTGCCCTTTTCCCGAAATTACCCCATCCCCATCCCCATTCCCCACCTTGGGGACTATTTTTCCCCGTCCCCATCACCCACCGGGTATAGCAGACCCACGGGTTCCCCACCCCCATTACAAACAGTAGACAAATCATGAAAATATCTCAGAAATTCAAGCTCAAAAATAACTTAATACGTGCAGACTGCAGAGTCACAGAACCACACACTGACACACATAAGACATAACGAGTACTTATGTTTGACTCACATAGTTCACACGACGATACCACCGAATCATGTGATTACCATAAGGTAAGCAAGCATTAGTGACGGGCGTAAATGCGTGCTTAGCTGAAATTAAGCAGGACAAGCTAAATTTGTGGGATATTACCGATACATGCGGGGCTCCGCGGGGTTCGGGTATGGGGACTGGTAGAACGCCCCCCGCCCCGCTTTCCCCATCGGGGAGCATGTCTTGCCGTTAATACCCCCATGGGGATAAATTAGATACCACACCCGGCCCCTAATAGAGGAAAACCCCGTCGGGTTTCGGGTAAACGGTCCCCGTTGCCATCCCTATCCACATGCCGCCTCCCGGAAGTTGAGCTGATAGACTACCTCACTACCCGATCAATTCCGCATTCCACAAAAATAATTGTACGCCAACCGCCCGCAAATCAGGTTGCACCAGCCAAGACCGGCATCATTGCGACCTAGATTAACTAATCAACTCGACTGCCTGTGAGCCGATCCAGCTGATCAGTACTGCTTATGCAACTATGGCCTATCATTGGTCCAGCAGATACAATTATGTACTACATGCATGGGGAATTTTCAATTCAGATGTTCGTACATAAAATTGCCCATCACAGCCCAGGCGAGCGAGGATTCGTACTGACACCTCTGCGTATCATCACACATGATCAGGCATTCTTCAATCTGCTGTTACTGTACTTGTTTCTACGTGGTACTGTGCTGATTCTTGAGCTGTTCGACCTGTTAAAAAAGAAGATTCTTGAACTATTGATTCGACTAATGGGTCATTTTCGATAGACCGTGACGAGGACGACTTGGAATATCCTCGTTTAATTGGCCATGAATTAAGAAGATTTGCTATGAACTGGTCATGCAATGTGGAAGAGGTTAGCCGTGACATGCGTGTGCATCGTGCGTGACTATGATGTGCGCTGTATGCGGTGTTTTCCTTTGTAAGAAGTAACGAGGAACAGTTCCACGCGCATTAAGCTGAACGGGATATAGCTCAGATGAAGGTTGCATGTTAGTGTCAGGACGGGGATTGCACTTAATACATCATCCAAGATATTTGGATTGTAGAATCACTTGGTGTTTTCTAGAGCACAGTTTGTATACATGTATCACCAAATGAGGTTACTAGTAAATGAATGTAAATGTCATCCCTCTCTCGATTATATATGTATGTAACATGCACCGAGAAACTATCACTATATTCCAATCAAACAGTCTACAATTTATTTATGTATCTTTTAGTCCATGTATATATAATTCATCAGCCGCGGTGTAAAAAATAATAATGTTTTTATGGTGACGGCTATGGCACAACCCCTTTGAGTGTGTGACATGCCTGATATTTTTACATCATACTTACCTGCATTGTGATGTGAGGATAGCACATAATATCATCACGCACCTAACTAGGATCAGAACTCTGTGTTGTCTAGATTTTTCGATTGTACTTATGTGTTCTCTAATTCCCATATTCCGAAAAACATAGACTGTCTGTTTTTCTCCACTAACCATATAATCAATGGTTATGTATCTAGGATCGTGTCTCTAATCCTGTCTAGCCAAAGATACACATATTTAGGTATTGTTTCTTTTTATTCAATCTATTATTGGAATGAATTCAAGTGACGAATCGGTCGTCCACATAGTAGCTCTAAATAGCCTTGGTCAAGATCTTGTATAGCTCAAATTAATCTATTGTTTTGATAAGACGAAAACTAAAGGATTTGCAGCTTTAGCGTTTTAGTTTGAATAAAAACTTTAGAGTAATGATGAGTTTTGTATGTGTTTAATAAAATATTAGAAGTGTACAATTAGCATCAGGATGGAGACATGGTTGTGAGGGATAAGTTAAATTCTGGTGTGACGGAATTGGTCAACAAGATGATGCTAAGCCGAAGTATTTTTTTTTAAATAACGAATGGTAGGCTAAATGAAATGAAGAAGTACAACTCACTTCCAAGATTTCAATTTTTTTTGAAGTTTCCAGCATTTCAAAATGATACCTTCACATTAACATGAATTGGAATGGATGATATTTTGTTTATTACAGACTGTTTCGTAGCCTTGTGGGTTAACCCATGTTTGAAGACACGAAATTTCTATGTGTTTGTCTTCTACCGCGTTTTCCAATTCGTATCGAAGTTTCCCAAGTTGCAGTGGACAAAGTCAACCATGAAATTTCCTTTCAACATACATACACACTTGCGTGCCTCAGTGCCTGGTACTGCCACGTCAGCTCCTCCCGTTTAAGTAACATTACATTATTGTACCATTATCGTCCCTAATCAGTACACGTCCGACTCCGCACGAGATAGAGACAGAGAACCTCTTTTTTTTTTAACTGTTAGGAATAAATTAGCTTTAGATTTAGGCTAATCAAGCAGTTAGCAGATTCCTTAAAATATTCCCTATAGTAGTTAGCATATTAGAGATTTGTCCAATCGTTGTGCAAAGCGAACAGTTGTGTCCTTTACAAAAAGATACAAGTTTTGTAACCGACATGTACTCCCGACTGTTGAGGTCATATAAATACCCGCAGTCCACATCAATGAAAAGCAATCATTCACATCCATTGGTTTCCTCACAATGCTCGCCCAACGGGTGCCATGCCGATCCCTGAAGCACATGCTAATGCTCATTTTACTAATAAATTAGGAAATCGTAAAAGGAACTTCCGAAAATTCAAGGAAAAGTGGAAAAACAATAGTCAAAAGACCAACGGTCAATTTAAGGGGAAAGGTCATTTCAAGAGAAATGATCAAAATGACAACTCTCAAACTTGTCAAAGGTGTGGATGTGCGAATCATCGTACAAACAAATATCGTATTCCCAAGCACCTAGTGGATCTATACATGAAGTATGGAGGAAAAGAGAAGCAAGTTCATGGAAATAAGGCTGAAGCTCACTTCAATGCCATTGAAGACAACCCTCAAGCTAGTCCTTCTCAAAGTGCTATTGAAGAATTCAAGCCAAAGGACAATATCATCCTCGATGAAGACATGCTTGTGGACTACACCCAAGATGTTTTTGGAGACCTTAATTGATCTCCTAAACAATTGATGTTACTTATCTATTCAAATACTACGATGTGTTGTATATTGGATAACAATAAGTAGAATAAAGTCTTTGAGACTACATGTATTGTATTATGTGAATCAGACATAATATTGCAATGTATTTATATTTTGAATTTGTAATATAAATACTATGTATGTAATTTGATGAATATATGAATAAAATAAATTTATTCTAAAATATTCTCTTTCTATTTTTAGAAATTTTACGGGAAAAATCCGATGGAAGAAGAATTATGTTTAGTGGATAGTGCTACTACTAACACAATTTTAAGGGAAACAAAATACTTCCAAACTCTTACTAAGAGAAAGGAAGATGTTATGACCATAACCGGGAGTAACAAAGCAATAATTGGTTCAGGAAGAGCCACATTCACACTCCCTATGGGTACTACTATTGTAATTCAGAATGCACTCTTGTATCCTGAATCAACACGTACCCTTATAAGTTTCAAAGATATCCGATCAAATGATTTCCATCTAAAAACTGTTAAGATGGATAAGAAAGAATATTTGCTTGTAACAAAAAGCGACGGATATGAGGAACAAGCTCTTGAAAAATTCCCTGCATTTTCTTCCGGATTATACTTTACATACATTAAACCCGTACCTTATGTTGCATACAAAATAATTTTTCAAAATCTTGATAAATTCAAGACTTGGCACGAACGCCTTGGTCATCCTGGAATAGGTATGATGAGAAAAATTATAGGCAATTCTGTTGGTCATAATTTACCAATTAAAAGATTTCCTAAGTCATCAGACTTAGTATGCACCGCATGTGCTACTGGGAAATTAATTATTAAGCCATCCTACCTCAAAGTTAAAAATGAGTCGCTTAATTTTCTTGAAAGAATTCAAGGAGATATATGTGGTCCAATACAACCTTTATCTGGACAATTTAGGTACTTTATGGTGCTAATTGATGCATCTACTAGATGGTCACATGTGTGTTTATTATCAACACGTAATCATGCATTTGCCAAATTAATAGCTCAAATTATCAAATTAAGAGCAAATCATCCTGAACATAGGATTAAAACAATAAGAATGAACAATGCGGCTGAATTCAATTCACGTGCATTCAATGATTATTGTATGTCCTTAGGCATTCATCTACAACATTCTGTACCTTATGTTCATACTCAAAATGGATTGGCTGAATCTTTAATCAAAAGAGTAAAATTAATTGCTAGACCATTATTGCAGAATTGATGCAAATCTTGTTGGGGACATGCGGTTTTACAAGCCGCAGATCTGATTTAAATCCGACCAACTGCATATCATGAAACTTCCCCATTTCAAATAGTACGAGGCAATCAGCCAAGTATTTCCCACCTGCGAAAATTCGGTTGCGCTGTATACGTACCGATATCACCACCGCAGCGTACCTCCATGGGCCCCCATAGAAAAATTGGAATCTATGTGGGATATAAATCTCCGTCAATTATAAAATATTTAGAACCCCTAATAGGGGACCTGTTTACAGCCCGGTACGCTGATTCAATTTTTGATGAGGATCATTTCCCAGCATTAGGGCGAGAAACAAACCACAAAGAATGCTAGGAAATAGATTGGAATGTAACATGCTTCCAATCCTTAGATCCACGTACTAAAGAATCTGAATCTGAAGTTCAGAGAATAATAGATTTGCAACACTTTGCAAATAATTTGCCAGACGCATTTACTGATCACAAAGGAGTCACTAAATCATATATCCCTTCAGTCAATGCACCAGAACGAGTAGAGGTACCAAATAAAACTACTCAACTCCCAATTGCAAATAAAAGGGAGAGAAATCTGGTCTCAAGGGAAAAGGCTTCTCCAAAGCCACCGCGGAAACAAAGGAAATCTATGACGGTAAATGCAAATCAACCTGAAGTTGATAGACACCAAGATGATGTTCAACATTAAGAACCTAGCATAAATGTGCACACAAATTCTAATGCTGGGACATCGAAACATCCAGACGCCGTTGTTATGGGAAATCACACGGTGCCTGAAGAAATCAATGAAATTTCCATAAATTATATCGATTCGGGAGAATCATACAATAGAAAGACTACACTTGTTGACACATATTTATCCTCTAAAATTGCTAAAACCCTTCAACTGGATCCAGAGCCAACATCTATGAAAGAGTGCCTGAAGCGCTCGGATTGGCCTAAATGGAAGGAGGCAATTGAGGCAGAATTGCGCTCGCTTAATAAAAGAGAGGTATTCTCTAAAGTAATACCTACTCCTCAAAAAGTCTTCCCTATGGGAGCTAAATGGGTTTTTGTTCGAAAAAGGAACGAAAATAATAAGGTGGTGAGATATAAAGCGAGACTAGTAGCACAAGGGTTTACGCAGAGACCCGGTATCGACTACGACGATACATATTCTCCTGTAATGAGTGGAATTACGTTTCGATACTTAATATCATTGGCAGTACAAATAAATTTATCAATGCAGTTAATGGATGTAGTGACCGCATATCTATATGGGTCACTCGATGCGGATATTTATATGAAAGTCCTGATGGACTTAAAACCCCTAATCCAAACACAAATCGCAACATGTATTCTGTAAAATTATAAAAGTCACTCTATGGCTTAAAGCAGTCGGGTAAAATGTGGTATAACCAGCTTAGTGAGTTCCTTCTTCAGAAATGGTACTCAAATAATGATGATTGCCCATGCGTTTTCATAAAGAAATCCTCAAAAGGATTTTGCATCATCTCAGTTTATGTTGATGACCTCAATATCATTGGTAACACGGCAGATATATCTGTAGGACGCAATCATTTAATGACGGAGTTTGAGATGAAGGATTTGGGAAAAACCAAATTCTTCTTAGGTTTACAACTTGAGCATCTTCCCTCAGGAATACTCGTTTATCAGCCCGCATATATTCAGAAAGTTTTGGAAAAATTCAATATGGATAAATCATATCCATCCAAAACACCCATGGTCGTTAGATCCCTTGATATGGAAAATGATCCTTTTAGACCTAGGGATGATAACGAAGATGTATTGGGACCTGAGTTTCCATACCTAAGTGCGATATGAGCACTAATGTACCTTGCTAATTATACTAGACCAGATAGTGCCTTCGCAGTAAATTTACTAGATAGACATAGTGCAGCTCCAACAAAAAGCCATTGGGCTGGAGTGAAGAATATCTTCAGATATTTACAAGGTACCAAAGATATTGGTTTATTCTATAAGAAGAATCAAGACATGACTTTGACTGGCTGATGCTGGCTATCTTTCTGATCCCCATAATGCTAGATCACAAACTAGATTTGTATTTTTATTCGGTGGAACTGCTATCTCATGGAAGTCAACTAAACAGACTCTAGTAGCAACTTCCACTAATCACTCTGAAATAATTGCATTATATGAAGCTTCACGTGAGTGTGTATGGCTTCGCAGAGTGATTAATCACATCCAGACATCATGCGGCATAGGTTCATTAGAATCACCAACTATTATCTATGAAGATAATGCTACACGTGTTGCTCAAATGCATATGGGATATATTAAAAGTAATATCACAAAACATATTGCTCCAAAACTGTTTTTTCATCATGAATTACAGAAAAATGGAGAAATTGATAATTTGCAAACAAAATCATGTGACAATCTTGCAGATTTGTTCACTAAGTCTTTACCAGCAGCCGCATTTCAAAAATGCATTTATGGCATTGGTATGAGACGACTTAGAAATTTGCAAAGTTCAGGGGGATAAATTTCCCAGGACTGAACTTAGTATTTATGATCCCATAACAATATGTTGTATTTTTCCTTATGAGCTCTCCAAAGGATTTCTCATATAGGTTTTAATGATACAATTATTATATCAACGGTATATCGGATTTCTATATTCTTCTTATATTTTTCCATAGGATTTTTGGAGGACATATATGGATTGAAGAAAATCAAGTTCTTACAAGACTAAGGACTATCAGGACGTTCGCATTCAAGACGCTATGGATAATTACAAGACATATAATATTTTGACGACAGCGTTGTCCAAGGGGGAGTGTTAGGAATAAATTAGCTTTAGATTTAGGCTAATCAAGCAGTTAGCAGATTCATTAGAATATTCCCTATAGCAGTTAGCATATTAGAGATTTGTCCAATCGCTGTGCAAAGCGAACAGTTGTGTCCTTTCCAAAGAGACACAAGTTTTGTAACCGACATATACTTCCGACTGTTGAGGTCATATAAATACCCGCAGTCCACATCAATGAAAAGCAATCATTCACATCCATTCGTTTCCTCTCAATCTTTGTCTCTCTTCATGAACAATTAGAAACAGAGAACCTCAATTATGACTCCACGCCCGAACCCCAATCAGTCATGTGCAGTGCTCAATCATCAGGCCGACGTGTCGCCCGGCTCCACCCCCACAACTCGCCCCCAACTGGCGGTCGAACAAAGAATTCCCCGACCCGACCCCCGAGCCACCGCAACAAAACCCCAGGCCCGACACCGGCCGGAAACCAACAAACTGGCGGCGCCCATCCATCCATAGTCCATACGTTTCATTCCACCTCCCTCCACCTCCAGCCGCTGCTCCTCGGCTGAGCTAGCTTCCTCTACCAGACAGGACAATCCTTCGCTCGCTCTCGCTCTCTCTCCCTATCGCCACCCCCGGTCCAGCTCTCCAGGACGACGAGGCTAGGCCAATCCGAAAACCCGCATCTTCCTCCATCTCGTCTCATGTTCCGCGCCACGCACGCAGTTACGCATGAGCTGCTCGTCATCACCACGGGACATCACCGACGTCGACAGGAGGCGGCATAACCAGGCCGAGGCGGAGGAGGTCCCTGCGCTGGACCTGCTCGACGACTTCTGGTTCTTCAGCAACTCCCTGGGCGGCGGCAGGGACGACGACAAGGGAGGAGCAAGGAGGCCGCCGCTGCTGCCCAAGTCGCCCTCCACGTCGTCCGCGGGTGGTTCTGGGCAGGCCAAGAGCGCCAACGCAAAGGCCGACGACCAGATGCAGGGGAACAAGTCCCGGTTCCACGACGCGTCCGGCGGGCGGAGGCTCCTCCGGACGCCGTCGCTCCCGTCGCCACACATCGGGATGGAGCCGCCGCCGTCGGTCCAGGCATGCCGAGGAGTTGGCTGAGGAAGATACACCTGGTGCCGCGATCAGGCACCGGCCGAGGCGGTGGAGCCGTGGAGGACGATGACATGAACCGGGGCAAGATATAGATTTGTTATTCCGTATTCAAACCCTCCGTTGCCGCTTAGATATAGATTTTGCGGTCTGGGATGTGGTTAACTTTTTTTTTTTGAGAAGATGGGATGTGGTTAACTCCATAGGGAAAGTCCATGCGGGCTAGAATGGGGAGTCCGTTCGGGCGCCGTTCTGGCCCAATACCATAAAATAACGCGATGCAATACATGATAGGTAGAGATGCTCTTAGCCCATGGGTTCATACAACGCTAAAAAATTGTATGATCCCCTTCCAACCGCTCGCCAACACTGGAGATCTCTAAGAGCATCTCTAACAGAGTCCGTAAATCCCACTGGAACCGAATTTTTCCGGTGGATTTACGGGTTCGGGTCGAAAGTGGCGCAGAACAGCACCCGAATCGGTGGGCCGGCCTGTATCGGAAGTTCGGTGGCCCGTGAAACTGGACCGTCGACCCGTATATATACAGGCCGCGGAGGGGAGTTGCGTTCCAAAACCCTACTCCCTCCGCCGCCCCCGCCCCCTCCGTCGCGCGCACGATTGGAATTTCGACGAGCAATAGTGGAGCCACCGCCGCCGCTTCTCCTCTCTTTCCACCACCACCGTGATCGCATGGCCGGGGCGAACAGCGGAGGCAGGGGACGCGGGCGGATTGGCGGGAGCAACTCTCCGCCGCGCCCCCCGTCTTCCAGTCGGAGGCCGAGCGATGCAAATGGAACCGCAGCGAAGGCACTCAGAAGCGGAGCGCGCGACGCTGGACCAACTGGGGTCTGACGCCGCCGGGGAAGCTCGCGCGCTATGCAAATAGCGGCGAGGGGTCGTCCTCGGCCGCGTCCGGCCGTGCGCTGTGGCGGCCCACCTCCGACAGCAGCGACGAGGAGGAGGAGGTGCCGGAGAAGGAGGTGCCGGTGCGTACTCTCGAGCTGCAGTCCGGGGACTTCATCCTCAACGACGAGGAGGAGGCGATGGCGGTGCAGCAGGTGTCCGTCATCTCCGCCGCCGAGGCGCGCGCGCTTCTGCCACGAGGAAGCGGAAGTCGTCCGTGCCGTGCGGGAGTACGAGGTCGTGCAGAAGGAGGCGGACGTCCGCCGGGTGAAGCAGGAGGTCGTCGACCTCGACTCCGAGTAGGCCGCCGACGGCGTAGTCTGCCGAGGCGCGTATAGTAGCTCGCCGCCGGCGAAATTAGTTAGTTTTGGAGGTGGTCGCCGACGACCACCTCAAATGCAATGTATCTATCGATCGTAGCACCCGAACTATGCTTAAATATGTTTGAATTTCAGTTCTACTGCTTGTTTGCGATGATCACTTTGCCGGCAATTTTCGAAATCGACGTTTTTCGGTTCCGAATACGGGTGCTGTTCTGCGCCACGCTCAAAATCGCTCGCTTTTTGTTTTTCGAGAGACTAAACTCAGTTTTTTCGGTTTAGAAGAATAAGGGCTCTGCTAGAGATGCTCTAAGAAAAAGACTAACCTGAGGCGAGGAGGATATATTTATTTTAGTTTCTATCTGAGATTTGATTTATCGGAAGAGAAGTATCTTGTGAACCATTTTTTCAAATTATGAACTATCTTCACCCTTCTCGAGATCTTCAAAACTAAATCTCATGTCAATAGGTTCTATTAAAAAAAATACTTTTGAAACTACCACAACTATAATTTAAGTGTATTTGGGTTTTAACGTAGCTGTACTTTGGGTTCTTAGCGTATGTTGTACCTCGGGTTTCAGCACAGTTGTATTTAAGTGTGTTCGGGGTTTCCAATACAGGTGTACTTCGGTTTCAGCATAATTGTATTTCGATGTACTTCAGGTTTCACACATTTATACTTGGGTGTACTTGGGTCATTAATACACAGATTTCGGTGAAGCACTTCACTTTCACTAGGGTTGTATTTCGGTGTAGTTCAGTGTGGGAGCATACTTTTTTTTGAAAGAAAGGCAAAAGGTTTGCCTTAATTCATTAATAGAGAAGAAGAAAAGGTCTGACAGTCAAGATTTTAGTGTTACAACCCCTCCATGGACAAAAGGATTTCTCTGCCCCTATGAAAAGACCCAAGTGCTTTGCACCGGCTACGACCCAAGTTCTAGCTTCCGATTTGATTCTCTCGAAAATGATAGTGGGCATGGTCGCCACATTCTTAAAAGTTCTTGCATTGCGCTTCTTCCAAATTTCCCACGAGACCAACATGAGGAGGGTCGCCATAGCTTTCCTTCTTCCACCATGAGCGAAGGCGATGGAGGTCCACCAATGCTCGACACTATCAAAGCCGCTCCAAGAGGAAGGGTCGAAGTCATGGATGTGAAACCAATCCTGGATCATCTTCCAAATGCGAATTGTGAAGCGGCATTTGAAGAGGAGGTGGTTAGCAAATTCATCGTGACATCGGCAGAGGGGACAGACCCGACCATTGGGCCATCCCCGTTTGGCGAGCCAGTCCGCCGTCCACACTCGGTTTTGGATAATAAGCCAAGCAAAAAGTTTACATTTAGGGGGAGCCCAAGCCTTAGCCGATCCAACTTAAGTACTCAACTGCCTGGGAGCATACTTTGGATTCTGTGTATCTTTTATTACATTGGGTTATCGGTGTGCTTGATCGACTCGTACTTTGTACTTACTACGTGGATATTTGAACAGAAAAAAATAACCGACCGTGTTATGCAGACCCAGTTTCTCTTGAAACCTGAGTCCATTTCATGCCGCCGTTTCGCACGCGCGCATCATGGCCCCCGGGGCACATGGCAGCCAACTCTGAACTCTCCCTCCACATGCCACCTCCCGGAAGTTGAGCTGATAGACTGACTGACTACCCGATCCATTCCGCATCCCGTCCCAAAATAATCGTATGCCAACCGCCCGCAAATCAGGTTGCACCAGCCAAGACCGGCATCATTGCGACCTAGATTAACTAATCAACTCAACTGCCTGTGAGCCGATCCAGCCGATCAGTACTGCTTATGCAACTATGGCCTATCATTGGTCCAGCAGATACAATTATGTGCATGCATGAGGATTCTTTTTTCAGTTCAGATGTTCGTACGCAAAAATTGCGCATCACAGCCCAGGCGAGCGAGGATTCGTACTGACACCTCTGCGTATCATCACACATGATCAGGCATTCTTCAATCTGCTGTAACCCGTACTTGTTTCTACGGGGTACCACTACACCACGGTAGGCATTTCAGGGCACATTCTTAGGGGCACATTTTCTATGTGCCCTGAAAAGTTACCAATTATGGCACATATTTTAAGTGCCCTTATATGACATACCTATTATGGCACATTTTGGATGTGCCCTCTAAAGTATATCTTTTAGGGCACATTTCGATGTGCCCTAAATGGTATGACCTATTAGGGCACAAATCGATGTGCCGTAAATAGTTTTCGGGGCATATATCCTATGTGCCCTCATAGATATACCTATAAGGGCACATTTCCAATGTGCCTTAGTAGGTATAGCTATGAGGGCACAATTCCATGTGCCATAAATAATTTTCAGGGCATATATTCTATGTGCCCTCATAGGTATACCTATAAGGGCACAAATCCATGTGCCCCTAATACATATGAGGGCACATTTGTTATGTGCCCTGAAAACAATAAAGCACCAATAGAGGAAACACAGATATACACCAAGTTTAGAGCAGGAACTACTTAAATCTATTACAGACCAAGTTCAGATTACTAATAAATTACATCACAGATGGACTACTTACTACTACATCACACAGATGGAGTACTTACTATTACAGACCAGGTAGCACTTATACATCACACAACAAACTTAGGCAGTACAATCAAAAGTACTTACTAGCAACTGGAATATGGAAACTAGTCTTAACAAACTTGCAAAAGCAGTACAGAATGTCTTCATTACTTGCTTCATGGGTTCATCATCTCGACAAAGTCAAGTTCAATGGCTTCATAGGTTGGAACTGCCTTCATCACAAGTAGAGAGCCTTCCACAATGTTGGATTCTTCCCTGAAATGGTTCCACCCTACAGTAATTGCAAGGTGGTCATTTCCTTCAATGCTGTACCAGGCTTCCTCTGGCTGGTTAAGTCCCCTCCTCCACATGTGCACATTTCCATTCACAGGGCAGTGCACATCGTTGAAGTACTCTGGATTCAGGTACTGACAAATACATGTTAACCAAGTCAGAACAGGAATGCAGTATCTTGTGCTACACAAATAATTCAGGAATACTATGTGTACTAACAAGGACATCAAAGTGCAAGAATTTGATAACTAACCAGGGCATCAAAGTGAACATTTTCCTCATTGTAAATGTGCACAAAGAACTTCAGATTGTCTACACTGGAATAGAATTCATCATCCTCAAGTTCTCTTCTAGTATGCACATAAACTTCTTTGAGGATGGCAAAAGTAATGGCTGCCATCTGCTTCTCTGTGATTGCATTGATGTTTGAGAAAACAGTCTGGTGAAGTGCACTTCTAATATGAGGATCCACATCATTAACCACTGCTCAACCAATGAGAAATGCAAAATATCAATCCACTACAGATGATCAGTTAACATGCATGCTAATCGTACAGGAGAATATGATAATAAGACAAGTACATCAGATTCATACCTGGATCTCCCACTAATAACTTCCTTTCCTTGCCATTTTCCCCATGCGGGTACACAGTGACATCAAGTATGTCATCTTCTTCATCATACTTGAACGATACCTCATCGCCGACTTGGATGTCATAAGCCCTGACCATGGACCTCCAGTATGGTCCACAAATTGTTGTCCTTGTGGCAGTTTTCTCTAAGTACAAATCATAAGTTCTCCAGGAGCAACGTGCCAACATCCAGTTCTTCGACATTGCAAACTTATGAACTTGCTCCCTGAATTTGCAAGGAACAGCCTACATACCATTTGAAAACTTCAGTTGAAAAGGAAAATGTGTGTCATGCAAGATGTAGTACAGTTAATTTGTAATAAGCCTGGAAATATGTGCTTGCCGAGAACTATACTACATACTAGTTGCCTACAAATAAGTAATCAAGGATTATGAGTCGAAAAGTCGAGCCGAGTCGTTGGGGTACCGACTCATAGACTAATCTTGACTAGTCCAGACTAGTGTTGAACTAGTCTAGACTAGTGCTGAACTACTCGACATGTACAGTCTGGACAGTTGTTCATGCCCAACTTAGGTCGATCAAGTTGAATTACAACGACTTGTTGAATCAAGAAATCTACTCATGCATAATGTTGTCCACAACATTATAAGGATGTAAATTCATGGATCACACTGTTGTCCAGATCAAGATAGGAATCATAGACTACTCTAGAGTCTACTCATGCATGTTATCTGATCAAGTTACACTCATAATCCATGGAAGAAATGCATTTTAAAATTCAGTCATGAATACACTTGAAAAGGAAGATGTTCCTGTTGCAAAATGTTGTACATACACTAGTAGAATTTAATTGATTTGCAAAGACTTACTATTCCATCTTCGAACCCATGCATCATCACAGCATCAAATGACTCTGCACGCCGGTTAGAACGACGACCGCAGTACTCTAGTTGTTGATGACAGTCAACACAGCTCATGCCGTCCATCCCTATCAGAAAAGACAAGATTACTATGTCATTTGTCAGACAACTGAAATGCCAGAATGCAAGGAAGGATGCAGTTAAAGAAGGATGCCAAAATGGTAGCATGCAAGGGGATGCAAGAATGCAACATGCAAGGGGATGCCAGAATGCTAGCATGCAAGGGGATGCAAGAATGCAACATGCAAGGTGATGCCAGAATGCTAGCATGCAAGGGGATGCAAGAATGCTAGCATGAAAGGGGATGCAAGGGTTTCCAGAATGGAAAAAAAATCAAGGGGAAACTGAAATTTCTTACTCTGAATCTGGAGAAGACGCAGAGGATGAACTGCAAACGGAAAAAATCAAATGAATCCAACAGAAGAAGAAGGATAAACAGATTGGATGAAGATTAAAATGAAGTGTAGATCTTACCGTAATGTGAAGAAGAAATAGGCTTGACCCTCTGCTCCCAACTTCTTCCTCTGCTTCTGTGTTGCAAGAAAGTAAGAAAGATTGACGGATGAGAAACAGAGATGAAGAAATCCAGCAGGGAGGATGAACCGTCGGAGAGAGAGAGAAAGGGAACGAACCTTTCGAGGAAGTGAGAAATGAACCGACTGGGGAGGAAGTTGTCGTTTGGGTTCGCTATTTATGAGTGTCTGGTGCAGTCTCCCACGATGTGCACTCCCCCACGTCGTTTCAGTTTCTGGCCCATTTGTTCAGGCCCATTTTACCAAAGCAGTATTGATAGAACAGACATTTATGTACTAAGTTGAGGCCCATTTGGCCCAGCAACATTGCTTCATTTTTTTTAAAACAACAGATGAATAACAGAAGAAAAAATTATGGAATAATTTTGGAAAGAGAAGCTGCTCATTCTATAAAATTGCAAGGAACATTCTATGAAATTTTTGACTAGCTGCCTTTGTTTTAAAAATATTCTTTCAGAACAAAATAGACAAGCTAGTCATTGGATAAAAATGGCAAGGAACATTTCAAAACTGACAGGAAGATAAAATGGCAAATAACATGTCAAGCAAGATGCAATACAATAATAGTAGAAATTTTTGACTAGCTGCCTTTGTTTTGAAAATATTCTTTCAGAACAAAATAGACAAGCTAGTCATTGGATATAAAAGCAAACAGATTCATACAGGAATCAATAACCTGAATTGGATTCAGGGTCAGAAATACAAAAGGAATTAAACAAGTTTAAATTATTACACAAAGATTGTACCATTTATACAAAATTCAGAACATCTCATGGGGATACTTAGGTTACATAACTTATCATCACAAGTCTACAACTTCAAAATGTATCAATGCTCAAGCTTCATGATGACCAGCCTTAGCCAGGCCCCAAATCTATCCCTCTCCCTATACTCCAACTGTCTCTCATCCTTGAATGTGAAGAGACAAATGTCACCTTCTTTTAGTTTGAATCCTTCCACAACTTTTGTCCAGCCAACACTGATCTTGGCCCTTCCTGATATACCAAACCTCATGGTGCAGTACTTCTCCAAATTACTGTCAGTGCAGTTCACAACCATTGGAACAGATTCTTCAATAATTGGGACAGCACGCTTCATGCAATTTGCCAGCATGAACTTCAGAAGAAATGCTTTTGTGTACTCTCTGGTAAATTCCTGTAGGTGCATCAGGATGAAGTTATGACAATTTTTACTTCAGGTTACTGCTAAAAGATGGCATCTGTCAACAACAACTGAATTAACAGTATGATATCACTCACCATGTTACCCTCTCCTGGAACAATATTGTTCTTACTGAGTGTGCATACATACTCCTTGACTGCTGCTCTGGGTATCTTGTCAACATGGTTCTTCAGTTTCATCATCTGGTTAAATGTCATCCCCACTTCATTTCCAAATATGCATTGTTCATCAAATGTTTCTTCCCCTGGATAACCAGGTCCTACATGCCATTGTTTTTATGTATCAGAATCACAGTTTGTTGATCAATGTTGGAATGCAACATATATGATAATCATACCTCTCATTGTGAGCCATGTTGTTTCATCATCATCATCATCATCAGGAATGTAGTCATCTTCTTCACTGACATAGTCATCTTCTTCACTGACATAGTCATCTTCTTCACTGACATAGTCATCTTCTTCACTGACATAGTCACCTTCTTCACTGACATAGTCTCCTTCATCCTCTTCTTCCTCACTGTTGATTCCCGTGCCATTCTTGCAGCTGTCTAGCTTAACTCTGCCATGTAAACATTGTCAGTTCAGTACACACATGTTCATCTGCAGTTAACATTAATCACCATTACTGCCTACAAGTTTTTTATATAAAAGTAATAGGAAACCATGTGAACAATCAAGGATTACGAGTCGAGGAGTCGAGCCGCATAGTTGGGGTAGCTCTACTGACAGGCTAGCCGTGACAAGTCTAGTTTACTGCTCGACTAGTCGATATGTACTGCACCTGTACATATCGACTAGTCGAGCAGTAACCTAGACTAGTCACGGCTAGCCTGACAGTAGAGCTACCCCAACTACGCGGCTCGACTCCTCGACTCGTAATCCTTGATTGTTCACATGGTTTCCTATTACTCGTAAAACTTGTAGGCAGGAATCTTGTAGGCAGTAAACAAAGACCAGTTGACACTACCTTTTGGAAGGAACATCTGTATTGTCTTCCTCCGGGTGCTTCCTAATGTTCTCCATGTTCTTCTTCTACAGGAGAGCAGCAACAATTTGAGATAAAAGAGGTGATGAAGCTGCAAGGAGGAAGTACAATGTTGTAGTACCTGTTGTTGCATAGGTGATGAAGCTGTGGAGTAGGGGTTGCTGGAGTGGACATGTATCTGTTCTTCACTCCTACCCTTCATCACCGTCTCCTTCAGGTTCTTCCCCTTGTAGTAGCAGCAAGAAGTTTAGATGAAAACCAATAGAAGCAAAAGATGCACACCTACAGTAAGGGAAGTACCAGCAACAATTTGAGCTAAAGATGTACCTTTTGTTTCATAGTCGATGAAGCTGTGGAGTAGGGGTTGCTGGAGTGGACATGTACCTGTTCTTCACTCCTACCCTTCATCACCGTCTCCTTCAGGTTCTTCCCCTTGTAGTAGCAGCAAGAAGTTTAGATGAAAACCAATAGAAGCAAAAGATGCACACCTACAGTAAGGGAAGTACCAGCAACAATTTGAGCTAAAGATGTACCTTTTGTTTCATAGTCGATGAAGCTGTGGAGTAGGGGTTGCTGGGGCGGAGGCGTACAGGTTGCTCTTTTTCTGGTGGAGTCGTCATCACCAACACCTCCAACTTCTTCTACTAGCACAGTATAGCAGCAAGAAGTTTAGATGAACAGCAGAGGAGATCGAGGAAACGTGCAAGGAGGATATGGAGGAGAAAAGGCAGATCGATCTTCGTCGAGAAACTGGAGTGGAGGCAGAAAGGAGAAACCCTAATCTACTGCACAGCTCGAGTACTTATAGGGATACATCTTGGGCTGTCCAAACTTGGGCTGCTGTGGCCCATTTACAAGTGCACACACTTGTAATTTTTTGGGCTGCAGTGGCCCATGTATTATGACTTGCTGTCGAAAGTAGGCCCATACATACTTGGGCTCTATTGTATACAAGGTGTTTTCTATCCCAATTTTTTGGTGCAAAAAAAATATAATCCAGAACACAATAAATCAATAAATCAAAGAAAGGTGTTTTCTACTGTATAAAAGGAGTTTTCTATCCAGAACACAATAAATCAAAGAAAGGTGTTTTCTACTGTATAAAAGGAGTTTTCTATCCAGAACACAATAAATCAAAGAAATAAGTCAGGCAAAATACCAAATAAATGTTGACTACCTGTCTTTGTTCTGAAAGTATGAATGATATTTCAGAACAATGTTGACTAGGTAGTCACTGTTGCAAAGGAATTCAACAATGAACAATTTAGCAAGTACTACTTAGATCATACTCATATAATAGAGTTCACACACAGTACTTAGCTATTACATACCAGGTAGCACTTAGATAATAAAGTTCAGAGCAGCAACTACTTAGTTCTATTACAGACCAGGTTCAGATAATACTTGCAGCTATTACAGAGCTGCTACTACTTACTAACAGTCCAGATAGATGGAACTAGCATCTAGTTATATATATAGGATGCAGTACACATCCAACACTGTCACAGTTCGAGTTCATCTTCAGTCAATTGTGGTTATCTGAACATGCAGACCGCCTGACTTGCATTCCCAGAAGGAGAATGCAACAATATCCTTCTCATGCAGGCGCAACCTCTTCACCACATGGCCCCATCCACTTGTGATGATAGCCTTCTTTGTTCCAATGCCAAGCTTCATGTTGCATTCATACACCTTTGAACGGACAGGAGAAGACACTTTCAGTATGATTGTGTCGTTGGTCAGAGGAAGGTACTTTCTGAGGTACTTCTTAGTGAAGCTTAAAGCAAACTCCTGTCAACATTTATATAGCATAACAGTTAGCATATTAGTAAGAGGAAAACAGTTAGCATGTTTGTAAGAGGATAACAGTTAGCTTTCTCGAATAGACTAGTTCATAGAGTCGATCTGCCGAGCAACTAGTCTATGAGTTAGGTTTACTAGTCGACAAGTCGAGCCGAGTCGTAAGGTTACAGGCTCATAGACTACTTGCTCGACTGCTCGACTCTACAAACTAGACTATTCAAGAAATCAAATACTAAGACTAATCTACATTACTCCATGACTACTTGCTCGACTGCTCGACTCTACAAACTAGTCGAGTCGAACAAAGTAGTTGACAGTCAAGTTAAGACTTATCAGTCCTAACTTTACTGTCGACTAGCTTTCTCGACTCCAATAGTTCATACAGTAAATGTAAACTAGTTGAGCACTGTAAATGTTCAAAGACTCCAATAGTTCATAGATCCTTGGTACTACTGGTCTTCTTCACTGTTTATTAGAATTAACAAGGCATCCATGTCATGTAAAACTAGAAAACAGAGAAGATTGTTGTATGACAAGCACATTAACACATCCAAGTTCTATATAACTTAAACAGAGAAGATTGTTGTATGCATCAAGTGGAACATTGCTTTACCATCTTGCATTTGTCCTTGATGACAGTTGAGGGGCTGATCTTGTACACATAGTGCTTGAAACCATCTAGTGCATCAGCAAACACACCCCTGAGGTGTTTGATCTGGCTTCTGTTCAGCTGCATGTTGTTTGCAAAGATGCAGTAGTCATCAAATTCTTCAGACCCAGTTATACGAGGTCCTACAAGGCACAAATGTGGGAGGTATATCAAAACATGGTCAGCATTTACAATGGTAATTACAACATGGTGAGAAGTTGTAGCTGATACCTCTCAAGGTGAACTCTCCCCTTTTTGGAGCTGGCATGTCTGAGTCATACTCGTAGATGGTTTCATTCTCACTGGAGAACTCGCTGCTACTGATGTCGGTTACGTTCTCAATGGAGAACTCGCTGCTGCTACTGATGTCGATTGGTTCTCCTTCAGTTCCCATCTGTTATATCATAGAGAACAAATCTACATCAGGAAATCGAGTGCACTGCAACGGCTAATGCAAGAAATCGAATACACTGCAACTGGTAATGCAAGAAATCGATTCACAGGCAACATGCAGCACAATCACATGCAGTTTCATCCATGGATCGAGATTCAGAATGCCAAAAATCAAAGAAGGATAGAAATGGAGAGAGAATAAAGATCGAATCCACGGATCTGGGACTAATCATCCATGGATTTGTTACTAATCCATGGATTTGTCACTAATCATCCAAGGATTTGTTCCTAATCCATGGATTTATCCCTGAACATGCATTTAGTAGTAAAATAAAGCTAGATTTGTTTATCAGACCTTGGATCCGAGACGCCTTGGACGGATCCGAGACGCCGTGGACGGATCCGAGACGCCGGCTGAAACCCTAGTGGAAGAAGTGGAGGAGACAGAGAGGAGCGGAGAGAAATGGAGAAAATGGAGGAGCGAAACGGCGTGGAGTGGTCGGCGTGTAGTTTTAAGTACCATGTGCTTTTTGCAAAATCCCCCTCCCGCCAGTGAAAGTAATTGCAAAATCGTCCTCCCACCTCCTCCACTTCTTCCACTCGCAAAAAAAGACTTAGAAAAAATCAACTTATCCTCGACTCGCAGAAAATGACTTAGGAAAAAATCCACTTCTCCTCGACTCGCAGAAAAACGACTTAGAAAAAAATCGAGATCGAGATCGAGGCGGCGGAGGAGCTCGTGGCGGCGGAGGAGCTCGTGGAGGCGGAGGAGTGGATCGGAGGCGGCGGAGGAGCTCGTGGAGGCGGAGGAGCTCGTGGAGGCGGAGGAGCTCGTGGAGGAGTGGAGGCGGCGGAGGAGCTCGTGGAGGCGGAGGAGTGGATCGGAGGCGGCGGAGGAGCTCGTGGAGGCGGAGGAGCTCGTGGAGGAGTGGAGGCGGCGGAGGAGCTCGTGGAGATCGACTTCGAGATCGACGCCGCGGCGGAGGAGCTCCTGGAGGCGGAGGAGATCGACGCCGCGGGAGGTTGCCTCGGCGGTAGAGGAGCGGAGGAGTGGAGGCGCCGAAGAGATCGAGGCGGCGGGAGGTCGCCTCGGTTGTGTAGCAGACGATCTCGAGGTCGCGAAGGCTTCGTCGACGAGCAGCGCGCCAAGGCAGAGGAGATCTCCTGGAGGCAGAGGAGATCGAGCGGTGGAGCAGACGAGTTCATGGAGGATCCCCGTCGCTCCTTCCTCCGTCGCCCTTCAAACTACTCGAGCAACGCGCCAAGCACTTCAGGTTCGTCCATTTGGCTTGTACTCCTCGAGCAATTTCGATTATGTGCTGAATTATGTGCTGAATTTTACATCAAACTTGCAGTGAACGTTGCTTAGGAATTGTGTACACTGAATATTGGTAGTATTTAGGCTCTGTAGTAAAAATGGACAAATCGTGGATGACAGCACCTAGGTCTACTACTCAGTATGCACAAGGGGTTAGTTTATTTATAGAGTTTGCTACTGAAAAGGCAGGAATGAGACAGAGATTTCTCTGCCCTTGCACATCCTGTGCAAACAGATATTGGCTGAGTGAGAGTCAAGTTAGGGATCATTTGGTCTGCAATGGGTTCATGTCTGGCTATAATACTTGGCTTTTCCATGGAGAAGATCTAGAAGTTCCTGCTACTGATTGTTCTTCTGATGATGAAGAATATGCTGACAGTGACCAAATGGATAATATGCTTTTGGAAGGGTTTGGAATGTATGACAGCTCTACTTTGGGAGAAGATGATGATGAAGAAGTAGGTTCAGAAGATGATGCTGATCTATACTTTGATGTAGAAGCCTACAACAAGCTGGTGCTAGATGGGAGCAAAGAGTTATTTCCTGGATGCAATAAATTAACTAAACTGCAATTCCTTGTCAAGCTGATGAATATTAAGAACATGTATGGAGTACCAAATGCCTGCTTTGATGACACATTGACATTATTCAAAGCTGCAATTCCTGATGGTGATAGTCTGCCTAAAAACTTCCATGCTTGCAAAAAATATATCAAAGATGTAGGTCTAGGATATGAAAGCATTGATGCTTGCAAGCATGACTGCATTATGTTCAGAGGAGAGCATTCTGAAGCAACTGTATGTCCAGTGTGTAACACTAGTAGGTGGAGAAGTGTGAACAAAGGTTCTGATGGGAAGAGAGAATACAAGGTTGCACACAAGGTGATACGGCATTTCCCATTGAAACATAGGGTCAGAAGGCTTTTCAGGTGTTCAGAAACTTCAGCAAACATTAGTTGGCACAAAACTGGTAGAACAAAAGATTCCTTCATGAGACACCCTGCTGACTCTCCAGCTTGGAAAGCCTTTGATGAAGAGCATCCATGGTTTCGTGAGGATGCAAGGTACCTTAGGTTTGGATTAGCAACAGATGGGTTCAACCCATTTAAACATATGAATGTGTCATACAGTATCTGGCCAATAATTTTAATACCTTACAACCTTCCTCCTTGGATTTGTATGAAGCAATCCAACTTCATCATGAATGTACTTGTGCCTGGTAGGAAGTCCCCAGGAAAAGAGATGGATATATACATGCAGCTTACCATAGATGATCTGCAAGAGTTTTGGAAACCCGGGGTGCTTGTCTATGATGCAGTTTCTTGCAAAATAGAGAGGATACATGCTGCATTACTATGGACTATAAGTGATTGGCTTGGCAGAGGATGCATAAGTGGTGAGAGCTTGGCAGTTTGTTCTCACTGCTTGACTAATACATGTAGTAGATGGTTAAAATATGGTCACAAGACATGTTTCCTAGGGCACAGAAGATTCCTTCATGAACATCATGAATACAGATCAGATGAAGTTTCTTTCAATGGCAAAACAGAATTCAAAGAGGCTCCAACTCAACCTACATGGAAATTTCAAAACTGACTGAAGCTTTGTACACTGATTATGGTAAGTTGCAGAAAACACAGAACAAGAAAAAGAGGAAGAAGACAGAAGATGAGGAGTGTGAAGACATTTATTGTCACACTGTTGAAGCAACATTCAAGAAAAGGAGTGTGTTCTTCCAACTACCATATTGGAAGACACTACTTATCAGAAATAACTTGGACATAATGCACATTGAGAAGAATGTGTTTGATAATATAGTGAATACAGTTCTTGATGTAGACAAGAGATCAAAAGACAATTTGAATGCTAGGAAGGATTTACAGTTGATGAACATAAGGTCTGATCTCCATGCTGATTTTACTGGTCCAAAACCAGTAATCCCAAAGGCCATTTACCATATGAACGCAGTAGGAAAGAAGTACTTCCTGAAGGTCCTGAAACATGCAGTTTTCCCTGATGGATATGCCTCCAGTTTGTTTGCAAAGGTGCAGATAGATTCAAATAGAATAGTAGGACTGAAGACCCATGACTGCCACATAATAATGCAGGACTTATTCCCAATGGCCCTTTGCAGATCATTGCCTCAAAATGTCTGTACACCTCTTATAAGAATCAGTAAGTACTTCAAGGCACTATATGGAAAAGTGATTGATGTTAGAGAGATGATGAAATGGGAAGAAGAAATCCCAGAAATACTTTGCCAACTGGAGAAGATATTCCCTCCAGCATTTTTTGACATTATGGTACATCTCATAATTCATCTTGTGACAGAAGTAAGAATAGGTGGACCAGTACATTACAGAGCAATGTGGTCAGTTGAAAGATATATTGGGAAGTTGAAGAGCATGGTTCACACAACTAGTCATCCTGAAGGATCAATAGCAGAAGGGTATATTTTTGATGAGAACCTGACATTCTGCTCAAGATATTTGACTGATAGCAATACAAAATTCAATAAAGCTCCAAGACATGATGACAACAACAATCCTAGTAATACAACAAGCAGTCAAGCATACTTGAGGATAATTGGTAGACCATTGTCAGCTCATGCAGCTACTCCTTTGGATTTGAAATCATGGACACAAGCTCACAAATGTGTTCTAGTGAGCTACCCAGGAATTGATGAGTTCACAAGCAAACACAAAAAAATCCTCTCAGAGGGAAGAAGGAAATCAAAGAGGGAAATTGAATCTGATCATCACAGAAAATTTCATACATGGTTTTCTGACCATGTAAGGACTAATCTTTCATGTTACATTCAGATATCTATTCCTATCTTGATTAAATCAAGTAGACTTACTATTTCTTTTTAACTTTTTAGGTACATAACATGAAAAAGCAAGGAAGTATGATTCCTCCTGAAGTTTGGAGTTTAGCTCAGAAACCATATAAAATGGCAAGATCATATAGAAGCTACTGTATTAACGGCTGCACCTACCATACATATTCACATGGTTTAGGGAAAGCTACACAGTGCTATGGGGTTTCCCTAGTTGCAAAAACCTCTAGCTACGCAAGTGTCCATGATAAAAATCCAGCTTTAGGGGAAATCAAGTACTACGGAAGAGTAACACAAATTCTAGAATTAAACTATTCAAATGAAGGTCAAGTTGTATTGTTCAGGTGTGATTGGGTGAAACCAAATGGGTTCAGGACTCTGGAACCATTTGGCATAGAGCAAGTGAATTTTAACCATGTTCATAGTGGAGATGATGTTGGTTCTGAACCATTTGTTCTTGCAAGTCAAGTACAGCAGGTGTACTATGTCCAAGATCCTGTTGAGGAAGATTGGTCTGCTGTAATTTGTCCTACCATTAGAGATTTCTATGACATGGAGCCTGCAGTTAATGTTCATGATAGTTAATAGGGTTAGAACTATGCTTCATTCAGTTACTGCAATTATTTCATTCCGATGGTACCACATGTTACCTTGTCTTAACACATTATTAATTTGTTTCAGGTACTGTAAGTCTAGATAGCCAGCACAAGAGGCTTGAGAGGCTGAACCATCAGCTCCATAAGATGGACTTGCCCTCGGCTGATATGCCAATCGATGATGGCAAAACAAAATTGTATTTGTTGCAAAATGCAAAGGACAGATGCCTGTACTATTCACAACTGGAAGTAAGTTTTCTATGTGATGCCACTAGTACAATCGAAAATTCCATTAGTTCATGCAACTGCTAATAGGCGTAGAATTAAAACTCGAGGCTCGCGAGCTAAATGAGTAACTCGTGACTCGGCTCGCCTCGACTCGAACTCGATATATAACGAGCCCTAACTGCTAATCATTCTTACATACAGGCTGCTAGAAACTACTGCACAGAGGAGGAAGAGGAGGAGGAGGAGGAAGAGGAGGATGAGGATGGCAAAGAATATGATGCTGAATTTGATGATGATAAAACAGGACAAGGGAAATATGAGGAGGAACAGTATGCACAGGAACAGTATGAAGAAGAGGAACATGCACCAGCACAGAGTAGGACAGAGGAAGCAAACCAGGAAATTAAGGGAACAAAAGGTATTACAAACAGAAGAAGCATTTCCTTTTCTGTGTGCAAACAAAGACAATACTCTGCTCAAATAACTAAAATTGTGTAATGCAGGGAAAAAGAAGGAAGGTGTCAGGGGACCAACAGAAATGAAGAAATTCTGGGAGAAGCATGGTCCTGACAACAAAGTGGAGCTTGTTTTCAACCATCTGGGACAGCCTTGTGGTGTCAAAACAAGCAAACTCGCAAATTTTATAGGATCTTGTGTAAAAGGTAAAGAAGTTTCCATGGGGCATGACGAGTGGAGGAAGGTACCAGAGTCAGAGAAGGATAGGCTATGGACTGTAGTGAAGGGATTCTTTAACATAGGAGATGAACACAAGGACTGGGTGATGAAGTCAGCTTCAAAAAAATGGAGGACCTTCAGGGCTCACTTGAAAGATACTTACTTTGATGATGAGCTGTCCCTCAGCCAGAATATTAAAAATGGCTGTGATGAAAGGATTCCAGAAATGCAATGGAAAAAGTCCTGCAAGTACTGGAAATCAGTGAAGTTCTTTGTAAGTATTCTTCCATGCCAATTGCTATTACTATAAATGAGAGATGTTGTATTTGAACTGTGAATTATTTGCTTAATAAATTAAATATGTCAAATGCAGAGACTGTCAGTGAAGAATAAAGCAAGTAGGAGGAGTCAAGATAATGCACACCACACTGCAGGTTCGAGGAGCTTTGCAGTTGTACTTGAACAGGAAGTATGTTTTGTAACAATTGGTAATCAGTGTACTACTTGTTGCTACATCTCTGACTAATATTTGCAATCTACAGGAACTTAAGAAGAAGAGACCAGTTTCTAGAGCAGAATTGTATTCCATTGTACATACAAACAGCAAAGGACAACCAGTTGATACCTACAGTAGTACAAAAATTGTAAGTGGAAGGGAACATTCTTAACTGACTAAATTTTGTTTGAAAATGTTTGACATATAATTGTAGCACTCCTGTGTTTTGTACTCAGCAAACTTGTTTCTAACTCAATTACCAGGCAGCCATAAAGGAAGAACTGGGGAAAAATCCAGAACTCATTAGTGAGGCACATCACCAAGGAGACATATACTCAAAGATATTTCCCGAGACAAGGAAGTCCAGAATGCATGGTCTGGGTCTAATGGTTGGAGGAAAAACCTCACAGATCCTTGATCAAGCCATTGTTGCACTTAAAGATTCGAAGGATGAAAACAAGGAGCTTAGGGAAATGATAAGGACAATGGCAGAAAGTCATAAAGCTCTGGTCATCAGGAGTCAAGCAATGGAAGAGAAAATTGAAGGGCTAATACTAAGTCAACAACAAGTGAGCACACAAGCAACTACAACATTTCCAGCAAGTAATGATGGAGAACCAAGTAACACTCAAGAAGCAGGCAAAAGGAGTACCAGTCAAGAAGTGAATCATGCAGTCACAAACATTCAATCCTTATCATTAGTGAAGCCAAAAAGAGCAGCAGTAATCAATGCCCAAGAAGACAAAAAGGAAGATCAATCAGTGCCAGCACCAGCTTTGGTACTGAAGGTGGACAAATCAGCAGTGACAGCAGCACTGAAAGTGAAGGAACAGGACAAAGAGACAGCTACAGAAACCCTGGAAGATGATCAAAGAGATAGTGGTGATTTAAAAAAGAGGCCAAGGAAGAAGAAACTAGAGGATATTCCAGAAGGAAAAAAAAGGCAGTACATGGTGATGTTGAAGCTTCTAAGAAGATGCTACAATCACAAGAGGTAATATTGGACACTGACTTTACTGTTTAATTGTTCAGACCTTTCTAGTTTCTTGGGTTCACTGACTTTACTGTTTCATTGGACACTGACACTGTCTTTACTGTTTCACTGCTTAGGTTCACAAAGTGAAACTAGAGAAGTTGAAAGAAAATTCTGCAGCCAGTCTGAAGTGTAAGCCACACAAAGAAAATGAGGTAATAAATTTATAATATGCAATCATGGTAGATAATGAATCATGATAGATTATGATGAATTCTGTTTTCATATGGCACAATGCAGATACATGCATTTAAGAGAGGAATGGAAGTATCTCTGAGATCACCTAACAGCCTACAGTTGGTAGCTTCAGCAACTGTTTCAAATGTTGATGACAAGGAAACAGGTCCAGATTATGTAGAGGTCCTGGTGAACTATGTTATGAAGAAATCCACAATGCTGCCACGTCCACACGGAAAGATAAAGAAGATGTCAAGTGCTCAAGCAACATGCATTCTATGGCCCAGGATTCATGTAAGAATTATGTCCCTGACTGTGGTAACTTGTTATGTCTACTACTATATTCTGGTTTAGATGAAGTAGTAACTTGTTATGTTCATGTTGTAGATGAATGTTGTAACTCAATCAGAAATTGTACACCAACAAATCTGGAAGGGACATGATGAAGAACGTTCTAGGGTTGATAAAGATGGTGTGTCAGTAGTTGTAGAGAAAACAAAGAAGCTCAAGAGAGGCTCAACAGATATGTCTCAGAATGAAGTAGTTGAAGCAGGTATGCCTCACATGTGATTCATTTGTCTAGTATAGATGAAGGATGTTTACTGTCTACATATGTTGATTTAATTCTTCTTCAGATGGACAGAAGAGAAGGAAACTACAGAATAATCTAGAAGAATAGGAAGCCTGACAGCTAATTTTGGTATTCACTGCAATCTCTTTTTCTAAATATGCTTGTCAAAAGTTCTATGTTGCACTTCTTCTGAATATGATATAGTTTGTACAAATATGTTCTGAATTCCATGCATTGCTTCGAAATGTTGTCAGATAAACATGTCAAGGATCAAAACAACGGGAGAGTGTACTGAAGTTCATGGAAATGAAAATGCTTCTTCTGTTTGGTGTACATGGAAAAGGAAATACTTCTTCTGTTTAGTGTACATGAAAATGCTTCTTCTGTTTAGTGTACTATGCTGTGATTCATGTAATCAAAATCTGAACTTTGATGTAAACTGCAAATCTGTATCGAAATCTGAACTGAAATCTGTACTGCAATCTGAACTGTCATTATGTGATTCATGTACTGTGATTGTGAGATTCATGAACTGAAATTTGTATCTGAAATTTGTGATTGAAAACTGTAATATGGATGCCCCAAAAAGTTTAGAGGGCACATTTTTTTGGTACCCTCTTTACCTTTTAGGGCACAAATTGGATGTGCCCTCTAAAGTTTAGGGAGCACAACTTGGATGTGCCCTCTAAAGTTTTCGGGGCACAAATTTGGTGTGCCCTTAAAACTTTTCAGGGCACAAATTTGATGTGCCCTTAAAACTTTTCGGGGCACAAATTTGATGTGCCCTTAAAACTTTTCGGGGCACAAATTTGATGTGCCCTCTAAAGTTTCCGGGGCACAAATTTTATGTGCCCTTAAAACTTTTCGGGGCACAAATTTGATGTGCCCTTAAAACTTTTCGGGGCATTCAAAATATGTGCCCTCTAAACTTTTCGGGGCATCCAAAATATGTGCCCTTAAAACTTTTCGGGGCAATTTAAAATGTGCCCTTAAAACTTTTCAAGGCATAAATTGGATGTGCCCTCAAAACTTTTCGGGGCATTCAAAAATGTGCCCTAAAAGGTATACCTATAAGGGCACATTTTTGAAGTGCCCTTAATACTTTCCGAGTAGCAAGTAAATTCGGCACATATTTTTGTGCCTTCAAAAGTTTTGGGGGCACATAATATCAATTTAAGGGCACAAAAAAGTGCCCCTAAAACCCTACCGTGATGTAGTGTACAGTGCTGATTCTTGAGCTGTTCGACCTGTTAAAAAAAGAAGATTCTTGAACTATTGATTCGACTAATGGGTCATTTTCGATAGACCGTGACGAGGACGACTTGGAATATCCTCGTTAATTAATTGGCCATGAATTAAGAAGATTTGCTGTGAACTGGTCATGCAATGTGGAAGAAGTTAGCCGTGACATGCGTGCATCGTGCGTGACTATGATGTGGCTGTATTTGGTGTTTTTCTTTGTAAGAATTAACGAGGAACAGTTCCACTTCCACGCGCGTTAAGTCGAACGGATAGCTCAGATGAACGTTGCATGTTAGTTTCAGGACGGGGATTGCACTTAATACATCATCCAAGATATTTGGATTGTAGAATCACTTGGTGTTTTCTAGAGCACAGTTTGTATATGTATCACCAAATGAGGTTACTAGTAAATGAATGTAAATGTCACCCCTCTCTCGATTATATATGTATGTAACATGCGCTGAGAAACCAATACTATATTCCAATCAAACGGTCTACAATTTATTTATGTATCTTTTAGTCCATGTATATATATTTCATTGGCCGCGGTGTCAAAAAATAATAATTTTTTTATGGTGACGGCTATGACACGGCCCCTTGAGTGTGTGACCTGCCTGATGTTTCTACATCATAATTACCTACATTGTGATGTGAGGATAGAACATAATATCATCACGCGGCTAACTAGAATCAGAGCTCTGTGTTGTCTAAATTTTTCGATTGTACTTATGTGTTCTCTAATTCCCACGTTCGGAAAAACATAGACTACCTATTGTTCTACACTAACCATATAATCAACGGTTATGTATCCAGGATCATGTATCTAATCTTGTCCAACCAAAGATACATATGTTTAGGTATTGTTTGTTTTTATTCAATCTATTATTGGAATGAATTCAAGTGAGGATTTGGTATTCTACGTAGTAGCTCTAAATATCAGTGGTTAGGATCTTATCTAGCTCAAATTAATCCCTTGTTTTGATAACATGAAAACTGAATACTTTGCAACTTTAGTATTTTAGTTCGGATAAAAACTTTAGAGTAACGATCATTGTTGGAAGTGTTTAATAAAATATTGGAAATGCACAATTAGCATTAGTATGGAGCCACGGTTGTGAGAGATAAGTTAAATTCTGGTGCGGCTGAATTGGCGAACAAGCTGATGCTAAGCCGAAGTATTTTTTTAGTAATAACAAATGCGAGGCTAAATGAAACCAAAAGTAAAACTCCTCGGCAACGTTTTAAGATGAAATTCTTGGCATTAAGAAGAATTGGAACTGATGACATTGTGATTACTACTGAATGGGTTTTATAAGCTTTTGGATTAACCGATGTGCGACGACACAAAATTTCTATGTCGTGTACCCGTGTTTTTCAGTTCCTATTGAAGTTTCTCAACTTTCCTCGGACAAAGTCAACCGCGAAATTTCCCGCCAAGATACATACACACTTGCGTGCAGTGCCTCAGTGACTGGTACTGCCACGTCAGCTCCTCCCGGGCAAGTAACATTACATTACCTTACCACCATTGTCAGTCCCTTAATCAGTAGACGTCCGACTGCGCGCGAGATAGAGACAGAGAACCCCAATTATGACCCCAATCAGTCATGTGCGGTGCTCAATCATCAGGCCGACGTGTCGCCGGGACCCACCCCCACAACTCTCCCCAACCCCAACTGGCGGTCGAACAAAGAATTCCCCGTCCGCCGCGCGCGGGGCCCCGATCGACACCCGAGCGAGCCACCGCAACAAAACCCCGGGCGAGGCCCGACACCCGCCGGAAACCAACAAACTGGCGGCGCCCATCCGTCCATACTCCATACGTTTCCCTCCACCTCCAGCCGAGCTCAGCTAGCTTCCTCTACCATACCAGACAGGACAATCGCTCGCTCTCCCTATCGCCACCCCCGGTCCAGCTCTCCCGGACGACGAGGCTAGGCCAATCCAAAACCCCGCATCTTCCTCCATCCCCTACGTCTCCTGTTCCGCGCCACGCACACAACCAGGCATGAGCTGCTCGTCATCACCGCGGGACGCCGCCGACGTCGACAGGAGGCGGCATAACCAGGCCGACGCGGAGGAGGTCCCGGCGCTGGACCTGCTCGACGACTTCTGGTTCTTCAGCAACTCCCTCGGCGGCGGCAGCAGGGACGACGGCAAGGGAGGAGCAAGGAGGCCGCCGCTGCTGCCCAAGTCGCCCTCCACGTCATCCTCCTCCGGGCGTGCCAAGACCGGCGGCGCCGACGACCACCTGCCTCCGGGGAGCAAGTCCCGGTTCCACGACGCGTCCGGGGGCCGGAGGCTGCTCCGGACGCCGTCGCTCCCGTCGCCGCGCATCGGGATAGAGCCGCCGCCGCCGCCGCCGTCGTCGTCCAGGCACGTCGAGGAGCTGGCCGAGGAAGATACAGCTGGGGCCGATCGGGCGCCGGCCGAGGACGACGACATGAACTGGAGCAAGATTTACGAGGGCGTCCTGCGCACCAGGATCGCTGAGGAAGGCCGCGGGTCGCCGTCGTCGTCGTCGCCGCTACTGCACCGGGCGCCGTCCACGCCGGTCCCGTATTCCGCCATGATGGGCGTCGATGGCCGAGGCCGCGGCGAGGAGGCGGTCACCAGGTCCACGCCGAGCTTGCCCAGGCTCAGGCACTCGCACAGCACGCTCGAGAACCACTGCCGATCCCACACGCCAACCAAGGTACACTTCCTAGCGTTTTTCATACATACATGCGCGCCACTGCATCATGGGCATCGATCGGTCCATCCCCTGCATCGCCAGAGCAACTGATCCTGTTGGATCGGATGATCGATCGAATGCTCTACGCTCTGTATCTACCGCGCGACGAACTGACGTGCTGGCACTTCGATTGCAGCCTGACCGTGAGCACCGGACGCCGAGACTGGCAAGCATCAGCAGCAGCAGAGCGGAGCGTGGCCATCCGCGGCGGGACCTCCGATCGTTCGGCGCGACGCAGCATCCGGGCACCATCGCCCGGACCAAGAGCGAGTTCCTGGACAAGAGGTGGAAGAGCTCGAGCGCGCTGGAGTCGATCGAGGTGCAGGGGTTCAAGGACCTGGGCTTCGTCTTCGACCAGGAGGAGCTCAGGGAGAGCCTGGCGGACGTGCTCCCGGGCCTCAAGACCAGGGGCAGCTCCAACTCCGGGTCCGGCAGCGCCAGCGACAACGACGACGCGAGCGGCGGCGAGCACGCGGGCCAGGACGAAGGGGTCGTGCCGCGGCCGTACCTGTCGGAGGCGTGGCAGCACGGCGCGCGGTCGGCGCCGCCCCTCACGTCGTCGGCGTCCGCGTCGGCGATCAGGCTGCAGCAGGCGGACGCGAGGTCCGCGGCGGAGATGAAGGACCAGCTCCGGATGTGGGCGCAGGCCGTCGCGTGCAACGTCCGACAGGAGTGTTAAATGGCCGCCGCCGCCGTACTGCCCGCCTGCCTCCATGGCATTCGCTTGCTTCAGTCATCCCGCGCGCGCAAACTACTACTCCTACACATTCTGGTTCTACTATCTACAGCAGAGATCGAGAATTCGAGATTAGACAAACACACGAGCTACCACGTCCAATGATACGATGCTCCAAATTTTGTTACTTTCCTATAAATATTTAGGTAGCTGTTCAGTGCTCTGCCCTGGTTGATTTCTGAAATAAATAAAAATGTGTGGAAATCATCGCATTCTTTCGACCCCAGACACTGTGATTTGCGTCGATCTTCTTCGTTTCCAATGCTCGAAATCGAACTGACAGCCAAACAGAACCCTCTGCTTGGATGAGGAAAATAGCATCTCACACGTACCTGCCTAGGAGACTTTCCATCCACGTTGCAAACGGGGCAAGGCGCCAGCTGCAGTTGCTCCATTGTTGCAAAAGACAAAACCTTTCTATCTTGGTGGCGAAATCTGTAGATCGGCTCAGGTTTCCGTCCGGGTTCACGGCACACAGACACAAGTAGTAACAAATTCGAAGTGAAAAACGCTGTTGATAGACACGCAAATGCGGGAGCAATTTGTGGCAGATACGTGCACGTAACACGGTGGGCAAGGCAATAATGTAGTACTCCACAGGAGGGCATGGCATGGCGACGCATACCTGGACCTGGCCGCCCACCGGATCCCATGTGCCACCAGCATGCCACTCCAAAAACAATGTTCGGAATCTGCTCAATTCGGCGCCCGTAACGTGCCAGATCCAATGCCATCCACCAGATGCCTCAGTCAGGTGCTCATACCTGACGGGGCAACACGGACCCGGCGAGCGACGATCGCGGCGGCCGGCTCGGCATCTTCAGTTTTCTTCTGACACCATAGCACCCCAAGAGCAAAGAGCATATATGGTATGCAATGGCCGTATCAGATGAGTCGCTCGATCTGCCAACGGACGGCTCACATAGCTCGTCAGCATATGAGAATCTGAGATCATTCCAGTTTTCAACATTGCAACACTGAGAATCTGAGATCATTCCACAGTTTTCCCTGGAAAACCGATACGATATGCAAAGCTGACAGACTAGCAAATACATTTACTCAAGTCAATGCTGCAGAAGTGGCAAAACTAATCATCAGCTGGCATCAATCACCACCTACAAAATACTGTACTGACTCTAGGGCACCGCGCGCGCGGGGGCTTTGACTATGCTATACATGAGCTGGGAGCTCTGTCAGCAGCCATATGGCACCCCATGGCAAAGCTGGAAGCACTGCCCTTGCTGCCTACAAAAAACTCCTAGAACTCCTACGCTTAATGTCAACTGAAAGGTTACACCCGGCCCTGCAACATCTGTGCCAGTGCCTTCCAGCAAGCATTTCACTAGGTTCGGATCACTGAGAAGAGACGCTACCGCCACCAGCAGCGGGTTTTTTCGAGATCGCGCCTTGCAGGAGGTACGACGCTTTGTTCCGGACCTGCATGCGTCGAACAACATGCTTCATGAGCAGGAAGAAAGGAGAAGGGTGCATCAACCCACCCAGAGTAAAAAAATCTTGGTACCTTCGAAGCATACAACCTCCAGTCCGTGCACCCAATCTGCGTCGAGCAGTTCCGCAGATAGGTACGCCAGGCTTCGATTATCGCGGGCTTATTCCGGAACGCGTCGCTCGAGAAAAGCAGGTTGTCCATCAGAACTAGGTACACGTACAGCATGAAGAAGTTGCACTCTTTCTCCTTCACGTTTGTGGACGTGACCGACTTCAAGATCTTCTCAACATTTGCCACCTAAATATGTGCACGACATGCGGTCAGCGCATTTAGCAAAAAGTCAGTTCGTAGTGACAGCACATGATCGAGCTTACCTTAAGGTCAAAGCTATTTTTGAGCAGCTGAAGGGCCAGCTGGCTCCTTAGGAACTTGCTACGGTCGTTGGTTCCGGTGATGCAGTCAACAATCCTTAAACAATTAAGATCCATCCTCACTCTGCAATGTTTATATGAAACTCAATTCAGAGAGGCATACGTCATGAGAGAAAAAAAAACATAGGAACTACTCGATAAAAAGCTTCTTTAAAACAATTACTATCAGCTGATAATGCCAACTTAACTGTCATTACATGACATGGGTGTAATAGAGAAGCGTAAGCCCTAAACATTAGCCCAGACAGAGCAAAGAAGATTCATTGATCGACATAGTCATTGCTAGTCAGCAACTCAGCATCTAACTTAATTATTTAGGATATATTAGTTTAGCTACTCCACCATTTCTCTGATTGGACATGGATATATATTACTATTAAAACAGTATTGGACACAACTTTATTAGGCATCTCTGAAGCTTTTACCTCTTAGAAATCGACTCGGCCACCATTAGACAGCTACATTCCCATTCACTTGTACTGAAGTACAAGACAAGGGAATTCAGGCAATCTCCCAAAATAAGCAGCAGCCCTTCAAGTTGACGGTCCAAAAAGAGGGAAATAACAGTAACAAGAAGATCTTCCGCTTCGGAAGGTGAGAAGACAGGATGCAGTTTTCTGTACATTAAATAAATAGATCACTGAAACAGAAAGAATGTGTTTATCTAAAGGTTAACATCACAGTATTTTTATTTTTTCCAAGGATCAAATGCACAGACGATAAAACAAATGTCTGTTTAGCAGAAAAAAACCATCCTCATACATTATGGAAAAATACACTACATGTCATCATGAGGAAACATAGATTGCATCATATTGGGGACAGAAAGAAACATCCAACAGGCAAAAAATATACTCCATAGATACCTTATTCTAGACATTCTATTGCTGACAAGATTTGCAAACAAACAGCACATGAAATTATGCCATTAAATCTTGAATTTGATAGCAAATAGAACATTACAGTGAATAGCCATATGGAAACTCTCATCTCAGATTTTGTAAGTGAATCACAAGCACAAACAGCCAACTACAATGTACTCACTCTATTGAATTTCCCAGTTACCTGATTTTGCAGCAAGCAGATACAAGTCTTAACCATGCAGTGATGTTTTGAGGTGGACCACCATCTGAAGTGCCTGGTCATGAATAACCAAAATAAATCAAATTTTCTGCTGAGAAATAATCAGGAAATGGAATTTCCAGAATGCCATGATCACAACTACCATTGATGACTCAAAATCGAATGTGTTGCACAAATGATAGTAATAAAGGAAGACAAACATGCATGCAACCAACCTGCAACTGCAGTTTCAGAGGTGGAAGTTGTAGTACAAGGAGCATCCTGTAGATATCCATAGTTAAGTAGAGCACCCTTTACAATAGAATAGCTTGGAAAATATCCAAAGTTGACCAGTGGTTTATCATCCTGCAATCAACAAAGTTATGTTTAGAAGCCAAACATAGAACACAAATCTCAAAAAAAAAAAAAAAAAAACCTCAAAAGAACGGTTACCTCGTTTAGGGAAAGGAGATTATCCCAAAATTCAGACGCAGAATCTTGCAACTTCTTATTGGATGAGTACAGCACTGGTTGCTAACAGTGATAAGCATATGATGCAATATAAAAGAATAATTTTGAAAGAAAGTAAGCATAGAAACCAATTCTTACACTTTGTTAGTGTCCATGATGCTATAGAGTCCTCGACAGAACCATATAAGAGGATCAACTTCAAAAGCCATCCATCGATCAGCATGCCTTCCAAAAAGCCCTCTCCTACACAAATAACATTTAGAAGTTGCTGAAATTATCTGCAAGAGGCAAAACCAAAACCTGAAACCATACATAACTAGATATAAGACAAAAGAGTAAAGGATAGTCATAGTGGCACGATGAGAAGAAGAAAGGATAAACCAAACACACAAGCAAAGCAATAAAGCCTATTTCCAGTTAAATAACTAAATAATAGAATTACACACGTGTAACAGAACTAACCTTTCTCAATCTCCAGATCAAAACCTAAATGCTCATGTCCACAGAATGATTGCAAAAGTTGGCAGTTTTCAACTCCCGTGCCATTAAGAATTGTGGGTGATTTCTGTAAGTACAATTTGGAGATACTTTAGTAGCAGATACTAAAACACTGAACCTAGCACCAAACCAAACTGAATAAATGTAGGGCAATTTGACCTGACAGCCGAAAACTTGCTGACCCCATTGGGGTACTTCCTCTCCAGGGTCCAGCGCTTTCGCCTTAAAATACAGCAAGATATATATTAGAAAAATAGAACCTAATCTACAAAGACATATTGCCTGTTTGACAACTACCTTTTCCTCACACTCTTCCACAAATTTGCAGAAGCTAATCTCCTTCTCCGTGACATCCTTGTCTTCATCGTCTGAATTGTATCCTTTGGGGCGGCCCTTAGCCTTAGCCTTAGCAGCAGAAGCTTTGAGCTCGTCCTTACCGGTTTCACAGAATTCCACTAAGAGATCGTCCAATCCGATGACCTTCTTCCTGCAAAGAGCACTGGCTTCGATGAATGCTTGCTAAACCACTACCACGGTCGTATCATCGATAGACTAAAGCTAAACACAACTTGAGGGCAAATGATTCCAGTGGTACAAAATTTCACCACGCATTCACCCAGCTAGCCATTCATCAAACGTGTTTTCGCACTTTCATGCACACCACCACCAACAAAAACAAAAACACCAAGCCTTTTTCCCAAGCAAGTTAAGGTAGGCTACTGTTGTGCACACCGCAAACTACAAAAATTGTGATGACCAATGCAAAATAATTGGGTACTGTGTTTGTTCACAAGACGTCTGGTTTGCCTTATCTCAAGCTTATTAGTCCATCCTTTCCATCATGTGTCTAGATATTTTCCTACACTATTAATACAAGTTGGATCGTTTTTACTGGTTGCTGCCTCTGATTCGAGTGGTACTACAATCCTTCCAAATATCATGACTGGGTTGATGAACCAATACTGACATACCCAAACAAGGATCCCATTTGACAGCCTCAGCCTCCACTAAAAGTGTTAAATCGTAAAACTGCTAGCACAAGAATACCGCATTAAGAAAATGAGTTACAATTTTCATACCATCGACAGGCTAAACCACCATTGCACAATTTGAGGACAAATGATTCCTGCGGTGAAATTTCACCATTCATTCTCCCGGCTAGCCACTCATCAAAGGAGCTTGTGCTCTGTAGTGCACAGCACAAAATAATTGGGTAGTATGTTTGTTCACAAGACGTTTGATTTGGCCGCCTTTCCTGTGGCTAGATATTTTCCTACTACTGCTACTACTAATACAAGTAGATTCATATTTTATTTTATGGGTTTGCTGCCTCTAATTTGAGTACTACTGCTACATCCCTTCCCAATATCATGACAGGTCGATGACCAAATAATAACATGCTGAAACAAGGAAAAAATCCCATTTGACAGCATCAACCTCCACTGAAAGTGTTAAGCCCTAAAAATCAGTATAACAGAGAAACCCCGCATTATCCAGAAACCCCGCATTATGGGTGTACAATTCCTGACTGTGGTGTGTCAGTGATCAGTTGATTGGGTGTTTTTGCACTGTCACACACACCACCACCAACAAAAACAACAAGACCAAGCCTTTTTCCCAAGCAAGTTGGGGTAGGCTACTGTTGTGCACACCGCAAAATAAAATAAAAATTGCGATGACCACTGCAAAATAACTGGGTACTGTGTGCTCGGAAGACATCTGGTTTGCCTTTTCTCAAGCTTAGTCCATCATTTCCATCATGTGTCTAGATTTTTCCTCCACTACTAATACAAGTTGTATCGTTTTTACTGCTTGCTACCTCTTATTTGAGTGCTACTACAATCCTTCCAAATACCATGTCTGGTTGATGAACCAATACTGACATACCCAAACAAGGATCCCATTTGACAGCCTCAGCCTCCACTGAAAGTGTTCGATTAAGAAGAAAACGAGGGCTAGCCATATCATTTCGTACCATCGACAGACTAAACCACCATCGCACAATTTCAGGACAAACGATTCCTGTGGTAAAACTTCACCATGTATTTCCCAGCTAGCCACTCATCAAACGAGCTTGTGTTCTACCGTGGACACCACGAAATAATTGGGCAGTGTTTGTTCACAAGACGTCTTATTTTCATGTCCTTCCTGTGGCTACATATTTGGCTACTAGTGCTGCTACTAATACATGTTGCTTTAGATTTTATTTTATGGGTTTGCTGCCTCTAATTTGAGTGCTACTGCTACATCCCTTGCAAATATCATGACAGGTCGATGAACAAATAATAACATGTTCAAACAAGGAATAAAATCCCATTTGACAGCATCAACCTGCACTGAAAGTGTTAAGCCCTAAAAATCGGTAACAGAGAAAAAAAAACCGCATTATCCGGAAAGCATAATAGAGCTTGGGGGAAATCTAATCTAATCCATTCGTGCCTCGCCAGCCGCCGCCCGCATGTCCCCGCCGAAACCTACCGGCGAAAACGAACACGAGAACGGGACCGGATTGGATTGGATTCGGAGGGGGAGGGGGAAAGGCACGGCGGCGCAGGAGTAGTACTGTACCTCTTGGCGGGGCGCGGTGTGGAGAGCAGGGGGTCGTTGTCCCCCTCGAAGTCCAGGGGGTCGTCAATCACCATCCCAGCAGCAGCACCAGGAGCAGCCTCTCCCTCGCCCGCCCGCCCGCCCGCCCGCCCGCCGCTCGCCGGATTGACGGATTTGGGGATGATTTCGCGTTGCCGCTCTCCGAAAACCTGGGCGCCCAACTCTCAAGCGCCGTCGGCCGTCGCTGACGCTGACGCTTCCCCCCGTGCTCTCTCCACTTCCTGAGGCTGCAGGCTTACTGCCATCAACTGCCACGGCCCACGGAGGCCCAGCCCAGCCCACGACGACCCGTTTGGAATTTGGATTCCGTAGCCCGTACTGCAACGGAAGCGGATTTAGCAAACTACGCCTTCTCCTCTGCCTCTTCAAACTGCAGCAAAGTTCAGCAGGGTCTCTTGCCACCGCCGCGCCGCCGACCACCGCTCGCCGCGCCCCTCCTCCAGCCGCGTGCCGGAGGCTGCCGAGCGCTGGACGCTATCCCGCTGCAGATACAGTTCCTTCCCCTCCCAACCCCACCGTCCTCTAGACCACGCCCGCCGGCGTCCGCTCCCCCGGCTAGGTCCCAGGTCAGCAACAAATTTTGCTATGCCACTGCTGCTGCTTCAGTCAAACACTCCCAAGTCAAGTTTACTTATAGTTCGGTACGTCTACGTGTCGAATCGCGACGTCCGATTCTTGATTCCTAGTGTCAGCGCGCTGTTTTCCCCGGTGTCTGCACTCAGTTACTTGTCAGTTATATGGATGGGTGTACAGTTCCTGACTGTGGTGTGTCAATTCTTGCCTGAGGACGTTGTCCTTAGTGAACATGGTTATTGAGCAACCGGTGTTGGATGAATTGTGCCACCCTAGGAGAGATATAGGTTCCCTTTTCTATTACTCCACTGTACCAAGAGTATTTATTCAGGAAAAGGGAAATATGGTTATTTTTTCATGGTCGACCCTGTTAATCTTGTTACAATAGAATACTAGAAAACCTTCCACATGATCCCACATTTGCAATGTCACCAGAGCAGTTAGCTTTTCTACGATGGCAAACATGCACAAAATTCGACAAATCCTACTGGCAAACGTCCAGTGGAGATTTTACGCAAGTTATAATGTCCAAACCGACCCTTTGCTATGATTCTGTGTAAGTGTAGCTCCAAGAACAGGTGTCTTGTGGCGTCTGGTGATGGCCAACAGCGAGTATGAGTACGTGAAGAGGGGGTTCGAGTTCGACCGCCGCCTCCCGGCCTCCAACTGGATCGTCGTGCGCATCGATGGCTGCCATTTCCACCGGTATAGCTCATCTCTTCCACCTAAAAGGGTCATACAGAACTAAATTACATCAGCAAAACTGATTGCTGCTTTCTGTCATATCGGATACTCTATAACCATTAACTAATGGCCTGGTCTTATTATGTTCACTTCCTAGCTATACACTGACATGGTTACTAGCGGTTAAGCAACTGCATCCACCATCCTGGCTGTCTTGCCTCTTAGTCTACCTCGTGTACCAGTGTCTTTTTCTTGAGTCTTTTTTTGTGAGGATGAACTTGTGGAAAACATGCAAAGAAGGTTACAGTATGCAAATGTGGGGATAATTGTTGCTCCAGATTAGAAATAGTTTATATCCATTGTTCTGTACAGTGTTCACTAATTTCAGTTTTCTTTTTGTTAGATTCTCCAAGATGCATGGCTTTGAGAAACCGAATGATGAGAGGGCTTTAAATTTGATGAACGCTTGTGCCACTTCTATGCTCGAGAAATTCCCTGATATAGTGTTTGCCTATGGTGTTAGCGATGAGTACAGGTATAATAACATTTTCTTATGAAATTGTTTGCATATTTCTTGTAAAAAAAAAAGCAAATACTGATGTGGACGCTCTGTTTTGAAATGCACAGGCTAGTAATCTCTGCTTGCCTTCCTGTTTGTTTTGCAGTTTTGTTTTCAGAGAGGAAACAGAATTCTATCAGAGGCGGGAAAGGTAGCCGATCACTTCTTCACTTAGTGCTTTAGGATACTGCTATATCCAAAGCTATTTGAACAATTTAATTATAAAATATCATCATGTTATTTGACTTCTCTACCAATATATGCAGCAAAATTCTCTCTTTATGTGTTTCTTACTTCACATCTCTCTACGGGATGAAGTGGAAAGATTTCTTTCCAAATAATGATTTGAGGGAGCCTGCATATTTTGATGGGCGAGTTGTATGCTATCCAAATATGAAGACTATTCGTGATTATTTGGCATGGAGACAAGTGGACTGTAAGCTTCTTGAACTAAAATCGACTTTTTCCCAGTATAAATAGTCAGATACTTATATTGCAAAATTATGTGCTTTGATGTCCTTGACAATAAAATCATGCTGTGTATGTTAATTTACCTTTTTTTTTACTATCAAGCTTCAGCTACATTAACTAAATATAATAGATATGGTGTATGTATGCATCACTTCAATAAGATCTCTATCGGGTTGCTTGGCTACTTAGTTTTCTGTTTGATTTAATGGATGAAGTTTACATATTTAATTCGGTGTGTGTGCTTCAGGTCATATAAATAATCAGTACAATACGTGCTTCTGGATGTTGGTGAAATCTGGCAAGACTGAAAAGGAGGCACAACAAATTTTGAAGGTCATCTAAATTATCTATGGTCATGCTTTTCTTTTGTAACATTTGTATGGATCATTTTTTTCTGTTTTTGTGAACCTTCTATTTTCTTGTAGGGAACATTTTCTAAGGACAAGAACGAGTTGCTTTTGCAACAGTTCCAAGTCAACTATAATGATGAACCGGCTATGTTTCGGAAAGGATCCAGTGTTTATCGAGATAAGGTAATCCTATCAAGCATTCATATGTTCATCATTATTAATCTTACTGCTCATTCTCAGTGATGTTTTTCTCACAAAATTATTGTTTGCATGATATATATCGATGACCATGATAACATCTAGTCATATTTTGTGCCTAGAGATATTTCTAGCATTTCTGACTTCTTTTCTTGTTACCCAGGCAGTGACATGCAATAGTTCTTGCTATACTTTAGTTTTTAGGGATAACTGAAACTCCCTAGCTGTCATCTTATAACGTTTCCTTGAGTGGTTGATCAAGGATTATGCTTCTTATCTAGTGTTCAGACTTCAGGCCATATACTGCATTTCTTTTGTGGGCCTGATTGTTTTATTTTGTGGGACATGTTTTCTCAACTTTTAGTCAAGGTCAACTAACCCAGTTAGGTGCACTTCTGCATACTGAAAAGCTATACATTCTACTGTAGGTCAAAAGAAAGGTGAAAACAGATGACTATGGGAATCCCATAAAAAGAACCCAGATGGCAATTACAGTGTCAAATTTCGATATCATAGGGCCTGAGTTTTGGGAAAAACATCAATACATTCTCCGAGAAGGTTAGTTGAATTATTTTAGTGTTAGGTGTACTTCCAGTCCAGTTCCTATCAACTTTGAGTATATACTATACCATTCTAACACTCTAACTGTGCCTCTGGGGGGGAAAGAAAAATATAGATACGAGTATGTGAAGAAGTTCGACAACATACCTAGGCTTCCATGTTCTAATTGGACCGTTGTTCGCATCAGCGCCTGCCAGTTTGATCAGTGAGGACTCCTAGTTTCCTATTTACACACGCAGCACTACCATTTAGATAATTATATTGTCTTGTCAACATGGAGAGTTATTTTTTCCCCAGATTCTCGCTGATCCATTCATTTGACAAGCCAAATGATGAGACTGCTTTAAGATTGATGAACGCTTCTGCTTCCCTGACAATGGAGCAATTTCCTGATATTATCTTTGGTTATGGGTTTAGCAACGAGTACAGGTATGATATAGCCCTTCAGAATAGCTATTTTTGGAGGACTACAAAGAAGACAGATAAAATCAAAAATATGTGTCTTGGCATAGCACAATTTTCTCTCTTCTCATGAACAATAGTAATTTGAACTGAATATAGAGGCAATATAAGTGATCTCATGTTGGAATTTGTTAGTGAACCGGACTGTGAAGCTTAAATGTGCCATGCTTCGATTTAGACAGGATTTTTTATGTTTGTTGTATGACAAACCTGAACATTTGTTGCAAATGATCATATTTTGTTTCTTTTTTATTGTTGCAGCTTTGTGTTGCAGGAGAACACTGAATTGTACCAGAGAGATGAGAGGTAATTGTTAGTTTTATGAATTCCTGCTGTATGTGCTTTTCAACTGGTCAAGCCCTTGATAAAATATGCAACTTCTTTTGCAGATTAATCCTTTCTTCATTATCCTCATGTTTCACTTCCTTTTACATGATGAAGTGGAAAGAATATTTCCCCAGTAAAGAATTGGTGCAGCCACCACGCTTCGAAGCAGAATTTCTCTGTTACCCAAAACCAAAGATCGTTTGTGACTATTTGTCCTGGAGGCAAGCAGAATGTGAGTCGTTCCTCCTAAAAGAGCATATATTTAAGTAATCGAAAATATGTATGAACTTGTTGATAGAAGTACAGTATGTAATATCTGAATTCATATGTTCATCTGCAGCAGTATGAATGTATTATGTTTGGTTCTCGTATAGCTCTCTGTGTGATGAAATACTTCTTTGATGTCGTTTTCCTATTGCAAGGGCTTGAATCTTCGATTAGTTTGAATAAAACAATAGGAAAATGAGCTGACTCGTTTCACACGCTAATATGCAGGTCATAACAGGAACCAATACAATACATGCTTTTGGATGTTAGTGAAATCTGGAGAAAGCGAAGACAAAGCTAATGAGATACTGAAGGTCTTCTTTCATCATTCAGGATTTAACTATTTTTTGCATTATCCTAATTAATTCTTTAGTTATATGTAGTCTCTAACTCTTTGACATTCTCTGAAGGACACGTTATCGAAGGACAAGAACGAGCTACTTTTTCAGCGATTCCAAATGAACTACAACAATGAACCGGCTATGTTCCGAAAGGGTTCATGTGCTTACCGTCAAAAGGTATTTTGTCATTCATCCAAGAAATATTTCAACAATAAGGCTGTTTCTGCTGCCATTTTATTAAGGAAATGACAATTTAGATGCTTAAGAAGAAAGATTTGCATTGCCGAAAGGAGTAACTTTTCAATAACTATAACTGAAAAAATGTTCTGGAATTCTCTCGGTATCCTTAGTTTGTAATGTCGTCTACAAAAGAACTGTATCGGAGAGTTGCCTGGATACAGCTGAGAAGAAGTCCTTTTTTTTATTTTGCATTGGAGCAGAAGATGATTCTCACGGTTTATCCAGTTACGCTGTTAACGGCTTATGCTGCAAATGGCTGCAGGTTGGAGAATTTGCGGAGGTGGGACCCAGCGAAGATGTTGCAAGGGATGGGTGGGATGTGGCGGTGGCCCATGTAGACATGGGGCCAGACTTTTGGAGAAAGCATCCTTATATTTTTAACAGATGATACTTGTATTTGTTCTAGGCTGATTAGTAGCTCTCTACATTGTCTCAAATTTTGTCTAAGAACATCGCAGTTTGTAGATTTTGTTAACAGTGCTGTCCCTATTGTGCTCGGAGCATGTCCTTTTCTTCCATCGGAAAATCCAACTGGCACACATAGTCTTAAGATATGGTGCTTCTTTAGCCAAATTTGTCAGCCCAGGAACGGAAAAGATAACAGAGTAGTCGTTGGGGAGCTCTGCGACTCCACAACAGCAGATTATCTCTAAATCTGCAATCTTTGCACTTGCTCCGTGATGTTGCAAGAGCCCGACAGACCAGACGAATTGTCAGCCCAACAAGACGTCTGCAGGTTCATAGGCAATTCCTCTGATTCTAGGCAGGCTATATAGTAAGGGCTCCTTTGATTTAAAGGATAGGAAAAGCATAGGAATAGGAAAGGTATAGGATTGGAATGGCATGTCTACTTGAATCCTATAGGAAGATGAAGTGTGTTTGATTGTATCAAAGGAATTTTTTCATGAGGTATGAGCTAATGCTTTTTTCCTATAGGAATTACACTACAAGATTCCTATAGGAATTTTTCCTATAGAATATGTTCCTATGAATCAAACAACATGGATAGAAAATTTTCCTATAGGAACCAAATCCTACACAATTCCTATGCAAATCCTTTCAATCAAAGGAGCCCTAAATGGCAGCAAGCAAGAGAGCTGAATTCATGATTAACTGATGGGAAATGATCATAATCGGCCAACCGATCCGCGCTGTAACTATCGGTCGCTCCTGCTCTCACACGCTAGCTCCAACGTGGCGCAAGGAAGACCACCCAAACAAGGGCCCACCACGTAGCATCCCTGGCCTTATCTTCTCCTGCATCTTATCCCATTTCTTCTCAGCCTCACTAAGGCCGGCCAGCAGGCGGTAGCAGTAGCAGCGGCAGGCGCGGGGGAGGACGAGCGGCGGGCGGGGCAGCTCCCGGCGGTAGCGCCCGCTACCGCCCGGCTGCCGCCCGCGTTGGCGGCGAGATGGAGGCGGGAGCGGGGCGGCGCGTTGGCGACGCGGGCGAGAGGAGGGGCGAGAGGCGGGGCGACGCGGGCGAGAGGTAGAAGAAGGCGGTTTTTTTCTTTTTTCTTTTTTCTTTTTTTCTTTCCTTCTTTTATTCTTTAAATGTCAGTTTTTATTTTATTTTCTTTCCTTCTTTTATTTTCTTTCCTTCTTTTATTTTCTTTACTTTTTTACTCTTTCAGTTCAAAATACAAACACAAGTACACACTTGTCATATAGGCTATTTAGAAAAACAAGAAACATAATTTGTATTTTTATTAATTATTATGTAATCGGTAACATTTTTAGTTGAATAATTTTTTTGCATTATTTTGAATGTCTACAAAAATTCGGGTGAAATAACTTAATGTGGAAAAGAAATGGTGATGTGGAGGAGAGAGAAGTGAGAGTGGGAACTATAGCCCATGCATTGGCAAGGTGGGGTGAGAGTGAGAGAAAAGCTGACGTGGCGGGGCGGGAGGCGGGCGGTGCATTGGCACCAGCCTAACCTCCAAGACCAGTAGACCACCACGCCGCCGCCGTATCCATCGGCAGGCCGCTGCTGCGGTATCAACCGGCAGGCCGCTGCCGCTACCGCGTCCATCCATAGGAAGCCGCCGTCCAGCTGTTCGTACCCCGACGATGTAGTGCCGCGCCGCCTACAGCTCATCCCCCATCGCCACGGGCTGCCTCCTGCCGCCGCTTGGGAGCCGGCCTGCCTCCCGTCACACACACTGGCCGCAAGCCAAGAGGACGAGGCACTCTGCAAGCCAACCACCACACAAGTGGTGCTTCAAGCCGGTGACATGTTACAAGGCGACGCCGCCGTTCGCCGGAGCCCGGATGTGAGTTTGCAAAGGAATTTGTTGTGAAGTAATTTCCCACCGTGGAATATTTTATGTTCAAATTGTTGATTTTTTGTTGGATTCGTTTGTGGTTATTGTTTGAAATACCTCTGTAATTTGTTGTAAACTGATTACCCGCCGGGGATTTTTATGGCGGAAATGCTAAACTTTTTTGTTGGATTCTTTTGTAATTATTGTTGTAAATATCTCAGTAATTTATTGTAAAGTGATTTCCCTCTGGAATTTTTCATGTTGAAATTTCGATTTTTTGTTGGATTCATTTGTAATTATTGTTGTAAACATATCTGTAATTTGTTGTAAATTGATTTCCCTCGGGGGAATTTTTATGTTGAAACTGTGATTTTTTTGTTGGATTAAATCTTAATTATTGTTGTAAATATCTTTGTAATTTGTTGTAAAGTGATATCTCATGGGAAAATTAGTGATGTTGGAATTGTTAGATTCCCTTTTTCATTGTGCTATTTTGTTGTAATATATGCCACGGTCTGCGTAGGTTCACCGATGATAGGAATCAGAAGTTCGAAAGCGACGTTTGTGGCCCCCACGAAAGCGACGTTTCAGGGGTGCAGACGATCGAACACGGACGGGGAGCATCATCCGACGGCGCGCGGGACGACCGATTTCCACACCGGATGAGGAAATAGCAGATCACACCATTTGTTGGTGCTACTTTTGTAAAGAACCACAACAATGGTTTGTTGTTGCAAGGAACACCATATTTTGCTTTAATTATTTGCACAGAACACATAAAAGTAATTAAGCAGCTTGATGGCCAATTCGTTAGCCAGGCTTACTATTACGCGGGTAATTCCTCTCGGTCTGCCGCATCGTCAATTTGAACCAGCCCAACTGCCGTTTTTTTTTGTTTTGTTTTGTTTCCTATTTTCCTTTTTTATGTTTATTTTTTCTAATTTTCAAAATCAGAATATTTTTAAAAATTACATATTTTTAAAATCTAACAATTTTTAAACATAAATTTTGTAATAGTCAACTATTTTATAAAACACTATGAACTACACATGCATTTTATCAACACATACTACCTCCATCCCAAGTCTTATGCCACCCTTTCTCATTAGATGCATGGTGACAAAGTACCTCGGGCATTCCTCGGGGTCATCGGTGCCGACGATGAGGCTGTCATCCAAGGTACTCCAATACCTTCGCGGCCTCCTCATCGTCCTCCTCCTCCTCCTTCACCTCCAGCTTCGGGACCATGAGGGTCCTGTCGTCGGAACCAGCGCGTCTCTGTTGCTGCCGCGCCAGTTCGCGGATTGTGATTGTGTCGTCGCCGCGTCTCCGTTTTGGGGGCGGTGTCGTGTACTCCTTCACCTCGCGCTTCGGCACGGTTTAAACTTCCGTGTCAATGCAATGGGACTTACTAAGTGGCGGAATCATAATCCGCGAACCAGCGCGGCAGCAGCAGAGACGCGCGAGTTCCGGTGGCAGGACCCTCCTCGTCCCGAAGCCGGAGGTGGAGGAGGATGAGGACGACGAGGAGGAGGCCACGAAACAAAAAAAAACTGCAGTTGGGCCGGTCCAAACTGACGATGCGGCAGACCGAGAGGAATTGCCCGCGTGACAGTAAGCCTGGCTAAGCTGCTTAATTACTTCTATGTGTTCTATGCAAACAATTAAAGCAAAATATGGTGTTCCTTGCAACAACAAACCATTGTTGTGGTTCTTTGCAAAAATTGCACCAACAAGTGGTGTGATCTGCTATTTCCTCACACCGGATCGGTCGCCCGACGCCTAGCATGCCCCTTAACTGATTATGCAGGGAAGAGTTAGGTTGAACCCTTAGCCTAGTCGAAACTGAGATGCAACTCAACGGCACCCATATAATCTGTGCACCTGTTGCCAGCGGATACATACACAACATTAAGGAACCAAACTATACTAGATGGACCTAGCGCGCTTTGCCGCGCCGTCCTCTGCTGTAGTAGATTATTTTTTTGTGTGTGGGCTGTATGCCGCTTTCGCTTTTAGTCGTATTATAACAGGACATGAAAGTAAAGAATTTGAACACTTCGATGGAAGTGCACATGACCTAACTGAAAATGGCCATGACCCGTTCACAATGTGCAGAAACCATTTGAAGCTCTTCTTAGAAATATGCGTACAAAGAACATGATACCACTCCTCTGATCTGAATCATGATGTATCTTATAGGTAATCAAGCAGTTGATTTCCCTTGCGCAATTGACAAGATCATCGACATGAATATACTAACAAACAAATCATGCAACATAGCTCACCCAAAGCTATCCATCCATGAAAGGAAGTAACTGATTTCCATTAGACATCCGCACTGCAAAATCCATCCACCTGAACGCCACATTAGTTGAAAAAGATCAGATCGAGCAATTACTCTGTCTCGCTGTCCCCTTCCTCCGCTGCCTTATTTTGGCGTTACAACTCTGTCCTGACCAAGATGTCCACCAGAGCAAACTACCACAGAGGTCAGTGCAGGTGGAACCGCCAGCAAGTATACTAATAGACCATCTTGTTGTATCACGGTACATTCAAAAGGATGTCAAAAATAAATCATCTTCATCCAAGAACAAATTCAACTGGACCAATAAATGCCAACTAATTTGTCCAAACACGAACCTGATTTTATAAGGCATGGTTTCACACAGACTATATATTCCATTTCCCATGTACACAGTCAAAAAATTGTAAATATCAGCAAACAATATCGTGAATATTTTATCTTGTTATTATACGTCAACTTGCAAAAAATGATAGACCACTATAGTCATATGGTTGAAACACACAAAAATAACAAGTTGGTACAAACCTGAATAGTGAACAATATGCTATTCACAAGTGCAGATTTCTCTTTTTTTGCGCAGAGATCACGTGATCATGCTTTTTCACCAACTTCTGCGAACTGTGTACTAAAGAAATTGCAACCAAAGAAAAGAATGCAAATGATGGTAACAGATCAAATATAAGACCTCCAGAAAGAAATTCAATCTTCATGTATACAAGTACACATGAATATTTATGCAAAAGGGCATAACACACTAAGTAAAAAAATAGGTTACATAATTTTTTCTCAAACGGATATAACTATTTTTCAGAGATTTAAAATAGAAAGAACCAATATTATGCATTTCCAGGCCGCCAGGACAAAGTGCAGTCTCAAGCCCGTGCATTATAAGTAAAGGCTAGATATATCTTAGCATAAGCATAAAAATTGGAGGGGCGATGGAGCAAAATTAATACATATACAGTTGATGCCAGGAAAAGAGTATTGTAAAAAAAGTGATCATCATTCGCTGAATTCAAAGAACACATGTAAGCTTATGTTTTAAAAGAATAGATCTCTAAACATCAGCATAAAGGTCGGATGAGCACATATAAAAGCTGGTTCTAGCAAAAAGAAACTCGTATACAAAGTGGTATATTATTCACTGAATTTGATGAACGCATGCAAACTTCTTTTCAAATTTTGAAAGGTTGCCAAAATTAGACTACCCGAAGCAACATGAAAGTAAGCGGCTTGATGAAAGATTTGAGAGACAGTCGTATGACCGTATAGACTAAAAAACACTGCCCTTCAAACAATGTAGGTTGGTTTGGCACCTTGCGTCCCTTTTTTCCACGAAGAATCTTCCTGCTGGAAGTGACACATAGGGAACCAAAGCAGCCGTAGGAAAAAAAAGAAGCATGGATTGAATATGGAGTTAGAGGGTTGCATGATTTATATTGAATACGTCATATTTTGAGTAAACTCGGAATACACAACAAAAAATGGAATCTATGAAATTATTAGCAACATCTAGATTTGAGAAAACTCACGAGTATTTGCTGTACACAAATATATGATATCTAGAGAACTATTAGCAAAACATATATTTTGAGAGAAACCCCATGAGAATTTGGTGTATTCAACTGAAGGAAGCAATCAATTACCTGCAACGCCATGAATGTGGGTAAAGATGAATTGTCAAAACCATGAAGACACAAAGAAATATATGGAAAGAGGATACGATGATGGAACTTAATATGACTACATAATCAACTGTGTTTGTCATTCCTTATTGAAACTGTTTTCTTCATCTAAGATGACATCGGCCAGATACAACCACACAACAAAGCAAGTACTGACACAACAATGCAAGTCAGTACCAGGTACATTTTCAAAACAGTTGTCAACCTGTAATGCTTATAAACAGATTTTGGTTGCTTACATTCATAGGAAAACACAAAGCCCTTCCAGAAATTTCCCGCAGAAACATATTTGATTTCTGTGCAGGCCCCTACCGGTCGGGCGCATCGCGGAGGCTTGGTCGCCAGGGCAATTTCCCATCCGTTCATGGATGTAAGAGCATCTCCACTCGCGTCCTCGTCCGGCACAAATGATTTGGGGGACGTTTGGGACCGCGCCGGACAAAAAGAGACAAAAATCTGTACAAAAAGAGACCTTTCCAGCCGCGTCCTCAAACAGCCCGGATGTGCATTTTAATAGAGGACCACCCCATGTGGGAAAAATAGGTGAGAGAAAGAGTGGGGGAAGAGACTAGCATGTGGGGACTAGGGGCTGCATGCATGTGGCGCATTTCCGAGAGACTCCATCATGGAGTCTCTACCGGGGACGCCGGACACAAAATGAGGCGCTATTTAGCTTTGGGGGACGCGACTGGAACACGATTTTCCCCATTTCTTGTCCGCCGTCCCCCAAACGGCGACTGGAGATGCTCTAAGGCTCCGATATTGTCCCCGGAAGAGGCAAATGGGCTGGGAGAGGGCGCCGTGGCACCGTGCAATATGATGCTGGATCTCTTCAGCTGGTCCACCAGAGACCACCGGCAGGTTGCCCCCGCCATCCCACCATCTTCTTCTCGCTGGAACACTCCTCCCAGCGGCACAGCCAGGCGCTTGGCGGCCTCCTCCCACGGACGTCGGCACCCTAGGTCTGGCTCCCTTGCCTACGCCTGAACTGACTAAACAGATGCCCTGAACTGACTGAACAGATGCATGAGACTCATCCGATTTTGATCCAACAGCCACAAATGTGTAAAACCTGAGGAGGGACTCAAAACCCTGGGAGCTTAGAGCTCTTTAGATATAGCGTGAAAAAACACTGCCCTTAGAAAGCCACGAGTACCAGCCTAAATGCTAACAGGTTGTTCCGTCTCCAAGACAGACCTGGTAGAAACACTCTTTTGTGGCACCAAATGACACGTAAACATCTCAAAAACACAAGTAAACGTTCTGCAAACCAGCAAAATGGCAGGGCTATCATTTACTCAGCACCATGGGAAGAGCAAATAGTTCCTTGGCTGAAAGTTGAGACACACCCAAGAAATAGGTTCACATGAATACTTGGGCAATGAGCCCTGGATTGCATATGTTGATCTTCCAGGACTCCGAGAGGACTCAGAGGGCCAGAGCTACACTCCCAGCTCATCCATTTCCAGTTTTATATCATATTCAGGACCTTACGACAACATAAAAGCAAGGCATGTTCACTCAATATTTTCAGTACAAATGCATAATAATGTGCTAATAAGTGCTAGGAAAGCAAAGTTGACAACTTAGGCAAGTAAACAAGAAATGAGATACTCCGTACAAGGAACTCTCAAAATTGCACACGTCCAAAATAACAAAAACAGAAAACAGCTCGAGAATTCCCTCAATAACCGGTGATAAGCATCTCAACAAACTCATGTTAACAGAGGCAGAGCAAATTTGGTCCTTCAAAAACCAATGGAGGTACTGTAAAAGGTCTGAGCTAATGTATAACTTCAACATGTCGAAACAAAACAAAAATAAGGCAAGGCGTCTCAACAAAGTACTGTTAACAGAGAGATACTCCTGCTTGCTAGAGTGACCTGAGCCTAGCTTTGGGCTCCAAACCCTTCCTTGCTCATGAATATTGCGACCGGCTCACCAGGGGAAGGTGGATTCTTGTCCAGCACCGGAGCGTGCCTTCCAGCCTTTGCACGAGCAGCTCCATCAAACGCCGACAAGACCTCAACATGCTCGAGCCCCAGCTGCCTCCTGATCAGCTCCAAGTTCTCCTCGAGCACATTTATCTCACCAAAAGGAAGCTTCAGATTTAGAGCCTGGGGACCGACGTTCCTTGCTTCGTCTTTCTTGAACCTGATGAAAGGCATGCAGAGCTTCTGGACTTGCTTGAAGTTTGTCTCGCGGTCGATGAAGCAGTTCTTCAGTGCTTCGTTAATCTCCTCGTCAGGGGCAAAGGAGCGTGCTTGGCTATCAAAATTTGATTGGAGCACCCTCAAGCATTGCTCTTTCCATCCATCATAGTGCTCGTTGACGTAGATCAGGCCAACAGTGAGCTTGCTTTCTGCTGGAGGAGGTGCAGCTCCCTTCTTGGGCTTCTTGGAACCAGACTCTTGCTTCTGAAGAAGCTTCCTCATCAAAACAATGGAGTCCTGCAAATATTTGTTTGCACTTCTTAGAGTAGGATCCGGGGTGCCTGCAACAGGCCAGCCAGCTTTTATTGCGAAGCCTTCCTTCTTCAGGATCTTTTGCCACACATGCTCAGCATAGTGTGGACAGATCGGGGTGATAAGCCTGGTCTGGACTTCCATAAACCGGCCCAACAACTCACGGTTCATGCCCGCAGATCCACAAGAAAGCCTGTACTCATCTCTGGCCAGCTGTAGGTCATAGAACCCAGACTTCAGGGCATCTCTGAACATGAAGTTGTTGTAGCTCTTCTCGGTTTCTTTTACAGCAATGTTGATCTCATTGGCAAACACATTGTCGGCATAAGTAGAGGGAGAACCGCCTCTCAGAGAAGATTCAGCAGCTATAACTTCTTCCATCCATGCAATTTCCTTTGTGAGCCTCAAAATAGCAGCATTTGCAGTTTCAAAAACAAAGTTTGCATCGTCCATACCATCACCAGCATCAGCAAGTGCAAACCTGGTAGCATCCGACGAGAATTCTTCAATGGCCTCCCGAAGAGTACGGAAGTTCCCCGTGGACTTGGACATCTTCTCAGAGTTCAGCATAAGATGCCCATTGCAACGAAAACCACGAGGCCAATGATGCTCTGGAACAAGTGCTGTATGGTTGTAAATGCTGAATGTCAGATGGTTCTGGATAAGGTCCTTACCAGATACCCGGATATCAAAGGGGTACCAATACTCAAATTCTTGCTTCATTCTGCTCAAGAGGGCAGGAGAGATGTCGCTCTTGGGCGCTGGACCATCACAGAACACATATTCCCATACTTCATCTGTCATTTCTTCTGGCTTGATAGAAGATATTTCTTGTCCATACATGTTACCATTTTGTAGATGATGTGCGATGGTGTAATAAGCCATGTACAGGGTTGAATCGGAAAGAGATTCCACAAGGAACTGTTCATCCCATGGAATGCGAGTACCAAGGCCAAAAGAACGTGAGCATGCCCACTGGTTCAGCCAGCCCAACGTGTGTTCAAATCCGTTACGGGTTTCAGCTGAGAATGTATTCATATTTTCCAAACACTTGACTGCCTTCTGCTTCCATTCAGTTTCGCCATAAGTTATGTACCACTGATCTGTAAGAGCTACGACACACTCGTCACCGGATCTCGACATGACTTTCTTCTCAGGCTCACTATACAACACAGCAGATCCCTCTCCCAGAAGCTTGTTCTTTATCAGTGGCTTCGCTTCTTGAACCTTTCTGCCATCATACTCCCCTACAATCATCACTCCATCTGTAAAACCTTTAAGATATGTCATCCTTTTTGCTTCAGCAAGCTTTTCCTTGTCATTCTGGCTCTTAATCTTAAGATCAAGGCACACCTTCTCAGCTGACTTATCCCCAAACTCAGGAATGTTGATTATTGGTATGACATTGAATGGAAGAACCCACTCATCTTTGACACCAAACTTCGTTCTCAAAGCTGGCTTTGTGATCAAATCTTGCAGTGCCATGTAATCATCTGGTGAATCACTTGGCACACTAGTCACGATGCCAGTACCTTTATCAGTCAAGATAGTGAGCATGGGAAGCGCATATATGATTTCGTTGAAGGAAAGAGGAGACCTTAATGGCAGACCAATCAAATCATTGCCAGCAAGCTCAACCAAGCAAGTAGGCTTTTCTGGTACCCTGGAAAGATGCTGATATGCAAGATTAAGAGCAGACCTTGCTGTCACAATGAAGACATCAGTCTCGTTGATCTCAAAAGCCCCATACTTCCCATCAGGCAGTACCCAACAGTTTGTTTGCCCATACATCGTCTCAGGTCTCAATGTAGCAGCGGCCAGATAAACATTCTTTCCTTCCAAGGCCTTCAACTTGGGAGGAAAAGGTGGGATCACCTTCATCTTAATCAACACATACTCTTGTGGCTGCACACCTTCACCTGATGCCCTATCATGATCAGCACAGGGTTGGCCATCCAATGGAGAGTAGATGGTGTACCTCATATCCTTAACAATTTTGCCCATTTTCTTCAGCTTCCTCATCTGCCAGCGAACAAAAGCATCATAGTAAGGATTCATATCAGTGGTTATGAAGGAGCGCCTCCAATCACAACCCAGGCCAAAAGCCTTAAGATCTTCCTTTGCCAACGGAGGGAAGTAGGTCAACCAGTGAGAAGGATCCTGAAATTTGGCAATTTCTTCATCTGACAGGCCAAAACCCCTCATAATCTCCCACTGGAACTTCTGCAAGCCAGTCTTTGCAGCAGCCTTAGATTTCTTACTCTTAAATTTATCCGGCGCAACAGCAGCCTGGTCAGCCTGGCTGTCCTCTGCCACTTCAGCACTTGAATCATCCTCTATTGCAGGAAACACTGGAGGATTTCCATACAGTTGAATCTCCCTAGCAAGCTTATCAGCTGAGGCCTTGATGGGCATACCAGTACAGTGAAAACCAAACGGCAAAAGGACATTTGAGCCACGGAGTCTGTGGTATGCAGCACCAAACTCAAGCTTGGACAACGAGAAGGCGTGACCCAAGTGTAGCAAGCCATTCATGTACGGGTACGGAAAGTTGCCAAAGAATTTTTCACCAGGGCCTGGAAGTTTATTGCCAGGTTCAGCCTGGAAAACCTTGCCCTCCTCCCAACATGTTTGAGCATCCGATTGGATCTTGAGCAAAAGGTCTCTCCTTGCATGACTCTTGGCTCCATCAGTATTTGATGACATTTTCCTGAGCAATCAACAAAAAGCTTGTGTCAATGGGCAAAGCCTCTGGATTTAGTTTAACTCAATTCAGGACTAAATCATATGTTTGCGTTTTAGATACAAATATGAAAAAAAATACTTTCAAATGAATTATACTGGTGCATTTCCTTTGAACGTCTCATTTCAAATAAAGCTAACAAACTCATGGATAGGAACGTCAATCTGATGAAGCTAATCATGTAACGGAACCATAATACCAGAACCATAAGCAAACAACATCAAGACACTTAGCAAAATTAGCATTTGAAATCCAATATGTTTAACAAACTTAACGAGAAAAACTATGCTGCCTAAGATCTTACATATATTTACTTATATCCAAAATTCAGAAGTAAGCATTTTCTAAAGCTAGAGCGAGTCTGATCTGCATATCAAAAACTAAATGTACAACTGAATTCCTAAATAAATGCACACTGTATCCACGGTAAGAAAACAAGAGAAACAAGAAATTCGTGTATGGGAGATTAATAAAAAAAAATGAAAAGGCAAACACGACAATCTTCAAATATCACTATCTCTCGCACAGCCCACAGTAAGAAAACAAGAGAAACAAGAAATTGGCGTATGGTACACCAACTAGTAAACTTGATGGAGAGCATAACAGAAGTAGCCTGAACAAGCAAATGTATAAACTGCCAACAGAACCTGAGAACCACACAGAACCGAACACCGCTTGGGTGCGAACATTCATAATTAACTGCATTCATCTCTACATACACGCTTAGTTGTTCGGATTCCCCGCAGGAACTAAGAAATTTCAGGAAATCGAAGTCGTTCTGAACTAGAAAAGCAAGTAGACACTACTAATCGACTTACTGCAGACCCACGGACAGAAGGTCAGAAGCTGAGCGTCACTTCAGGCCAGTTAGGATGACCACAGAACTAGAAGAAAGCAGCCATGCTAGAGAAGAAAAACTAAGGACCAGCATGGATCTGTCTGCCCCGAAGCTACATCAACTGACAGGTAACGGCCGCAGCTTCTCTGCGTACTCAGCTAGTACGGAATTCATAATCAGATCAACAGTAACCCATCGAGGCGGATGTGCCTACACGAGGAACCACTGACCTCACGTCGAGAACCCGGAACTCACAGTTGGGAGCAACCTACGGTCGAATCTGCGCAATCCTGGTACGACGAGCAACTCTGGCTGGCTCGCCTACGAATCTACAGCCGCGGCGGCGCCGTCCTACGGTTCTACCGATCAATCGCGCGGACGGACGGGGAACGGGGTGGGATGGGTGGGTACCTGGCGACGGCTCGCGCGCCGGGGAGCCGCAGCAGCCTCAGGGCGGGGAGCAAACCGGGAGCCAGCAGATTGCGACGGCGACGGAGATGGGGGAGGAGGCTGCGGATGGAGGAGGGGGCTAGGGTTTATCCTGGCGCACGGTCGGTCACGTGGGCCTTGGGTGGCGACTTGGCGTGCACGAAGCAGATGAGTTGGGATGGAACGGGCCGCTCAAGAAACTTCAGTATTGGCAAGAGGGAGAAAAACATACCCACGAAAGAGGAGTTTGTCTAGTTTTTTTTTTTTAAGTACTTCTCAAAAAGAAAAGTTGAAAATAGGTTTTCCTTTCTGATGAAAAAAGGGCAAAATTAGAGAAACGGATTGTCTCTTTTCAAGGGAGAACAGTTTTTCTATGTACCAGTTCGGCGACCTTTAATTAGCAAACACAACTATATTCCCTCAAAAAGAAAAAAGAAAAAAAGAACAACTATATCGATTACAGTCATGGGTAAAGTAGATCTTGAGAGATCAACATCACAAATACAAGATAAAGAAGATTGCAAACTATTCTTGGGAAGCTCGTGAACAACCTCAATGGCTTCCCTTGAGAAGTGTTCAAAAATGAAGTTTACAAAACATCATGGAAGATAGCGGTGATGTCGTTGCTGAAAATCCACCATCAATTAGTATTAATCACTTGAGTGTTATTTGATTCAATAATGAGATTCTTACAACCGATGAATTGACGTAAATAAATACCTTATCTAAAAGCATAGGCTTCAGCCATCGTTTCATCAACAATAAACGGACAAGTCTTTACCCACGACAACGATGAACTTCCTCTTACCTTATCGTATCAAAAGTAGCGTCGACGTCGATTTTCAAATCACCTTCTGGTGGGTATGAACATCCTTCTCTCATCTTCGCCACTGGAGTTAGTTTGCTCTCTTGTATTTCGTCCCTAGGGTGCCAATGTGTTTGAACATGTTCTTGGTGAACATAACGTTGATGCTCCCACCAAATGTGAATTTTCCTTTGTGCATGTTCCAAGGTCATTGTTCCTACTCAAAATAGTTAGTAAACCACTTTATAGGCCTCTCTTGTATAAAGAAATAAAATCAGAAGTATGAAGACTCCAAGGGAAAAATAAAAGCTTATTCTCAAAGTATAGTGTTTCCCAAGTGTCTGTTCACGCTAGAATTCATATTGTCCTCTCTTTTTTATTTTGTGGTGGGGATGACCAGTGGCATGATAGGTATGTGACGGTCCTGGTGGACTTGGTGTTCTCAATTTAGAACTTCATTACAAGGGTCTCCTTCTCAAGCATTTACATAAATCTATGTGAAAGAAAATGTGCCTTGGGTGAATCTTGTGGGGTCTCTATATGGAAATAGGGTGGTACCCCATGCGCAATACTTGATTCAATCATTAGCTAAGCAATGTTGGGAGGTGCTAGACGTTCATTGGCCTTTACCTTTAATTGATCGGTTCATTTTGGCGTGACAATCTTTTAGTGTACAAGTGCTATGGAAGTAGTGACTTGCTCGACATGGAATATTTGAAAGGAAGGAAATGAATTCATTTGTCAACCTTGTTCTTTTGGCCGGTGGAAAGTTTGTTTCTAACATCATTACAAAGTGAAGTCACCCTTTGTTCAACAACTTATTGATTGGCTGCTTAATATCTTTGTTTAGTCTATATGTTTTTGTATCTCACTTCTACCCTCTTTGATATTGTCACGCCCCGAGACCGGGTCTAGTCGTGACAACGCCACATATTTATAACCTTGCGATTATCCTTAAAGAGCTCTAAGCTCCCAGGTTTGGGAGCCTTTGTGGTTGATCGACGGGTCATTTTCGCGGGGCCCGCACGCGGGGAAGATGGCGGTCGTGCTGTGTTTCGGTCTTCTCACGGGTGCGCGTGACCAGCGTGTGGTAGTTCTTTCGCGATGGCTTCTCTCCGTGCTCTGTCGCTCGCGACGCCTCTTTCTGTCCTCGACGTGCCGCCGCCAGCCATCACCGCTCTTCCTACCGCTCTCGCCTCGACCTCCGCCTCCATCTAGAATAGCGGCGACGGATGAGGCCACTCCGCCATGCCCATCTCTCTCTCCCTCCACAAACCAGGCAGCAGCGGCAAACCCTAGCTCGGTCGGCGAGTCAACGATGGTGGCCGCAGCTGGTGAACGGCGACGCCACTGGCATGCCTCTGGAGAATCCCCCTTCTTTGATTATTTAATTTCGTTTTTAAAGCCTTAGGCCCCTTTCTTGAAATCGCTGGCCAGATAAACACGTCAATGGCGACGGCGAAGGGGCGAGTCAGCGCGCCAAGGGAGATGGTGGAGACGCGATTTGGTGGCGGGGAATAGATCAAGGTGAACGATGGCTGGATCCGAGGTCGGATCCCCATGGCTCCATCGCTCCCTCTGTAGGGTATGATCTCCAATTCCCAACACCTCTCAATCTATGTCAACGATGACATCTCAGTGGGAAAGGTATCCATCTCCATGCTTTTCCCCACACCCTCTTCCCATCCTGCCCTTTTCCTTTCCATTTCTACTCTCTCTTCAAATTCTCTCTATAAATGCTGAATCAATCTGGTGCAGCGAAGGCTGCTAAGTTGGGATGTTGAGCCGTGATACTTGCAGTTCGGTGTCTCTACAGAGGCGGCTAGAAATCAGACTAAATTTCCTAATGTTTATATGCATAGCTTTTTGAACATACAAGAATCAATTTGAACAAAAAGTCATACTACACGAATTTAATCAACAAAATATCGCTTATCTGTAGTCTATCAAGTTGCTTATGCAATCAGCTGATATGGCATCATTACATACTAAAGGATGTTGTGATAACTGATGACTGATGAGAATTGGGTAGGCATTATTTGTTTTTCCTTTACGTTAAGCAAATTCTCTCATCACCATTTATTCCAGGTATGAGAATTTAGCGGAAGGAGAAAGATTCAATACACACAACAAAAGTTACGTGCCCAAGTTAGATGATTAAGTAAAGTGCAGAAAGCACAATGTGATATTATGGTGTTTCTAGATGTTTTGTAGACTTTAGTGACTTCAATGTGACGTTTGATTTTGTATCATTTAGATGCAAGCAGCTGATCAAGTGATATTTGTTTGCAATTTCCCCTTCCTTCATGTATATCCAGCATTATTCATGATCATTGCATTAATTTGAAAGAGGTGCTTATAAGTTTTCTTGAAAATTGGATTGTTCAATCCTTTAGGCTTGCGTGGTCACAGTTAGGATTATGTATGTTTGATTACTGATGTATTTGCCTCAGGTTTTCAGATCATAAGAATTACTAAAAGCCTTGAAATTACAAGATAGTGTAACGATAATGTTTTGCGCAAACAAGATAAAACTAAGGCATAAAAGAGTTTACATGCCCCAACTCCCTTCTACCTGTATCTGTGTGAGATTTAGAGTCATATACTCCTGGTAATTATCTGAATATAATTTAGTTATGCAGTTCCCATTTTATTTGCAGAGTTGTATCAAGTGTAAATATTTGCTATTAGCTTATGAGAACTATATGATATACTCTTACTTTAGTTAACCAGTAGCCCACCTTTCGGTTTTCATCTTGCTTACTTAAGATTGATTATCCAGTGATACATACCACTTTTCCCGTTACATTGGTATGATGACTGTATGAACTGAGATTGAAATTCAATCTAAGTGTCACTGATATATTTGTAGCATGCTATGTTATGTGCAATGTGTTTCTCTACCATACAATGGATATCATAACTCTTTTGTCCAATGTGTGTCTCTACCATATAATGCATATCATAACTCTTTTAACTACTACTAATAACCCTCTTCCCTGCCACATACACCAGTTATTCACACCGGTGGCAATCTTTTCTTTAGATTTCTTATTAGTATTAGAATGTTGCGAATCGAACGAAATAAATTGTCAGTCTGTTAAGATCAACATGAAACATACAGATGCATGAATAATGTGTTCAGTGGTTCATCAACTGAAATGTGCCATATTTCCAAGGCATGTTTCACACTTTCACTTATAGTGTAATTAATATATAATCTATTCCAGTTTCAACTACCCAAGCTAGCTTATCTATACATATTTTTCAAACCTTCACCTGACTTGGTATGGGCTTGCTTTGCATGTCCACGGCCCTATAGTAATTTCTTGGTTGTGAGTGTATTATTATTTCTCCATTCTTCATTTGTATAGAAGATTAGAAGATAGTCTTAATGCAATATGCTGAATCATTCATAGTAACCACTGAATCATTGAAAGCAAGGAAAGAAAACTCTTCTGGTAAGTGCATCGTTCTACAGATTAATTTGTTGTACCCATGGAACTCTTCTGAACTTCCCTCAATATATCAGCAGGAGCTAGGCCACGCTGCACTAGCCATTGGGCCAGGTAATGCAGCACTGCTGATCGTCCATCTGTACAACCTGGAGGATGATCCGCTGCTTCTCCAGTTGCTGACAGACATTCAATACTGTCAGCTTTATACATGGTACTGTCCTTTCTAATCCAAAGCAGTCTAGCTCCCCCACGTCTCCGGCGTCTCTCTGTTGAATCACGGTGACCATGCAAGGCCAACATCAGGCCATGGAGCAGAGCATACGGAGGCCAGGCCGCCATCACGGTGCCAATTGCTTGTGCGTGTCAGATTTTTCTCCCTGAACTTTGTTTACATGCCTGACTCTTTCACGAGTGCTACTGATTCAGTGATTTTGTAGTTCTGTGCTTCTTAGCTTTGCTGCCTGGTGCTACGTTAGTGCAGAATGAGTTGCTCCCATGTAGAAGGGCTTTTCATGTTATTATTTTTTTGTTTCTGCCACGGTGTGCCTACAAAATGAAGAACACAAAGAACCACGACTTGGGTCAATTTTGTGTAAAGAGTCTTTCCCTCAAATCCAGATGTATGTATAGCTTATTTATATTTGTTGATATGTGATATATAGTGAAAGATTGGAATAGTAATACTCAAAATAATTGTCCAAAAATAGATATATCTAGAGGGAGTATCTAATTTTGCGACTAAAATTCATCAATTTAAATGAACGTAATTAGCGCATACCAGTGAGTCATGTTCGTTCAAGAAGCATGTTATTGTGCACAATCCGGAGTAGGAGAGAAGATAGTACCTCACCACAGAATCCCCAAAAAACAAATATAATGGTGCAAAGAAATTTATTTTTTTGCACGCGCTGAAAAAGCTCTCGGATGGCTCTAAAATTAGGTCATCGAGTTCTTTTCAAGTACATGCATGCCTGATTATCCTTGATGTGTTTTCTTTTCTGTGTCGTTCTTTTTTGTCTGCATAGCAAACCTACTGGTTGGCCAACTATAATCTATGGTCTGCACTTATACTTAGTGTAAACTGAGTTGGCTTTAAGTAGTACAATTAGCAGACAGGCGTTTCCGCGTTTGAAGCTTTGGTGAAATCAAAGGCTCTACCTATCAAGATAATAGTAGAACCGAGCTTTTATCCATATATGTACAGCAAATGCTCTGCGGCTGATGAATGAGAAATATAATTCTTTTTTTATTGTGTACACTGTTAATTTTGTATTACACCATTATAGTTTAATCTGTTGTTGCTTCATGTTGTTCTTTCGATTTTTAGAATTTGTTTCATATTGATCAGTCAACTTATATATCAAATATTTCGAAATAAAATCAAGGAATAATGGTCAGGTGTACAAAAGAATTCATTACAAGTAAAGAATGGACCCTGCAATGCCACCTAGCAACAAGCTTAACTGCGACCCACTATGGCTAAACAATGGAAAAAAGAAGATCAAAGGAAAAAAAACGGGCGCGGCAAAGCAAGCGGGGTCCTTCTAGTAAACATGTAAGGCTCAACAGATAACATATTTACAAAGCTAAAACAACACTTTTATTCATTATCTTTTCTATTACACAAGTCTTGATACACATTTATTTCCCCTTCCCGCGGTACTATTCCTACACTTTGCCATCATCTCCAAACATGCTAACTTCTGCAAAGAAATGGAGATGGAAAGGGTGAGTATGAGGGCATACTCAGCAAGTAGATATAACAAGGAAACAAAAGATGATCAAGGGATTAGCGGAATCAAAGAAGAATAACAATGTGTTAGTCGGAACTGGATATCATGGATACAACAAAGGAATGGAACTTAATGGAAATAGACAAGGAAAATATTGGCATCACACATGACAGCAAGCTTCCCAACCCGGGAGTCACAGGGGTGAATATCCACACTTTTACACTCTGCAGAGGGGTACTCCGACATCAACAGTCTTGACTAGCTTCACCGGCGCTAGCCAAGCAGTGCCCTTTTACCCGCTAAGACCCGGACACTCCGACCTACTGATGTCGGTCGCTCCTACGGATCCATCACCGACACGTTCCCGAACAGAGGCCGTCCCCAGCGGAGAACACAGACAGTCCCATACCTGAACCGTGACCGGTACAATATGTTTGCCGTCGTGATACCAATATAACAAGATCAGGATATTCGCAAGTAAGTGATACAATCACTGTCATGAGGTCAACAACCTCAAGGCTCTGCATGAGCTCCCGCAAATGATGTGATTCTGAAAGCCGAAGATGACTACCCGTCACTCTCCAACTACTAGATAATCAAACATGACCAAGGATCGAGGTGCAACAATATATCCAACGGATAACAAGTGCATATGCTAAAGATATAATCAGCAAAATGTATCTCTAACAACAGTATAGGGACAATAACTAGATCAACAACAGTGCGGTGCATGTAGAAGTACAAGCACCACCAGTCAAGGTCAGGAATCAAGAGCAAGAGGACGTCTACTTGCCTCGGTGACACCCCTGTCAGCAATCTAAAGGTATAATAGCTGCCCCCCTATGGGGGCCTCACAGCGATCAGCGCACGTGAGCCGTCGGATCTCCTCATCGGTGCATCTTGTCCGTTCGTTTTGGGTACTCTCCTCTCACTAGCTAACCCCATGCAATGGCAGATTCTTACCCGCCTCCGGCTGCATGTGGGCCCCACCTTTGCCGGCCCCGCACGTCAGCCACTGCGACTGGGATCTCTGTCAGTGCACATTGGCGTCGGGCAGTGGATCTCCACCCCACAGGGGTATTTTCGGTATTTCGCGTGGCCTGGTATAAAAGCGAGCCCCCAGGGCAAAAAAAACCCTAGCCGCCTCGCGCCCCGCCCCGCGCCCGCCCTCGTCGCCCGCCGCGCCGCCTCCCGCCCCGCCCTTGCCCCGTTGTCGCCGCCGTGCCGCCGCCTCCTCGCTCCCAGGTCGCGCCTCGAGCCGTCGGACAGCACGAGCGCCGGCCGCCGCATCGACCCCCGCGCACCAGGCCGGAAGGCGCAGCGGCAAAGGACGACGGCCGCGCGGCCTGGAGGAGCAGGCGGCGGCCGAGGCGGCGCGGCCCTCGCCGTGCGCTGCGCCGCCGACGAGGACGCGCTGCGGCGCACGTGTGCAGCCTGGAGGAGCAGGCAGCGGCCGCGGCCGAGGAGGCGCCGGAGCTGCGGGAGGCGGCGGCGGCCCTCGCCGTGCGCCGCGCCTCCGACGAGGACGCGTTGCGGCGCAACGCGGTCGCGCTGGACGGGGACCTGCGGCGCCTCCAGGGCCATTGCTCCACCGCCGCGCCTCAGTTCTAGGTGATTTCCCCTTCCCCTATTCTCCTCTCTTTCTCCCTCCTCCTTCTCTAATTTGTATCTCTCGTCTTTCGTCTTCTCTCTGTTTCTATCAAAGTAGCAGGCAACAATGCACACGCGGCGGATTTTGGATTTCGACAGCCACGAGGATGAGCGGAGCAAGACGCGATATGGAGGTCTGCCACTGAAGATGCGACATGGCTTGGTGGTGAGGAAGGGCTTCTGGGGCGCATGGTCACCTCCATCAGCTTCCTTGGCCCATGGTTCTTGGTCAGCAGACCAGAGGTGAGGCACACTTCTTGGTCCCTCTCCTTCTAATCGACTCCATGTCTGAACTTTCTAGCTCTCTGATGTAGAACAAATTGTGCAGGCCACTGCTCGATGAAATGCTAAAACTGTTTGTTTCATGTTTGGGGTTATGTTGAAGGATATCCATGGTCACGACTATGCTTGGAGAGCGACGTGGAGAGGGGCCGTGCTAGGAAATTCGCGTCTTTGGCTCCGTCGACCTTCCTTGCGGAACAGCGGGCGGGATGGAAAGCGTGTTGGCAACGATTCATCGAGAAGGCTTTGTTTTTCATTGGGAAGGCGACCGGCGGTGAGCAAGCAGAGGATCGGCGTCGGCCAACTGACATCGGGGAGGAGCTGCGGTAACGACTCGGCAGTATAGAGGTGCTGCCAAAGCGACCGGGTGACATGGACCGGTGGTATTGGAGAAGCTGCAGACCAACTACGGCGTCCCAGCGCTTGCAGTACGGCATACATATACGTGGAATAACTGCAGTAGCAATGAGTTGTTTCTTCATACTATTTTGATAATGTGGTTCTCTAGCTGTATTTGTAGTTCATTCATGCCAATAGTCCACTTCTAGGAACTTATTCTTGCTGATGTTCTTGGAGAATCGTCGGTAGTGGATTACATTTGTCCTTGAAATCTTATGTTCTGATATTTTTTGGCATGACAGATCTCTATAAATGAGGTGGAAACAAATTGGGGTCTAAAGTGTCTCTGTTACAAGATCAGGGATATGCAAGTAGAGGTAGAAAGGAAAAAAGGCGCTTAGGTTCTCAAGTTTGGAGGTGATACCATCTATTCCCTTGTGGAAACTAATATTCGCTTTGATATGATTTATCTCAACTTGTATGAAATAATTGTGATGAATTTATTTAGAAACTAATAGGAGCAGCGCCGCCTTGTCACTGCCTTCACCGAAGGAGATTTAGCTAAATAGAGGTTTATGCAATAATTACTTTGCAATTTCTGCAGTTTAGTCATCAGTATACATTCCCTCATTACTTCAGATACGTGGAGGGTATTTTTTTCTATGAACCTGTGGTGCTCTGATATCTACAGATTCTGGTTACAGTTACAAGCTGGTCGACCATGCCAGTAAGGCCAAAGGGACAAGTTTAAAGAAATAACGTGGTAATGTCCTTCTTTCAGTTCATGTCGTCTATTTTCTTTGATTCTTTTCTTCAACCATGCAAGTTTCAATGTTGTTTATCTTATTGCAGAACAAATTTATTTGTTACAAGTTTAGATGTGATTTTGTTGTCAATTCTCTTTGCTATATTTTGTGCAGCCGCTAAATACTTTTCTTCAGCGCACACTTCTTGATGTATAAATATGGTTCTTTAACTTAATTTGCTCTGTATGGATATGTTTATGCTCACTGTGATTTATCATGCATGTCTTTTCAAGATAACTTGGTTAGATTCTGGTTGGTGTTAGTTCTCTAATAAGTAAAAGTAACAGTTTTGTGCATGATTGCATGACTAGATAATATATTACAGTATTGTATACTGTTCTTCAGCGATGATTAATTGCAACAATAGCGAAGAATGTTATGCACCCGAGTTTGGTAATAATAGGTAGTCGCTTGTTCTTGCTATTAGTACCTGATAGTTGCATATTTTCCTGTTATTTCCCATTGAAATTTGAATTGTGATTTTTTCCTATTAGTAACTGATAGTATCTGATGGTTGTGTAATAAAGGCAGAGATAATCCTCTTTAATTTTTGTTATAAAGGTTAGAGTTTGATTTTGAAATGTCAAGATTGTTAAATGCTTTTCCTTTTTCTGGTTCTATGTTGATCTTTCATTGCTTGATAATGCAATTCATGTTTTCAACCATTAAGATTTTAGTGCGTAATAAAAGTGAGAGCTTGGTTACTAATGTGCAGGTCTCGATTTCTCTTTTATCTACATGCCTTGCTATTGCTCTGCTGTTTGCCATTGTTAGTATTCATCTATGATATGATTTAGTCTGTTCTGTTCAAGGAATCTTTATTGCTATGGCTCTACATGTTTCTGGAATATAGAATAAGATTTGTTCTGCTTTTTTTTAGGTTTTAGGTTGCAGGTCGTTGCTGCTCCTATTTCTCTTCCAGGTAGTTCTCTCTATCTTTGCCTTGTACCAATTTTTTTTTTCCTATTGCCTTGATTATGTGAAAACTAAACATCGGGTTAGGAAGACTTAATAATATGACTAGATAGTTTTTGAGAGTGACATGTTGGAGATGATTGATTATGAATATATTACTGAAAAACACTAACAAAATGATTTAATATTGTGTTAATAAAAAATTCAGTATTAGGGCCTCATATTGAATATTGCACCGGAGCCCTCAAATACTGGAGATGGACGAACGGATGCATCTCCTCGGTTTTTTGCTGCAAAATGTGATGTCGGTTGTGGCTCTATGCCCACCTCTTGGATTGTGTTCTTACCGTCGAGTGCCCAACAAGAGGGAGAGGACGAGCGCAGCTGCGCTTGAGCTCGGTGGTGGGGAAAGGAGGCTCGTGAAGATGAGCTTGTGTGTGCTGGACTGGCATCTCTATGTGTTCTCATGTTGGTATGAATTTGCTTACCTAATCCCCTGATTTGTATGGAGCAAAAGCAGCTTGCTACATGCTCGAGTTTGTTCTATACCACTAACAGTTCAGCAAGATACAGAAGACCTTCGAGTTCACACTTTTGGGTTATGGCCTGTAGATTTTCTACTATCAAAATCTATATATCAGCATATAACTTTGTCTTACATTATACAAGTTGTCGAGCTTCTCAATTTAAGCCATACTTTCAACAGCAAGTAAATCTCACACATAGTGACCTGCGTTTCACCTTTTTTTTTTGCCTCTGAACAGTGCTTTGCACTATCAACACATTACACTGTCTTACATTATACACGCTGCCAAGGTTCTCAGTTTAAGTGACACTTTCAGCTTCAAGTTGTTCTCACTGTCAAAGTTCTCAGTTTAAGGTACACTGTCAATAGCAAGTAATTCTCACCGCCAAGCTTCTCACTGTCTTAAAAATGTTACTGCCTAAATCAAATTCATGGGCCTCTCAGTTTACTATGTGCTCACTCTAATTGAGCACTTCTAAGCTGTATTTTACCTTTCCATCACTGATCTGTGAATTCTTCTGCTTCAATACCATCTCTGCAGTCTTGCATATACCATTGTTTCTATTACATGCCAGTGGAAGAAAAATCATAGATGAGTTGAAAAGTTGGTCTCAGATATCAAAATTTATAGTTACATTGTTATTAAAATTCTTGCAGAGTTGCTGATTTTCTTATGAGTTTTTAGAATCTGCTCATCCTTTTTTATGCATGATATGGGGAGTACATGTTAATTTAAAATACTAATAAAATGCTGCCTCCTGTTTATTTTGGGTGTTGCACAACCTGGCTATTAAGGTGGGTACAGAAACGAGGCAAAGCCGTACACAATAAAGTTATACGTTCACTAGGATTACTGCTTCAATTGTTTAGTGTTTCTAATCTGAAAGTGGATTCGAATAAGGTCACATTTGTATCCAGATTTCTATCCCCTAGCCTCTGCCTTGGATGTGCTTTTATTTTCATGCTTCATTAATTGCACTCTTCCAGTCTATATCAAAGAGGTAGTCATGTGTGTGTGTCAGACCACTACTCTTTTTTGTTTCTTTCATCAGATTATTGTCGCTATTAGATCCGTGATGTATCATGCATGTGTTGATTGTCCTCTTTAGGTCAGGTGTTCTATTAATTCAGTTGAACGGTCATGAGCTGAATTTGTATGCATATGTGGCTATTGATTTTGTGATTGCTCACTGTATAATATTTCATATCTTCGATAATTATTGGATTGCTTACATCCCTGCAGGGAATACGAAGGGAAAAAGCATAGGCATTTTATGTTATATTGAGGATAAAACATATGGACGGGTGTATGGTCAGAGGGTTTTTAGATTTTCAGGTCTTGGATTCCTTTTCTTTTATCAGATTGTGTTCGTACAGTTTTCATATAAAGAGAAAAGGCATAAAGGAATTTTATGTTATATTGAGGATAAAGCATATGGATGGGTGTATGGTGAGATGGTTTTTAGAATTTTCAGGTCTTGAATTTCTTTTCTTTTACCAGATTATGTTAGTATGATTTTCATATAAACAAACTACCTCTTTTTTAGAATACCGTGCTTTTAAGTTGCTTACATATGAATTATTTTTTGCACTCAAACGAAATTGAGTAGAGCAAAAGGATCCTCAAGAATTCCTTAGTAGTTCAGTAGGGTGGGAAGACTTGCATTTTCTTGTTTATGTATCCCTGACAGAACTAGGGGACTGTAGCAAGACATTTTTGTTTCTTTTTAATCGTCTTGGAGTAGCCATGCAATACCGATTAAACTAGCTTCTTTCATGCAGTGTCAGGTTATTCTTTCTGGTACATTGTTCTCTACGTGCTTAATGTTTTGTTTCAGACTGTTCTTGGTTTATGCAGCCCATGATGATGGCTGAGGTTCGTCTCAGAGTATCCAAATGTGGTTCATCTCTGAGCATCTGCTTTCTTCTTTACCTATGGATGTGGGTAGTCAGAGGTAAATGAAAAAGGTCTAAGGTGTTCTCTGTCCGTGAAACTATTTGCATTATATGGGTCTTCAGCGATAGGTTTGTCGACAAATATCAAAGTTTGTGGTACGTTATGAAACTGATCATGTAGTTATATATGTAGCTTTTCATATTGAACTTCGCATGATAGTTTGAAGCTCATTTTAAACTGGAATTGAAAAAAATGAATGTTATAGTTCGTATGAAGTGACCTTATTAATTTACCTGTTTGCTTTGCTTGGAACCTCTTGCTTTTTATCCAAATCTTCTTGAAACAATATCTTTTGTAGGTTGTCACTTTGGATTTCTATATAGTGTATTCATTGTCGTTACGTTTGGTATTGGTTGCATGTTCTCCTATTTATATGGATATACTACTGCATATAGCACGAGAAATCTATTTGTAGTGCACAACCTAAATAGGAGTATGGCTTGCAATGAGTCGCGCGATCTGGCTTTCTTTTCTTTACAGGACAATGCATTTCTGTAATATATCTTCAGTATCAAGACTGACAAGGCTGAAACTCTGTCATCCAGTGACAAGGTAAAACTTTGACAGAAAAGGCCTTATTTTGCAACGATGATTACTGTGGAAAACTTCGTTAAGTGAGTTGATTTGCTCTATGGCATAGTAATCAATGGAAAAAATATTATGCATGGTAATGTTATCACTTGTTCTGCGACGTTGCAACATCCATTGAAGATAAACTGTGTAACTTCTAGCAAATTTTTGTAACTACAGTAGAATGCGGGATAATCAATGGTTTATTGTTGCTAGGCTATGTCCCAAAGCTCTGGTATTCAGCTTTTGTTCAGTGAGATTTGAATTCTTTTTGACACCAATATATATATTCATTGATGTGTTCTGTAACTTAGGCTCGGTGCCAAAGAGAGGTCGATTCGAAGCCTATGTTTGGTGTCAACACAGGAGAAGTAATGTGGTGGAATTGTGGATGGAAATCCCAGATCGAACATGGGAGAAGGATCCTGATGGCATTGCTCTTGTGGATTTCATTAACTCGATTTTACTGAAGAACATAATTTGTTTTCTTTTTGTAGATGGCCCAGCTCGTGTGATGTTGCTTTTGTTGTTCCTTCCGCTCTTGACATAGCCATCGATTATTTGATACTATAATATATTATTTTCTTTTGTTTCCCTGGTTGTATATGAATGTTTCCTACTTTGTTTGTAATTTCTGTGCTTGAGATTATTCTATTGACTTTTTTCTGAAAGCTAAGAGCATCTCCAGTCGCGTCCCCCAAATGAGGTTTGGGGGACCGCGGACAAGAAATGGGGCAAAAAGCTGTCCAGTCGCGTCCCCCAAAGCTAATTAGAGCCTCATTTTGTGTCCGGCGTCCCCGGTAGAGACTCTATGTATAGAGTCTCTACCGGGGACGCCGGACACAAAAACAGCGTCCACATGCATGCATGCAGCCCCTAGTGCTTTTCCCACACTTTCTCTCACCTACTTTTCCCACATGTGGTCCCTCTATTAAAATGCATGCATCCGGACGTTTGAGGACGCGCGAAAGGGCCTCGTATTTTTGGTCTCTTTTTGTCCGGCGCAGTCCTAAACGTGCCCCAAATCATTTATGCCGGACGCTTTTTGAGGGACGCGACTGGAGATGCTCTAATAAACAAATTATCATTTTCACCTAAATTTTAGTAGTGTTATACAAAGTGTGTATCGGCATGAGTTCCACGGGGTCGTGCGCCAAGGCGCACATCTAAATCTATCAGTAATATGGAACGACCATTCCCGCCCAGCGATGAAAACCAATAGTGTATATCCACCACTCTATGGATCTGCTCTCATGTTCATTTCGGCAGCATCTCTGTATTCCCTTCTTGATAAATCTGCATCGGCATAGCTCTCTGACCGGCGTGTCTCACTGGCGTTTTTATTTCTCTATCTACGGACTCAGGTTGACTGGTGTAAAGTACCACACAGCAGTAGCTATTTATAGAACGTGAGAACCGTCTATGTGACTAAAAATCTAAGCTGCGTGTGACACTACAACTTTCTCTCCTATCTCTAGGTGACACGTATAAGCTGACTCATTTTTCCTTGGACATGCAGAGGTCCACGCAGGACTGGCCGACCAGGCCTTGCCGACATATCTCAGTTCCATCCGTCTGTACTTGAGGCTGTGTGCAAGTAAAAGAATTCCAAAGCTAAATCTGTTTTGGCACTACTACTAGTTAGCTCCAGCGATACAAGTATATATATGCATTAGCAGTACTAGTGAACATGCATAAGCAAATCAAATCAATTGAAGTCTCTACTCTGATTAACTCCTGCATTTTTATTTAACATGCAAAGATTAATATTCATCTTCAACAGTATAGGTTAATAAAAAAACAGAAATTAAAAACCAAATATTATTATTAGACACAAATTATTATTTACTCAAATTAGTTGATAACTTAAAAATTAGGGTTCTCACAGATATAATTATCTCTCTTTTTATCCTTCTTGTAAGGTCTTGCCCTTATTACTATAAGTTTTACACCGTAAGGGCCTCCCCTACGGTAATGTGGTTCAAAATGTATGTTCCGAACACACTTTTATGATGTTCATTCTAATTTTCTCTACTACATGATCAAAGTTATGAGTGTGTTTCTCATATGTCTTCTATCTCACACAATGCTTGTCCATTAATTGGTTGTGGGCACATCAACCCATATCGAGGGCGCATGTTAATAATCCAAACCACTTCATCACCATACCTAACATGTGAGTAGCCACATTAGGCCCCCATTACTAAGTTGGACAAGATGCAACATTTGTTATGTGATTACCGCATATATGATTATTTTATTGCTAGTTAGGCGAGTAAATTTGTTGCTAGTATTTCTTCCAATGATAGGGAAAGGGCGCAAAATATCCTCAATAATGACTTACACTTAGTTGTAGCATTCGTACATATATATTTAGATGATTCTCTTTACACATGGGCCTTTTTTGTGTTGGGCTTTTCAACCATCCTAGTTGCCGACTTCCACCCCTATACACTAGCATGTCTGAGATCTGATCGAGGCATAGTTTAGGAATACTTGTTGAGGTTTCTATCGACATGCCGCTTTCATGGTTTCAACCGTTGTTCAGAGTGCAATTGATTTATATATGATTATTTGATGATCTGGCAATTTAGATAGTAGTGAATTATTCAGCATAACAACTTGTGCTCTTACAAGAACAACTATTTTTGGCCCTAAGTTGTCGTGTTGAAAGAAATCAACCAAATGTCCCCAAGTATTTGCAGTTTTTTGCCCTGAAAGAAATTGAATATTCGGCCAAAAGGGAATTTTTTTTGAGAAATAAATCTATTCCCATAAAAAAACTATTAATGACAAAAAAAAACTTCGAAACAAAAAAGGTGCTCCCGGCGGGGCTCGAACCCGCGACCTTCGGCTCATAAGACCAACGCTCTAACCAACTGAGCTACGGGGGCTTGTGGGCACATCAACCCATATTGAGGGCGCATGTTAATAATCCAAACCACTTCATCACCATACCTAACATGTGAGCAGCCACATTGGGCCCCTATTACTAAGTTGGACAAGATGCAACATTTGTTCTGTGATTACCGCATATACGATTATTTTATTGCTAGTTAGGCGAGTAAATTTGTTGCGAGTCTTTCTTCCAATGACTGGGAAAGCGAGCAAGATGTCCTCAATAATGACTTGCTGAATTTAGTTGTAGCAATCGTACGTGCGACCTCCTTTTTTTTATGTTGGGCTCTTCAACCATCCTAGTTCCCGACTTCCACCGTTGAACACAAGCATGTCTGAGACCGAAGCTCATCGGGGCATAGTTTAGGAATACTTGTTGAGGTTTCTATTGACACGACGGTTTCATGGTTTCAACCGTTGTTCAGAGTGCAATGGAGATATCTACATATGATTATTCGACGACCTGCAATTTTGATAGTAGTGAATTTATTCAGCAAAACGACATGACAGTTTCATGGTTTCAACCGTTGTTCAGAGTGCAATGGAGATATCTATATATGATTATTCGACGACCTGACAATTTAGATAGTAGTGAATTATTCAGCACAACAACTTGTGCTCTTACAAGAACAACTATTTTTGGCCCCAAGTTGTCGTGTTGAAAGAAATCAACCAAATATCCCCAAGTATTTGCAGTTGTTGCCATGAAAGAAACTGAATATTTGGCCAAAAGGGACTTTTTTTTTAGAAAGGCCAAAAGGGAACTAATAAACCTATTCCCGCAAAAAAAAAAAAAAAAACCTACACAAAACAAAATAAATCGTAAAAAGTGCTCCCGGCGGGGCTCGAACCCGCGACCTTCGGCTCATAAGACCAACGCTCTAACCAACTGAGCTACGGGGGCTTGTTGGATATAACGTTCAGTTTATTCTATTTGAAACTAAACAAACGTTCTCATCAACACCGTCCTCCACCTCTGCTTGGGCTTGCAGGACCTTGCGAAACATGTCACCCATTGAAACACGTCCTGTAAGTTTTAAGAAGAATGATGAAGAGCTCAAAATTACGACGCCACATTAATCCGAGTCCTTCGTCGTCGTCTCCGACCGATCATAATATTCGGCGCGGTACGCGTATGCATGCGTACAGAGAGATGAGGGACTGGATGCATGATCGGCAAACAAAATCGGACTCGACGCACGTAGGTGAGGCGGCCCTCGCCGTCATCACCGTCCGCTGACCGAGTGTGTACGTGGCTGAAGCGAATGTGACGACGTACGTCGTCCCGGCGCGGTGGCGACGTCGCCACCGGCGTCACGCGTAACTGACCTGACGCGCGAGTACGCCACGTCGCCGTCGTTTTATGGCGTCCGTCCGTGGTCCGTCCCGCCGGTCGGCGCTCGGTCGGCGGTGTACGCATGCATCCAGCGAGAACGAGCGCATCGACGTACAGATGACCATTGACGAATTAACCAGACAAGCACATATGTAGTGTAGATAGATGACCATTATTCGCGTCGATCGCTTTCTTACACGGTACTAGGCTTAAAATGAGGCTGTGTTTGGATTAAGGAAGTCATCAGTCGGCGAGAAATACAAGCCAAAACGCCAACAAACTAAAATAGCTGGGATACTAATTATAGAGATACAAGCAAATGTGAAAAACTAAAAGACTACAAAACTAAGCTAGAGGTAACCGATGCAATACTTTTGACCATCAAGACCAATTAAAATGGATTGGCTATCGGTTTGTGTGTCCACAAATTGCAATCGTCCTTTTACAGTTTATTGTACTATTTAATGGAACATGGTGCAATTTTAAATACTATGCTCAAACGAACCATGCAACTTCCAATAAATTCGTCCTTATATTGATGACTTGACATTGTGATCAAGAATCCTAATATATTCATTCTTCAACAATACATCAAAGGTATTAAATATTACAACATGTTGACCGATATGTTGTGTAGCAATTATATTTCTAACAAATAAATTACTTTTTCTCATTGGTCTTTCAAAGTATCTTATGAAATTCTTGCTAATAGATGCATCAACCATATGATTTTGGCCAAATCGTAAAATAAGTAAATTATTTGATGGATATACCTCTTTGAAGACGTTGGGAGAGTATGATAGTTGCATGACCTGAACAATATATTTACCCACCTTTGAATTATTCTCCAACGTTTGTCTTCTTGTTGTTCTGAATCCCGTGTCTCTTCACTTTGATGCTCTTCATCAACCAATAATTGTTCGGCAATATTTTATTGCCCTTTATGATCATCGTTTTTTGGCATGGAAGTCATAGGGCAGCATGTAAGCTCCCTTATGTACAAAAAAAGCAAGCACGGTTGTTTCACATTCACCATGCTCTTGCTCAACGAAGCTTGCATCTTTTGTTTCAATAGATTCAGCATATGTAATTTTTGTTTCGGCTTTTTCAACGACCGAATTAACCATACTAGCATAACCATATTTTTTCTTCATTGATACTATCAATTAGCAAAGCTCCTTCTTCGCTCGGTTTAGCATAGGGTTCAACTTGATCGCTGCATGGAGGAGGATACTTGATCTCTCCAACTTAAGTAATATTGTCTTGATGATCTTTTTGAGGCTTGCAAGAAACTCCCGCAAATCTTCCTCTTCATACTTCTCCTCAAGTTTCCTCTTACGCTCCTCAAATTCCTCATTGTGCCTCTTTTTTAGTAGTTCATAGGCTTGTCGATATTCTGCTGGCAATTCCTCAAAATTCAGCTTTGTGAACTCGCTGACGCTATTCCCTTCGAGCATTGGCTTGCCTTTTTTTTGTACGGGTCATTAATTTTTATTTAGCCTCTGCCCAGCTTCGTTAGGATTGCCCCCAACACTTCTAGATTCATTCGGCATTGAGACGTGGGTGCTACCGAAAGTTTGCAATTGTGTAGGGAGGTACCATATGTTACAGTACTTGATGAAGGCATATGAGATTCTATTGAATTTCCACTTATTCAGGTGTAACCATTGTGAGTGTGTGTAACCGAATTATGAATATCTCCAGTTGCATACTAATTCAGACCACGATGACTCAAAAACCAAAATTACTTGTTTCGACGAGACACACACCTTTCATTCTATCACTTCTTAATTTGAGGTCATGTTAAAGGAGCTCTAATGAAACCCTTCATATATTGATCCTCGAGATCATCTTTGACTGCTAGCATAATCGGATATCAAGCCAGATCATGACATCACCTGACACGTTGGACGTGGTGTATCCCCAATGGGCAATAATAACCTACCCAGTGAATCTTTTCAATTGCATCTCATCCATTTTCATCTGTCACGTTGGGATTTCATTCTTTATTAGCTATTGGCCCAAAACGAGTGCCAACAACAAGTTCAAGTCTAAATAATTTCTTATAAAGGACAACATATAGTTCAACATATATAGATACATAGACTAATTAAGGGTGAAGGGAATGGAGCTCCTGAGTTCTCTACGACATCAGCACTTGTTTTCATCCAATCAGCACGCCACACTCGACTTTCGTTAATTATTTTTACGTAAATTATTTTACGTTTCTCTTATTTTATTCTTTGATGGTAAATTTTTTAGATAACTTTTCATCTGTAATTGTTTTACGTTTTCTCTCCTCTTATTCTTTGATGGTAACTTTTCAAGATAACTTTATGGCTGTAATTTCTCTTAGATACATATATTAAGGACGAAGGGAATGAAGCTCCCTCAGCCCTCCATTGCATGGCCAATGTATAGCACATATTTTCATCCAATCACCAAATGACACATTGGCTTTTGCTAAACTTTTTACGTAATTTTTTTACGCTTATCTCCTTCTATTCTTTGACGGTAAACTTTTGAGATGATTTTCCAGCCGTAATTTCTCACTGGTAGTTACCCCACAGTACGTCCATGAGAGTGAGTAACTATCCGACAGTAATACTAGAAAAAATCATTTACTTTTTTTACGTTTCTCTCCTTCTATTTTTCAACGGTAACTTTTCAACATAAGTTCCCGTCAGTAGTTTCCCATTGATAGTTACCCCACATTAGCTCCTTGATGGTGAGTAATTCTTTGATAGTAATTCTACGACCGTAATTCTCTACTAGTAATTTAATATTTGTTTTTGTTCTTGTTCTATTCTTTGACAACAATTTTTTGACACATTTTTCCTGCCGGTAGTTTCACCATGTCATTTTGAAAGTGATTTATTGACTTCTTTGACCGTTATTTCTCAACACAAATCTTCGATCGTAGTTGTGATCGTTCTTCTTAATCTAGGATTCCCCCTCCCCATGATGCAATACCGGTTCACAAATTTTGTTTTCCCTAGGGTGATATGACTCTAAGGCCCCATGTTCACACTGGTGGAGCTTCCCTAGGGATAGCCCCATGCTCTACAAAATTCTTTAAACATATCTCTAATATTTATGCAATAGTTTTAAATATCACTCAAATTTTAAGCACGATCGGTGTCCTTGAAATTCTTACAAATATTAGTGTTCCACAAGAAAAATATTATTGTAATGCAACATCAAACTAAATAATCCGTACATTTGATAGATCCATGGTGTTGTTCTGCACATTTGATAAATTCCTTAACGAGGGCATGCACATTGGGGAAGGCCAAAAAGAATTGTGGCACCGTGAAAAATTATTCAGAAATTTTGGAGTTTTTTATTTTGGGTAAGAGGAGTTGTAGTAGAGATATGGTAGCATGTAGCTTACGCCATCTATGTTTTCTAAATTTATTCTAAATGTTGGGCCTCAAGAGTTAGAACTATACTAATACGAATAGACAAACAAATTTTTGGCATGGGCCCTACCTCCTAGCCTCCTAGGGGAGTGAGCACCCCGGTACACTGGCCTATGGGTCGGCCTTGACACCGTGGTTGGAAGGTTCTGCATATGAAGTGTGATGGCTTCCATCAAACATCGTGACCTTTGCATTGATTAATGCGCACAACCAATTTATTATCAACAGTTATTGTAGATTCATTAACTCGCTGCCCACACACCAACGTTGTTGTGTGGCCCTTCTCCAAGTCTTCTTGTGTGGTTCTGTGTTTGTGTTTGTGTTTGTGTTTGTGTTTGTGTTTGTGTTTGTGTTTGTGTGTGTGGACAGATATAGATCGAGAGGGGGCGGGTCGAGAGTTCCATAGTTTGTGGGACTAGTTATTGACAAGGACAATGTATGAGGCATGTGGCATACCCTATGTGGCATGCTTCGCATCACCCTACCCTCACTTCCTAGGGTAGATAGACATACTTCCTACTAAGATCCACGACTTTCTTTGTTGCACCTCCACTTGAATGATTTTTGTCAACTCCAACTCTTTGAGGGGATTTGCTTTCTCCGTGCCCTCAATCCAAAAGGTTTGGCATTGCAGATGATACTATTGATAGCTTTGATCCTTTCATGATACTTTTCAGAAAAGAAATAACAAGTTTATGATGTCTCACATGGTCTGGTATGGGGCGATAATTTTGTTGCAATTTTTTCATTGGAGTATTATCCCCTAATTTTCCTTTTGAGATAAACTTTATTTAGAAACCGGCTCCGCCAGTGTTGCCCTTTTTTAGAGGTTTTTATAGACCTCTTTCAAAATTTACTTTCCGAAACTTTGACACATAATACCGCTGTGTTGGTGGAACGATCCAGCTTTATTTATCTAACAGTTTTGCTATGTCTCAGTCAACTGAGATTTTCTTAAGTCTAAGTCAATTACAAAAAAGTGCTTGAGTTGCACTTTTCTGTTAAAAAAGTGCAATTGCACTTTTCTGCCAGAAATGTGCAACTGAATCGAGTTGCATTTTTCTTTAAACTGCGGTTGCACTTTTCTGAGTTGACTGAGACTTAAGAAAATCTCAGTCAACTTAGACATAGACACACCCTTTATCTAATCCATCTAACCAAAAGATGAACATAATTGTAGAGGTGCCAACTCTTGTGCAAGAGGTACCTTGGTGATACATTTTCCTTTATCTATTCCCAGTAACACTGTGACTACATTTGCTAGAAAAGGGTCATACAGGTGCTCAAAACGCAATACGAGGGCGTTACAAAAAAAGGATTTACAATTACGGAGTAAATCCTCACGTCCATGTGTCACGCATGGTGCATGCCAGGACAACTGGACAAGTAGGCTGACCTAACATTCCGTGGATCTATATATGCTCTCGTCTGTCCTAATCCCAAACTATATTTCTGACCTCCTCCACGGCTCCGCCGTCCCACTTCTCTACCACGAACCAGCCCACACATCGAGAGTCCAGGGCCCCTTTTCGCCTCAATCCTTGTCTAACTCAACAGGCACGCCGTGCACCCACGCATGAATATGCAAGAAGCCAGGGCGCCGGCACAACCGAAGCTGGTGGCGGCGGTGGCAAGTACTGGAGACGTGCGGAGGGCGGTGGAGCAGAAGCCGGTGGTGGTGGTGGGGCGGAGGGGTTGCTGCATGGTGCATGTCGCCCGGCGCCTACTCCTCGGACAAGGTGCGAACCCGGCGGTGCTCGAGGTCGGCGATGACGCCGACCCGGCGGCCCTCGTTGCCGCGCTCCGGTCCAAGGACATCAGTACTAAGAGCGCCGAGGACGTCGTCGTCGATGCGTACGGCGCGGCGGCGACGGCGCGCCACGCGACGTTCCCGGCGGTGTTCATCGGCGGCAGGCTGGTGGGCGGGCTGGACCGGCTCATGTCCATGCACATCGCCGGTGAGCTCGTGCCGGTCCTGAAGCAGGCAGGAGCCCTGTGGCTCTGACCAGTCTTCAACTCTTCCTGGCCCTTGCCACCCTAGTCCCTAGTTATAAGCTTCCAATATGTGCATGAACTCCTGTAATCTTGGCTTTCTTCTTGTTTATTCTGGATGTGTCTGCATGCCATCTGAAATTATTGTATCCCTTCCGAAGAAATGACAGAGAAAATGTAGTTGGTTCCTATGAACCGTGTGAGTCAAGACAGTCGTAATTGCTGACATTTTGTTCTTTACAAAGATACTGAAATGTTTGTGCAGTAGTTCTCTCGTTAGAGAAAAACTGTAGTATATTCTCTATGTCCTATGAAAATTGTTTTAAATTTGATAAAACTTAGATGTATCTAGACACTATATAGTATGTAAATATATTTAAATTTATATAAATCTAAGACAAATTTTATGGGATCAAGGAGTATATAAGTCCTAAAAAAAGATACTAGTTTTCGAGCCAATCAAGTTGTAGTATATGATGAATTGAGTTGCACAAATTTACTATCCCTCCGATTCATATTAATTGACTGCAATATGGATATATCTAGATACATCCATATTAGAGTCAATTAATATGAACCGGAGTATCTATAAACTTTCTCCTTTCTCAAATTAACTGAAGCTCTAGCTATAGTGTTATCCTGCGTCAAACTTCGTTGGATTTGGTCAAGTAGATAGAAAAATATAACACAACACCAATTAATTTGGAATGGAAGAAAGACTTAAGATGTTGATACCAGTTGGATAAATGCTGCGATAATATCAGCATTTGCAACCTTGTGTCCATGGGCGGCACGAAAATTTTCCATCCATACTTCCATAGATTGCTCACTCGCCTGTGCTCCGGTGTCCCCCCCTGGCGAACGACGTTCAGCTGAAAAACACAAGGACGGTCAAGATTAGCCGATACCGCTTCGGAGTATGGTATAGCGGGCAGAGCGGTACTGTATTCTGTACGTATACGGGGATGACGTGGCGTGTAACGTGGCAAGGAAGGGGAGGCGTCGGTGACGTGTAGACAGACGTGGCGAGGGAGCGGAGGCGTCGGGGCATATAAAAATCTGGAACCGCTCGTCCGCTTCCATTTCCCCCCGTTCCCCACTTCCGCGAACTCCATCTCTCCGCCAAAAAACCCTCGTCTCTCTCCCTCTCACTCCGCCCGTAGGTTAGGCATTGGATCGTGGGCGATTGAGTAGATCTGGCGGCGATGCAACCTGGTAGAGCTGCCGCGGAAGAAGTGAAGATGCTGGCGGTCGTGGAAGGGGATGCGCGACCGGAGGCGGTTGGTGGGGATGGCGGAGCTGGAGAGGAGAAGAAGACGGCGGACAGTGCGAGGAAGACCGCCGAGGAGACCTCCGTCATCGGCTCTCCCGCCGTCGGCCCGATGGTGGCGGCAACGGCAGATGTGGACGGCGACGAATCTGCTACAGGGAAGGGCGATGCGGGTGATGCTGCCGCTGATGGTGCCGGAGCCGTCACGGTGGTGGCGGATCTGGTGGATCAGGCTGAACCGTCCGCGGCCTTGAAGGTGGTGGCCGATCTGATCGGTGAGGCGGCGTCCGGCGATGTCTGCGAGGTCAAGGACGACATGCAGATGGAGGTTAGTGCGTTTTCGTTTTTTTTTATTTCGATTAACTGGTCTGCGAGGCAAGAATGGGTGCACAGATGGTTAATGCGGAAATGCAGATTATCGCATATTGTTAATTTGAAATGTTTTAACACAATATGTTCATATACACCCATGATCCGAGTAGGATTTTGTATATAAATATAACATTCAATCCTATTGAAATGACATGCATGAACCGAAGGTAGTTTTGTTAGGATTATATGTAACCTACCAGCATTAAATAATGCAAAGCGCATCAATGATATAGACAATGGCTTAATAGTAGTATTTATACAGAGACATGCATCAAGTGGTTTGAAACTTTGATGATGATTAAACACCAGGACGTAGATGACATCAAACATTTTATTTTAGTTAAACCTTACTGATTTCAAAATAGTATAGTATTGCAGCGGTCTAGCTAGAGCAGAGAAGACAACAAAAGATACAATAGTTTAGGAGGATGCTTCATTGTTGTTCTGATTCATCAATTAGGTCATGCAAGTCATGTCAAGATAACCTGCTATGTGCAATGGTTGCATTGCTGCTGCTTCTCATTTCATAGTTAGTAGGTTACTATGCTTGCTGTTTCGTTTAGCTCACGTTGCTCCAATTAATGATGTTGCACATCACATCTTTCCTAAGTTGGAAAGCCTCGAAAGAGTTATCAGTTATTCTTTAAGATTCTAATTAATTATCATTAAATCTCATGAAAATAATGACTACAGGTGATATAGTTACTTGCTTGTTGTCTTATTGCAGTTCTGATGCATTGGTTAACAGAGAAAACAGTATACATCTATCTCAGTTAGACTGAGAAGAATTAGCCTCCTGTGTCCTGCTACTTGGAAATTTCCTTTATTTAAATTATGTAGACTGCTTTACTGTAAATTATTTAGTATGTGCTGATTATATTACAAATTTATAATGTAAGCATCCAGCAAATTTTGATGACCTAGAATAATGTGAGAATATTAACCTTTTGAGATTAATGTGGGGATTTATCATGGGATTACTGTGCTATGATTGAAAGGGTCATGTAATGTATAGTATAATGAAAGCATGATCAGGGTAGGTGCTAGCATAATGTAACTATAAATATAATTCCCTTAGACTTGGTAGATAGGAGTATACATAAGATATAATGAAAGAATAATTAAGATGATCTATTTGCCATGCATAGTATTTGGATGTTCTTTTCCTATTGGTGATTACTGTGCTGACTTATCTTATTTGTATGCAGGCTGGTGAAGGGTCGAGGAAGCGGAAGCGCGAGGAGGAGGAGCCTGTGCCTCCTCCAATCCAGGAGCTAGAACCTGTCCCTCCTCCAATCCAGGAGGAGGAAGTAGCTGTCCCTCCTCCAATCCAGGAGGAGGAAGATCCTCTGCCTGCTCCAGCAGTGCCTGCTCCAGTAGTGCCTGCTCCAGGAGTGGCTGCTCCACCTTTCCCTGCTCCATATGAGCAGCTGGAGGATTCAGATGGCTCCCTGGAGGTGAGCTATACAATTTGTTGTGTAGCATTGCATGTATTTCATTATGTTTGCTATGTTTCTGTAATCTTAACTTGTACAATTTGTTGGTGTGCAGTATGACTCTCAGGATTCAAGCGAGTCCGTGGACAGCAGGAACATTGGATCCTTCTGGACCAAGCTGCTGAAGAAGCTGGATGATGGGGACCTCCCTTTCAAGAAGAGGGGGAGGTACTTCTGTCCATGGCACAAGGTGAAGCCCAGGGATGGAGAGCTTGGTAGCCTCAGGCAGCACTGCGAGGAGCTAGCCTATAGTGGCACCTCCAAGCAGATAAGGGCAGAGCATCAAGGGCTTCTCATGGTGCTTGCTAATGAGGATGCATGATGCCTACTTCTGGTGGATGGTGCTTGATCTGTAGATTTGGTGTTTGTTTATGATGTTGGAACTACTTGTTTGTGTTGTCTTGAACAATGTTTGGTTTGCTTTTGAACTAAGTATTCAGACCATCTATTATAGTGATGGTCTTAATTACTGAATCTGTGTGGATCTATGTTGTGTGTTGAATTATTATGTAGCTGATGATGCTTACCTCTATGTTTCATTTGGAATGATGGTGGTTTCATGTTTCATTAATTTGTCAATGAAAGCACAGGTCAAGTTTAGAAGAAGTTTTAAACATGAACAAAAGAATTGTAATCCATCAATGCAAACAAAAAAATGCATGTCTTTCTTTAACATGATGAGGGCGTTTGCTGAATCCTAGTGTAATAGTAGTGACAAATTTGCATATAGATGGTTATGTAACATGGCTTTGAATTTAATTATATGCTAGCACATTAGGACTAATGCAAATTTAAATATAAAACAAGTTAAATATTACAAGAAAACATAGAAATATTAGAGCAAATCAGCAACAAATCATCCAAATATTAGAGCAGATCAGCAACAGTCCTTGAATGTAAATATAGTAGAGCAAAGGGTAGTGTTTCGACAGAGGGGTTTTCAGAAGAAAAGAGGGGGAATGGCCAAAAAATGACCAAACGACCATGGAATGATGCATGATTTGGCACCCTTATGCACCTTGTGATGTGACTCCTAGTTTGCCAAGGTTTTTCAAATTTAGGCCTTGGCTCCATGGTTGCCCCATGGTGTAGATGTGTCGAGAGAGGGTTTTTCGGACGAAAAGAGGGGGGAATCGCCAAAAACTGACCTAACCACCTTGTGATGTGAAAACTTGTTTGCTATGGTTTTTGATTTTTTGGACTTGGCACCATGGTGGCCCCATGGTGTAGATGTGTCGACAGAGGGGTTTTTGGACGAAAAGAGGGGGGAATCGCCAAAAACTGAGCAAACCACCATGGAATGGGGCAAGATTTGGCACACTTGACCACCTTGTGATGTGACACCTTGTTTGCTATGGTTTTTGATTTTTTGGACTTGGCACCATGGTGGCCCCATGGTGTAGATGTGTCGACAGAGGGGTTTTCGGACGAAAAGAGGGGGAATCGCCAAAAACTGAGCAAACCACCATGGAATGGGCCAAGATTTGGCACACTTGACCACCTTGTGATGTGAAACCTTGTTTGCTATGGTTTTTGATTTTTTGACTTGGCACCATGGTTGCCCCATGGTGTAGATGTGTCGAGAGAGGGGTTTTCGGACGAAAAGCGGGGAATCGCCAAAAACTGAGCAAACCACCATGGAATGGGGCAAGATTTGGCACACTTGACCACCTTGTGATGTGACACCTTGTTTGCTATGGTTTTTGATTTTTTGGACTTGGCACCATGGTGGCCCCATGGTGTAGATGTGTCGACAGAGGGGTTTTCGGACGAAAAGAGGGGGAATCGCCAAAAACTGAGCAAACCACCATGGAATGGGCCAAGATTTGGCACACTTGACCACCTTGTGATGTGAAACCTTGTTTGCTAGGGGTTTTGATTTTTTGGACTTGGCACCATGGTTGCCCCATGGTGTAGATGTGTCGGGAGAGGGGTTTTCGGACGAAAAGAGGGGGAATCGCCAAAAACTGAGCAAACCACCATGGAATGGGCCAAGATTTGGCACACTTGACCACCTTGTGATGTGAAACCTTGTTTGCTAGGGGTTTTGATTTTTTGGACTTGGCACCATGGTTGCCCCATGGTGTAGATGTGTCGGGAGAGGGGTTTTCGGACGAAAAGAGGGGGAATCGCCAAAAACTGAGCAAACCACCATGGAATGGGCCAAGATTTGGCACACTTGACCACCTTGTGATGTGACACCTTGTTTGCTATGGTTTTTGATTTTTTGACTTGGCACCATGGTGGCCCCATGGTGTAGATGTGTCGAGAGAGGGGTTTCGGACGAAAAGAGGGGGAATCCAAAAACTGAGCAAACCACCATGGAATGGGGCAAGATTTGGCACACTTGACCACCTTGTGATGTGAAACCTTGTTTGCTATGGTTTTTGATTTTTTGGACTTGGCACCATGGTTGCCCCATGGTGTAGATGTGTCGAGAGAGGGGTTTTGGGACGAAAAGAGCGGGGAATCGCCAAAAACTGAGCAAACCACCATGGAATGGGCCAAGATTTGGCACACTTGACCACCTTGTGATGTGACACCTTGTTTGCTATGGTTTTTTATTTTTGGAGTTGGCACCATGGTGGCCCCATGGTGTAGATGTGTCGAGACAGGGGTTTCCGGACGAAAAGAGGGGGGAATCGCCAAAAACTGAGCTAACCACCATGGAATGGGGCAAGATTTGGCACACTTGACCACCTTGTGATGTGAAACCTTGTTTGCTAGGGGTTTTGATTTTTTGGACTTGGCACCATGGTTGCCCCATGGTGTAGATGTGTCGAGAGAGGGGTTTTCGGACGAAAAGAGGGGGAATCGCCAAAAACTGAGCAAACCACCATGGAATGGGCCAAGATTTGGCACACTTGACCACCTTGTGATGTGAAACCTTGTTTGCTAGGGGTTTTGATTTTTTGGACTTGGCACCATGGTTGCCCCATGGTGTAGATGTGTCGAGAGGGGGTTTTCGGACGAAAAGAGGGGGAATCGCCAAAAACTGAGCAAACCACCATGGAATGGGGCAAGATTTGGCACACTTGACCACCTTGTGATGTGACACCTTGTTTGCTATGTGTTTTGATTTTTTGGAGTTGGCACCATGGTGGCCCCATGGTGTAGATGTGTCGAGAGAGGGGTTTTCGGACGAAAAGAGGGGGAATCGCCAAAAACTGAGCAAACCACCATGGAATGGGCCAAGATTTGGCACACTTGACCACCTTGTGATGTGAAACCTTGTTTGCTAGGGGTTTTGATTTTTTGGACTTGGCACCATGGTTGCCCCATGGTGTAGATGTGTCGAGAGAGGGGTTTTGGACGAAAAGAGCGGGGAATCGCCAAAAACTGAGCAAACCACCATGGAATGGGCCAAGATTTGGCACACTTGACCACCTTGTGATGTGACACCTTGTTTGCTATGGTTTTTGATTTTTTGGAGTTGGCACCATGGTGGCCCCATGGTGTAGATGTGTCGAGACAGGGGTTTCCGGACGAAAAGAGGGGGGAATCGCCAAAAACTGAGCTAACCACCATGGAATGGGGCAAGATTTGGCACACTTGACCACCTTGTGATGTGAAACCTTGTTTGCTAGGGGTTTTGATTTTTTGGACTTGGCACCATGGTTGCCCCATGGTGTAGATGTGTCGAGAGAGGGGTTTTCGGACGAAAAGAGGGGGAATCGCCAAAAACTGAGCAAACCACCATGGAATGGGCCAAGATTTGGCACACTTGACCACCTTGTGATGTGAAACCTTGTTTGCTAGGGGTTTTGATTTTTTGGACTTGGCACCATGGTTGCCCCATGGTGTAGATGTGTCGAGAGAGGGGTTTTCGGACGAAAAGAGGGGGGAATCGCCAAAAACTGAGCAAACCACCATGGAATGGGGCAAGATTTGGCACACTTGACCACCTTGTGATGTGACACCTTGTTTGCTATGTGTTTTGATTTTTTGGAGTTGGCACCATGGTTGCCCCATGGTGTAGATGTGTCGAGAGAGGGGTTTTCGGACGAAAAGAGGGGGGAATCGCCAAAAACTGAGCAAACCACCATGGAATGGGCCAAGATTTGGCACACTTGACCACCTTCTGATGTGAAACCTTGTTTGCTATGGTTTTTGATTTTTTGGACTTGGCACCATGGTTGCCCCATGGTGTAGATGTGTCGAGAGAGGGGTTTTCGGACGAAAAGAGGGGGGAATCGCCAAAAACTGAGCTAACCACCATGGAATGGGCCAAGATTTGGCACACTTGACACCTTGTTTGCTATGTGTTTTTATTTTTTGGAGTTGGCACCATGGTTGCCCCATGGTGTAGATGTGTCGAGACAGGGGTTTCCGGACGAAAAAAGGGGGTAACTTTCTTCATATTTGATAGATCTTAGTTTACAGACATAGATGTAATGTGCATGAAATAAAATTTGGAAATTATTATTTGCAAAAACCAGAATGCAATTTGAAACTTTGCATTGAAAATAATAATTACAAATATGGGACTTAAATTGCATTATTATGAGTTGGGACAACTTAATGGGCTTTCGGCCCATTTAATGATTCATGAATGCGTTGACACGTACATTACGTGCGAGTAGTGCGGGGTGATTGGGTAGAATTAGTGCCGGTCGTGGACTCGTTGACCTAGTTATCAACCTCCATCTTCCCACGTCCGCCGCCCCCCACCTGAACCACCGTCCGCCGCCCCCGAGCTGAACCACCGTCCGGCACCACGCACATCACCGACCCTGGGACGCACATCTCTGTGGCGGCCACCGTCGTCTGTGCATCGACATCAAGATCTCTCCCGCGGCCACCGTGTGTGTCTGCTGCGGCCATCATCGTCTCTGCCGCGGACATCCTCGTATCTAGGGCGGCCACCGTCTCTGCCTCGACAAACGCAGGTATGCCGCCGCCACCATCATCTGTGACGCGACCATACTCTCTCTCACGGTCGCATCCTCCTCCCTCAACCCTAATTTCCTCACCACATGCGGTATAGATAGTCCTCATCACATGCAACACAAATGAACGATCCCGATAGTCATGTATCTCCACGAAATCATGCATGTTTGTCTATGTAACTGAGTCGTTAATTTATTTGTATTTACCCAGTCTCAGGTACTTACGACTTGATTCATATTGCTAGCTTGCACTTCATATATGTTAGCAGACGGAATACATCATTGTTATCACATGAAGTTCATACATGTTAGCAGACGAAGTACAGATGTGTTTTCACAGGAAGTTCATATATGATATGACAAGAAGTTCAAATCTGTTATCACGTGAAGTTCGAATATGCTGTCACATGATGTTGAAATCTGTTATTACGTAATTAAACCCGAGGGTATAGTGTATTAGTTTCATGTGATGCAGTTGTACAATTTTATTTCGTACCTATTATTAATTTCATGCTGTTCACAATTGGTCTACACAGGATGCAAGACCCGGATGGGGAGATTTTTTGTGACATAATTAGGTGGCAGAAAGTCGTAGCAGCAATGACCGACGACCAACGAGACAAATTATGCACTTGTGCTGTTGGCCGTTGCATGATCCAAATTCCATCCAGAAAGATACGGCCACTATTGGTCAAATACATGATGCAGGTTTATGACGAGGAAAAGAGTAGGTTCATCATTGAACCTAGGGTGGGTGAAATATCGGCAACAAATGAGGATGTGGAATGCTTGCTAGGATTAGAGGATCAAGGCTTGTCGTCTGCTGATATTTTGGAAGAGGAAGGAGAAGAATGGAAAACAAACATACCTACTAGATTTCTTAGTAAAAAAACTGGCAATTTAGTCATGAAAGATATGATTGATGAAATCATTACATCTAAAGCCACAAATGATGACTTCCTTCGAAGAGCTGTCTTAATTCTTATAGGGACTGTTCTAGCTCCTACTTCGACAGTTACGGTTTACAAGCCGTTCTATGCATTTGTGGAAACAATGTACAAGTTACACGACTTGAATTGGAACCAATTCACGCTTGCATATGTCATGAACCAGATCAGCCCTTGCCGGAGAGGAATATATGTTAGGCAGTGGCCGAAAGGCAATGTCGCAATTTTAGAGGTACATGTCCTTTAATGTTTTCGTTTTAATTTATTGCAACATATACTAATTGTCCTTTATATTTTTTCATGTAGTACTTGTATTGGGAGAAAGTGCAACCTATTGATGAGATAGCACTATATTCTCGCATCTCTTCACGCCCACTTATGATCAACTGGACAGAAGCTGCTGTAGCCTTGAGAGATAGCTATGATCAAGATAATGGCCGGGGCAAGGGTATCCTTAAGGTAACCATAGCGACACGGCCATTTCATATATTTGTTTAAAATGTAACTATCTACTATGAAAAATCGTACTTACATATTGAAATTGCGAATTTTAGATTGAAGATTGCATCACAGAGGAATATAGGCGAAAGTCTGCGAACATGGGTGCGGAAATTAAAAAACCGGGTAGTGGAAGGAGCAATGGAAAGGGCACTGGAAGGAGCAATGGGAAGGCAAGTAGCTCGAGAAAACCAGCAGGCCCGTCGTGGGAAATAAAGATGGAAAGCACCATGAAGAGGTTGATGCAGGATTTGAAGAGGGAGATAATGGAAGAACTACCAGAGATATGCGCGAAGGTGAATTGGCCGATATATTTCTCAACGACAAAGTTCACCCTGTATTTAATTATTATTGACATGACAAATTTATATTCTTGTTGCAGGATGTTGTGAAATTACTAAACAAATCAGGTGTTAAGTACAAGGCATACAAGGAACCAATATATATGTCAGATCAGTACGATTATTACGAAGGCTGCGAAGTACCTGAACGGAAAGAATTTGTTTACGACAAAAATAGTGACACCCGGAGTGTGTCAGTACGTAACGAAGATGGTGACAAGGTTAGTTTTACAACAAATAATTGAGACTAACATGATTCCACTATTTTCAATATACAATCTAGTCCAAACAATATAGAATCTGTGTAATACTTTGGATATTTGACCTGCGTCATGTTCATCTATGTTTCCTTTGCGTAGGTGTCCAAAGAGGCCCATAAAGAAGAGGATTACATCACACCTGCAAGGACCAAGTGTGACTTTCTAGGGGATGGCACGCCAGACAATCCTTGGCAACCGGCTGAAGATTTTAAGGAGGCCTCTTCATCGGAGGTGCCATCAAATATATTTGAACCTGCGCTCAATAAAATGAACAAAGAGGACGAACATAAAGACGCTGCATCAGAAGGTTCAAAAAGCGTCAATAGTGCAACCGGGAAGAATGAAGATGTAAATGGAAAGAGGAAGCGAAAGCTCCCTCTTAAACTGCAGTATCCTTATATCGTTGAGAATCGAACAAAACGTCAACCTCGGAAAAAACCAACTCCCGCAAAAGGTACGCAATGGTAATTTTTTTGTTAACTTTTTGATTAGTAATCTCATACTAACCACAATGCATTTTGTTTGTACAGCTACTCCGTCAACCAATGATGTCGAAATTCCGCAAGACTCTACTGCGTTAACAGCGGAACACATTGCAGCAGCACAGCTTTTTGTTCAACTCTGCTGCAAGACTGAGGAAAATGGGAAAAAATGTGTCTACAAAAATGATATTGGCGTCACATTGACATCACAGAGGCTTAAAGTGGTTCTAGACCATAAATGGTGTACAGATGATGTAAGTACATAGCTGATGACTCAAGTATGCACATACTTTTGATGTTTGAATTATGCACATGTATGTTTACGTGTTCGCTACACCAAACATTTGTTTTTCAGGTTATCGATGCTTACATTGGAGATTTGTCTCTTCGTGTTGGGGATGATCGGTACTTATGTGCAGCGTGGAGGTCATCATTCCTGCTAGAACAACATCGCAAAGGCCAGAAAACTAAAAAAAGTAAGAAGAACGATGATCACTTAGCTATAAGAACTGGAACCATTCAACGAGTGGTGGACGAATATTTTAGGCGGCAGAAGGTAAAGTATTCCATCAATATGACGAACTTTAGTACGAATACTAATTTACATTGCAATGACAATTTTTTCCTGTCACACAGGCATATTTTCCAGTTAACATAATGAACAATCACTGGATTACCGTGATCATGCACATACCGAAGGAAGAATTCCAAGTTCTTGACTCATTATTTCCATTAAGTGTGACAATAGACACTGTCAGGGCTCTGGTACTGTTTCTTCTACTACATATTGTCTTCAAATTTAATGCGCACTCAAACATCTAATTATCTATATTTCTATAGAGAGAACAAATATCTGCTGACATCCTAGAGTACAACAATTCTACATCTGGATTTTTCCCTGATGTGAAAACTTGGGATATAAAATCATACAATATGCCGCAGCAAAAAGATGGGTCAGTACATGCAAACTACAAATAAATACATATTACAATACTACTTCTGAACTAAGTCAATGTAATCAATTATTGTTGCAGCAATTCATGTGGCTTATTTGTTCTTCAATGCATGGAACATTGGGATGGAGATAAATGGACTAAAGAAATATCACAGGTACTGGTTTCTACATGCTGAAAAAAAACCTTTGTTCCATGCTACATAAAATTAATAACCCATGCCTATTGTTTGCAGGAGATGATAGACGGATCAAGGAACCTCATTAACGCACAGATAGTTTTAGCAACTTCAAATCTCTTAGAGACGGTGAAAACAAAGGTTGTCCGGATCTCCAAGAGATTTACAAAGTAGATAAACCAGCAGTGAGCATAGGTAGGGTTTTAGTCCCGTAGAAGGTTTCCCAGCTTGTGTGAATCTCCTGTAATTCTATATGTATGACAGTTAAGTACGACTGGCAACTACTGTGCTTGTGTGATTTTAAGTATTCATCTATCTATTGTGTACATCAATTCCTTCTTGTTCAAACTACGATGTGTTACCTCCAAGTGCAGAGGTTTGTAGAACAGCAGCAAGTTTTCCCTTAAGTGGATCACCCAAGGTTTATCGAACTCAGGGAGGAAGAGGTCAAAGATATCCCTCTCATGCAACCCTGCAACCACAAAGCAAGAAGTCTCTTGTGTCCCCAACACACCAAATAGGTGCACTAGTTCGGCGAAGAGATAGTGAAATACAGTGGTATGAATATATATGAGCAGTAGCAACGGTGCCAGAAAATAGCTTGCTGGCGTGTAGTTGATGGTGGTAGTATTGCAGCAGTAGTAACACAAGAAAAGAAACAAGCGTAGTAACTCAGCATATTTAGGAACAAGGCCTAGGGATTACACTTTCACTAGTGGACACTCTCAACATTGATCACATAACAGAATAGATAAATGCTTACTCTACACTTTTGTTGGATGATGAACACATTGCGTAGGATTACACGAACCCTCAATGCCGGAGTTAACAAGCTCCACAATAATGCTCATGTTTAAGTAACCTTAAGTGTAAGATAGATCAAAAGACTAAACCAAGTACTAGCATAGCATGCACACTGTCACCTTCATGCATATGTAGGAGGAATAGATCACATCAATATTATCATAGCAATAGTTAACTTCGCAATCTACAAGAGATCATGATCATAGCATAAACCAAGTACTAACACGGTGCACACACTGTCACCTTTGCACACATGCAGGAGGAATAAAACTACTTTAATAACACATCACTAGAGTAGCACATAGATAAATTGTGATACAAACACATTGCAATCATCAAGAGATATAAATAAGCACTTCACTACGCTCTTCAACAGTGAATAAGTACTTCGTGAAATATAGCCTAAGAGACCCACACGGTGCACACACTGTCACCTTTACACACGTGGGACAAGGAGTCTCCGGAGATCACATAAGTAAAACCCACTTGACTAGCATAATGACATCTAGATTACAAGCATCATCATATGAATCTCAATCATGTAAGGCAGCTCATGAGATTATTGTATTGAACTACATAGGAGAGAGATGAACCACATAGCTACCGGTACAGCCCTGAAGAACTACTCCTCCTCATGGGAGCAGCAGCGGTGATGAAGATGGCGGTGGAGATGGCAGCGGTGTCGATGGAGAAGCCTTCCGGGCACTTCCCGCTCCGGCAGGTGCCGGAACAGAGACTCGTCCCCCATCTTGGCTTCGCGATGGCGGCCTGGAACTTTTCTCGTATCGTGGCTTCCTCCGTAAGGGTTTTCGATGCAGGGGCTTTATATAGGCGAAGAGGCGGCGCAGGGGTCAACGAGGCGACGAGACCATAGGGTGGCGCGGCCAGGGCCTGGGCCGCGCCACCATGTCATCTGGGCCCACCAGGGCCCCCCTCTGCGTTCTGGATGCTTCCGGGCAAAATAGGAACCGGGCGTTGATTTCGTCCAATTCCGAGAATATTTCGTTACTAGGATTTCTGAAACCAAAAACAGCAGAAAACAGGAACTGGCACTTCGGCATCTTGTTAATAGGTTAGTTGCAGAAAATGCATAAATATGACATATAATGTGTATAAAACATGTAGGTATCATCAATAAAGTGGCATGGAACATAAGAAATTATCGATACGTTGGAGACGTATCAGCATCCCCAAGCTTAGTTCTGCTCGCAGGTAAAACGATAACAAAGATAATTTCTGAAGTGACATGCCATCATAATCTTGATCATACTATTGTAAACATATGTAATGAATGCAGCGATCAAAACAAAGGTAATGACATGAGTAAACAACTGAATCATAAAGCAAAGACTTTTCATGAATAGTACTTCAAGACAAGCATCAATAAGTCTTGCATAAGAGTTAACTCATAAAGCAATAAATCAAAGTAAAGGTGTTGAAGCAACACATAGGAAGATTAAGTTTCAGCGGTTGCTTTCAACTTATAACATGTATATCTCATGGATATTGTCAACATAAAGTAATATAACAAGTGCAATATGCAAGTATGTAGGAATCAATGCACAGTTCACACAAGTGTTTGCTTCTTAAGGTGGAAGGAGATAGGTAAACTGACTCAACAATAAAAGTAAAAGAATGGTCCTTCAAAGAGGAAAGCATCGATTGCTGTATTTGTGCTAGAGCTTTTATTTTGAAAACATAAAGAGAGCATAAAAGTAAAGTTTTGAGATGTGTTTGTTGTTGTCAACGAATGGTAGCGGGTACTCTAACCCCCTTGCCAAACAAACCTTCAAAGAGCGGCTCCCATTTTATTTTATTTTTGGGTGGCACTCCTTCCAACCTTTCTTTCACAAACCATGGCTAACCGAATCCTCGGGTGCCTGCCAACAATCTCATACCATGAAGGAGTGCCTTTTTATTTTAGTTTTATTATGATGACACTCCTCCCAACCTTTGCTTACACAAGCCATGGCTAACCGAATCCTTCGGGTGCCGTCCAACAATCACATACCATGGAGGAGTGTCTATTTTTGTTAATTAATTTGGGACTGGAATCCCATTGCCAGCTCTTTTTGCAAATTTATTGGATAAGCGGATGAAGCCACTAGTCCATTGGTGAAAGTTGCCCAACAAGATTGAAAGATAAACACCACATACTTCCTCATGAGCTATAAAACATTGACACAAATCAGAGGTGATAAATTTTGAATGGTTTAAAGGTAGCACTCAAGCAATTTACTTTGGAATGGCGGAGAAATACCATGTAGTAGGTAGGTATGGTGGACACAAATGGCATGAATATTGGCTCAAGTATTTGGATGCATGAGAAGTATTCCCTCTCGATACAAGGTTTAGGCTAGCAAGGTTATTTGAAGCAAACTCAAGGATGAACCGGTGCAGCAAAACTCACATAAAAGACATATTGTAAACATTATAAGACTCTACACCGTCTTCCTTGTTGTTCAAACTCAATACTAGAAATTATCTAGACCTTAGAGAGACCAATTATGCAAACCAAATTTTAGCATGCTCTATGTATTTCTTCATTAATGGGTGCAAAGTATATGATGCAAGAGCTTAAACATGAGCACAACAATTGCCAAGTATCACATTATCCAAGACATTTTAGAATTACTACATGTAGCATTTTCCAATTCCAACCATATAACAATTTAACGAAGAGGAAACTTCGCCATGAATATTAAAAGCTAAGAACACATGTGTTCATACGAACCAGCGGAGCGTGTCTCTCCCACACAAGGATGAACTTATTCAGAGAACTAAGATAACAAAACAAAAACAAAAATAAAAGCACACAGACGCTCCAAGTAAAATACATAGGATGTGACTGAATAAAAATATAGTTTCACTAGAAGAAACCTGATAAGTTGTCGATGAAGAAGGGGATGCCTTGGGCATCCCCAAGCTTAGATGCTTGAGTCTTCTTAAAATATGCAGGGATGAACCACCGGGCATCCCCAAGCTTAGACCTTTCACTCCTCTTGATCATAGTATATCATTCTCTTCTATTGACCCTTGAAAACTTCCTTCACACCAAACTTCAAGCAAACTCGTTAGAGGGTTAGTGCATAATCAAAAATTCACATGTTCAGAGGTGACACAATCATTCTTAACACTTCTGGACATTGCACAAAAACTTCTGAAAGTTAATGGAACAAAGAAACTCATTCAACTTAACAAAAGCGGCAATGCGAAATAAAAGGCAGAATCTGTCAAAAACAGAACAGTCCGTAAAGACGAATTTTAAGATGGCACCAGACTTGCTCAAATGGAAAAACTCAAAACTAATGAAAGTTGCGTACATATCTGAGGATCACGCTCGTAAATTGGCAGATTTTTCGAATTTTCTACAGAGAACTGTGCCCAGATTCGTGACAGACAGCAATGCTGTTTCTGCGCAGCGATCCCAAATATAACATCAACTTTGACATAGAAACTTTACTTGGCACAAAAACATGATAAGGAGAGGTTGCTACAGTAGTAAACAACTTCCAAGACTCAACAAAACAAAAATTGCTGTAGTAAAATAAACACATGGGTTATCTCCCAAGAATTTCTTTCTTTATAGCCATTAAGATGGGCTCAGCAGTTTTAATGATGCACTTGCAAGAAATAGTATTTGAAGCAAAAGAGAGCATCAAGAGGCAAATTCAAAACACATTTAAGTCTAACATGCTTCCTATGCATAGGAATCTTGTAAATAAACAAGTTCATGAAGAGCAAAGTAACAAGCATAGGAAGATAAAACAAGTGTAGCTTCAAAAATTTCAGCACATAGAGAGGTGTTTTAGTAACATGAAAATTTTTACAACCATATTTTCCTCTCTCATAATAACTTTCAGTAGCAACATGAGCAAACTCAACAATATAACTATCACATAAAGCATTCTTATCATGAGTCTCATGCATAAAATTATTACTCTCCACATAGGCATAATCAGTTTTATTAGTTGTAGTGGGAGCAAATTCAACAAAGTAGCTATCAAATATAGGAGGTATATTGTAATCATAATCAAATTTATCCTCCATAACAGGTGGTAACAAAAGACTACTATCATTATAATCATCATAAATGGGAGGCAAAGTATCATCAAAGTAAATTTTCTCCTCAATGCTTGGGGGACTAAAAATATCATGCTCATCAAAACCAGCTTCCCCAAGCTTAGAATTTTCCATAGCATTAGCAACAATGGTGTTCAAAGCATTCATAGTAATAACATTCCCATTAGCATGCATATAAAGTTCCATGGGTTTCTTAATTCTTTCTTCAAACACATCATGTCCTAATTCAAGATAAAGTTCATAAAGATCTCTCATATTTTTGTTGTTTTCAATTATGCCTAACTAGTGTAAACAAGAAACCAAATGTCGCAATTGCAGAGTCTAAAGGAAATAGCTTCGAGTACTTACAACGGCGGAAAATAGCTTGGTAGCCGAGGTCCGAGTGTGAGTACCTTTTACCTTTCCTCCCGGCAACGGCGCCAAAAAATAGCTTGATGTCTACGTTCCCCCTCCTTTGTAGACAGTGTTGGGCCTCCAAGTGCAGAGGTTTGTAGAACAGCAGCAAGTTTTCCCTTAAGTGGATCACCCAAGGTTTATCGAACTCGGGGAGGAAGAGGTCAAAGATATCCCTCTCATGCAACCCTGCAACCACAAAGCAAGAAGTCTCTTGTGTCCCCAACACACCAAATAGGTGCACTAGTTCGGCGAAGAGATAGTGAAATACAGGTGGTATGAATATATATGAGCAGTAGCAACGGTGCCAGAAAATAGCTTGCGGCGTGTAGTTGATGGTGGTAGCATTGCAGCAGTAACACAGTAAAAAAGTAAACAAGCAGTAGTAACTCAGCGTATTTAGGAACAAGGCCTAGGGATTACACTTTCACTAGTGGACACTCTCAACATTGATCACATAACAGAATAGATAAATGCTTACTCTACACTTTTGTTGGATGATGAACACATTGCGTAGGATTACACGAACCCTCAATGCCGGAGTTAACAAGCTCCACAATAATGCTCATGTTTAAGTAACCTTAAGTGTAAGATAGATCAAAAGACTAAACCAAGTACTAGCATAGCATGCACACTGTCACCTTCATGCATATGTAGGAGGAATAGATCACATCAATATTATCATAGCAATAGTTAACTTCGCAATCTACAAGAGATCATGATCATAGCATAAACCAAGTACTAACACGGTGCACACACTGTCACCTTTGCACACATGCAGGAGGAATAAAACTACTTTAATAACACATCACTAGAGTAGCACATAGATAAATTGTGATACAAACACATTGCAATCATCAAGAGATATAAATAAGCACTTCACTACGCTCTTCAACAGTGAATAAGTACTTCGTGAAATATAGCCTAAGAGACCCACACGGTGCACACACTGTCACCTTTACACACGTGGGACAAGGAGTCTCCGGAGATCACATAAGTAAAACCCACTTGACTAGCATAATGACATCTAGATTACAAGCATCATCATATGAATCTCAATCATGTAAGGCAGCTCATGAGATTATTGTATTGAACTACATAGGAGAGAGATGAACCACATAGCTACCGGTACAGCCCCGAGCCTCAATGGAGAACTACTCCCTCCTCATGGGAGCAGCAGCGGTGATGAAGATGGCGGTGGAGATGGCAGCGGTGTCGATGGAGAAGCCTTCCGGGGCACTTCCCCGCTCCGGCAGGGTGGGGAGACTCCTGTCCCCCGATCTTGGCTTCGCGATGGCGGCGGCTCTGGAACTTTTCTCGTATCGTGGCTTCCTCCGTAAGGGTTTTCGATGCAGGGGCTTTATATAGGCGAAGAGGCGGCGCCGGAGGGTCAACGAGGCGACGAGACCATAGGGTGGCGCGGCCAGGGCCGGGCCGCGCCACCATGTCATCTGGGCCACCAGGGCCCCCCGCGGCTCTCGGGTGTTCGGATGCTTCCGGGCAAAATAGGAACCTGGGCGTTGATTTCGTCCAATTCCGAGAATATTTCGTTACTAGGATTTCTGAAACCAAAAACAGAAAGAGCGGCACTTCGGCATCTTGTTAATAGGTTAGTTGCAGAAAATGCATAAATATGACATATAATGTGTATAAAACATGTAGGTATCATCAATAAAGTGGCATGGAACATAAGAAATTATCGATACGTTGGAGACGTATCAATTGTGTACATCAATTCCTTCTTGTTCAAACTACGCTGTCACTTACCTGCCTGTCGTCAGGGTTATTTGCAGCACCCTTAAGCTATATTTAACTCGAGATCTTATGCTGTCGGTCACATATTAAAATCACAATGGTTTTAGATTGAACTGTGCGTGTAGGACTGGATCAGTCATGTACTTTACGTTGCTTTAAAGAACAGCATGAACACAATTACTCTCCGCTGTCTTGTGAGCCAGTTATCACCTTGCCGCGATGTGTTTCGACTTGCTAAAACTCTGCTACAAGGTTCATCTTATAAATCTCATCTCTTGTAATCCTTATGTGCTGTGTAAACCAAGCCCATGTACCAACAATTCGTATGCAGAAAATTACAAAAACCCACCACAACTGCGCGCGGCTAGGGTTTCAAAAAAACGCCACCTTTCAAAACGACCCAGCCGGCCCGTGCGTTGGATCGATCTATTCTTTCTCTCCCCTTCTCCCGTCCGCCTCAGCCGCCGCCGTCGCCGTCGTCGCACGTCCGCCGCCGTCGCACGTCCGCCGCCGCGCGAACGCCGCCGCCGACATGCCGTCCTGGAACGACGGAGAGAGCAGCAGCCAAGACAGTCTGCTCTCTGAGTTCGCCAATGGGGCCGATCTGAGCCCAATGTGTCGGGTACGTGTGGAGCTAGGGTTAGGGTTTGGTTAAATTTGGGAATTTGCTTGATTTAAACCATTTGATTCGAATTCGTTGCATTTTATCTTGTCATTAAGGTCCCAGAGACCATGTATGACCCGGATTACGCCGGTGTTCATGCTGGGCCGGAGCGCTGCCACCACCACTTGCCGTGCCACAAGTATGTGGCATTCGACGGGACGAACACGGGCCGGAGGTTCTTGGGCTATGGATGCAAGGTAGGAACATCCTTCTGCATTTACAAATTGTTTGTGCAGTGATCAAATCTTGTGACACTTGTACTAATTATTGGAATAAAAATAATTTTCAGGACAATATTTGTGAGACAGTATTTTGGGTGGATCAGGAGTGGCCACAATCTCTGAAACGTGCATTGCTCCAGTTGTGGCATTCATTTGAGGAGGAGAAGGAAACCAGAATCTCTGGTAATGTAGAGTATGCTACTGCCAATTACCAGCTAGTGCTTGAGAAGAGGGAGCTGGAAAAGAAAAACCTTGAACTGCATAAACAGCTTGGTAGCCTGAGTACTGAGCAAGAAGGAATGGTTGCAAAATCTGCTGCTGAACTTGAGAAGGTTATGAGGGAGAAGGCAGAGCTGCAGATTGCCACTCTAAAGGAGGACAAGAAGAAGCTCGAGTATTACGTTGCAGATCTCTTCAATATTAGAGACAGAAACCAGAAGAAGATGAAGGCCATACAAGAGATTTCTGCAAGTTGGGAGTGAAGCATGCCACTATGTTGATGTAATAAATGTACTACATGTTCTATCTCTGAGATTTGTGTAACTGAACCAAGTACACTTTAGTAAAGAAAACTAAAAAAAACCATGTCACCATTCCAACTCCAGGTTCATATAGCATAATGATTGATGACTACATATCGGCATGCCAACTCAAGCTTCATAATATCGTTCGAAGTTCATCCTTTAAAACGCCCCCTTTCAAAATAAGTCATTCATCTTCCTGACCTACAAACATATGCGCAACATGCCTGCAATTCACAAAACCAGATGATAAAGTAAATAACTATAATATACAAGGATGCATAAATAATTGATCGCAAACAAAAATTAATACTCACCTAGGATTCAGCTCACATTTCAAGCTACGTTTGGTGTGTCCACCCTTTTTGCATCTGCTACATCGAATCCCCCTACCCCGCTCGTCATACGATAATGGCCTTCCATTCTTTGTCACGGGTCCTTCTCCATCATCTCTACGCTTTCGTTTCTTAGGCGCACCTCGAGCAGCAACTTGAGCAGGATCACCCAATTCATTAACATTAGTATTCAACGAGTTTGTGGGACGGTTGGGTACATTATCATACTCCATCTTCTTTGAAATAATGTCAGCATAAAATGCCTTGGTCCGCTCGAATAACACTGGATCTTTGTATGCAACTTGCAATGCTTCAGCTTGTAACACGTTCAGCTCCGTAAATCTTTGTCGCTCCTCCGCTACGGGAAAACCCCAACCATACAGATCGCTCGTGCGCCTCGCTGGCAAGCCACCCCTAGCTTGTTTAGAGAATCGGAGCAGAACTAAACAACCCGGTATTTCATCCAAATCCAGCACATCAAGTACATGGAGAATATGCTTGCAAGGAAGTCCCCTCCGGATCATCCTTCGACAGCTGCACTCTACAAATTTATCCGAGTTGGCCGGTTTATAATCAACATAAAACTTTGCATGCTTTCTCTTTTTCCAAGCAACAACAAACTGCATCTCACCTTCTGTTCCCTTGTACTGATCTATAACCTCAATGCCTTCTATTTTATATATCTCTTGCTGCAATATATAAAAGTTTGCCGGAGTGAATACCTTTGCAGCAGCTCTCTCAATTCTCCTCAAATTGGTTACTGGTACAGGTGATGTCTGTGAACTGATGCAGTCATCTTTTGCCTCCGTCTCTCGAATGCGCACTATAGCATTCTCGTAGTGCAAAATCAAATCCACTAGTGTCATACCGTAGTCTAGGTGTAGGTGAAGACATGAGTTAAGACTTTCACTTCGCTGATTGCTTTTCATACCAAGCCAGAACCCCTCAGATAGGTACGCCGCTGCCCATAATCTCCTCTTCTTGTACATTCTTTTCAGCCAAGTTTGTGTTTTCTCCGTCTGCCATTTCTGGATAAAAGCGTGCCATCTTTCCTCGAATATATCCGGTGTGGTCGTGTAATACAACAGAGCCCGAAACTCACTCAACGACTTGAAACTTAGGTGCCGAGCCATGTTCTTTTCAATGTGCCATGAACAAATACGGTGCGACTGCTCCGGAAACACACTTCGAATAGCTCTAATCATCGCACTATCGGCATCGGTGATTATTGACTTGGGTTTCTGCTGCAACATAGCTTTCAAAAAAGTCTTCAGTAGCCATACATATGTGCGTTCCTTCTCATCTGATAAGATGGCACACGCAAAAACGGAACAAATGGCATACCATATCGGTTCATCTTATATGTGCTGTCAAACACGAGTACGTCTCCATAATCATTGTAATCCTGCCTGGACTGAGCATCACACCAGAACAAGCTTTTCAAACGACCTTTACTATCAACGTCGTACTCAAAAAAAAAATCAGCACACTTCTTCCTCCGGTTCTCCATCATGGCAATGGCTGAGGTAGCATCACCACCTGCAAGTAACTTTCTCTTCTCCCTGCAGCACATGTTGTACAAGTCCTTCCTCGTAAACCCAACAGTGGTGTACCGACCATACTTGCTGAGGAAGGTATCCATGATCACATGCTTCCTAACCCCAGCTGCTGCCAATGCTAATATCTCCGCTTTCTGGAAATCTTTTATCCTCCGATGTGACCATAAAAATGGGCTCTCCGTCGGTTCTGCACACTTATGACTATGCTTGTAAACAAATTTTGCAACTCGCCAAAGCCCCGTACCTCTATCAAGCTTCACATCCAACTCCGCTTTACAATTGCAACGTGACAAAGGTCTCAACCTACGGGTGCGGTTGTCCATAGTCAGAAACTTGCTGTTACGTTTTCCTTCCCGTGAACACACAAAACGCCTTCTGCGAACTATTTTGTTAGCACCCTTACTCTTTTTGAACTTGAACTTTCTTACACTGAATCCCTCTTGTCGAGCATATCCATTATAAAAAGTATAAGCAGCTGCCTCAGACACAAATGTTGTAGGATAACGTAGCATAGAAAACAAAAATTTTCCTACGGCGAACACGCAATCCAAGCCAAGATGCAATCTAGAAGACGGTAGCAACGAGGGGATTATCGAGACTCACCCTTGAAGAGATTCCAAAGCCTACAAGAGGAGGCTCTTGTTGCTGCGGTAGACGTTCACTTGCCGCTTGCAAAAGCGCGTAGAAGATCTTGATCACGATCGGTTCCGGCGCCACGAACGGGCAGCACCTCCGTACTCGGTCACACGTTCGGTTGTTGATGAAGACGACGTCCACCTCCCCGTTCCAGCGGGCAGCGGAAGTAGTAGCTCCTCTTGAATCCGACAACACGACGGCGTGGTGTCGGTGGCGGTGGAGAAAGGCGGAGCTTCGCTAAGCGTGCGGGATATGGTGGAGGAGCGGGGCGCTAGGGTTTGGGAGAGGGTGGCCGGCCACTATAGGGGCGGCCAAGCTTTGTGTGTGGCCCCCTCCCCTTGGCCCTCATTATATAGGTGGAACACCCAAGAGTTGGTGTACAAGTCTTCGAATAAGACCCCAACCCAAAACCTTCCATGTGTAGGGAAAACTACCCAAGGTGGGATTCCCACCTCAAGTGGGATTCCCACCTTTCCATGAGGGTGGGTGGCCGGCCACCTTGGGGGAAGTCCACCTTGGACTTTCCCCTCTAGGGTTTGGCTGGCCAAGCTTGTGGAGTCCTTCCGGGACTCCACCTTCCATAGTGCGTTTCTTCCGGACTTTTCAAGAACCTTCTAGAACCCCATAAATGCACCGGATCATTTCCAAACTTGGAATATGACTTCCTATATATGAATCTTATTCTCCGGACCATTCCGGAACTCCTCGTGATGTCCGGGATCTCATCCGGGACTCCGAACAAATATTCGAACTCCATTCCATATTCAAGTTCTACCATTTCAACATCCAACTTTAAGTGTGTCACCCTACGGTTCGTGAACTATGTGGACATGGTTGAGTACTCACTCCGACCAATAACCAATAGCGGGATCTGGAGATCCATAATGGCTCCCACATATTCAACGATGACTTTAGTGATCGAATGAACCATTCACATACGATACCAATTCCCTTTGTCACGCGATATTTTACTTGTCCGAGGTTTGATCATCGGTATCACACTATACCTTGTTCAACCTCGTCTCATGACAAGTACTCTTTACTCGTACCGTGGTATGTGGTCTCTTATGAACTTATTCATATGCTTGCAAGACAATAGACAACATTCCACCGAGAGGGCCCAGAGTATATCTATCCGTCATCGGGATGGACAAATCCCACTGTTGATCCATATGCCTCAACTCATACTTTCCGATACTTAATCCCACCTTTATAACCACCCATTTACGCAGTGGCGTTTGATGTAATCAAAGTACCTTTCCGGTATAAGTGATTTACATGATCTCATGGTCATAAGGACTAGGTAACTATGTATCGAAAGCTTATAGCAAATAACTTAATGACGTGATCTTATGCTACGCTTAATTGGGTGTGTCCATTACATCATTCATACAATGATATAACCTTGTTATTAATAACATCCAATGTTCATGATTATGGAACTAATCATCTATTAATCAACAAGCTAGTTAAGAGGCATACTAGGGACTTCTTTGTTGTCTACATATCACACATGTACTAATGTTTCGGTTAATACAATTATAGCATGATATATAAACATTTATCATAAACACAAAGATATATAATAACCATTTATTATTGCCTCTTGGGCATATCTCCAACAAATGTCATCTCCATTACCTCCCAGTAAAACTTTCTCTTTTCTTCTGTATCACTCTCATCTTCATCCTCTGATCCATTCTTTTTCTTACCAACATATTTCACCTGCATGCACAATTTTATAACATTCAAAACATAAATATTTTTTAACGCAATGTCCGCGATTCATAAAACGAATAAATTCAAAATACTTACATGTCTTCTTCTAACATGTTCTTCTATAGTCTCCAAGTCTGAATCACCGTAATAGTCGTAAGAAGAATTATCGCCAACTAATACCTGAGCAAACAAGAAATATTAACGATCATGTCACGACGACATAAAATGCATTGTTCAATTATTAAATTTTAATTAAACATACATATGACCTAATCAAAAAAAATGCATACCTCGTCAACAAAACCTGAGTCCAATCTCTCGTCATCAGTTGGCTCGTCCAGAACATCACTCTGAATCTAATGCATTTTAAACCATGTGAACATCAATTACATATTTTTATGCAATCGGAAATTTATTACTACAAACTCACATTATCAGTGTCAACATCTTCTTCTAGCTCTACATTATCATCTTCTAGATCAACACCATCTGCATCCATCTATTAACAAAAAAGCACTATCAGTATTTAACAAATTACATACAACTGCTAAATATAACTAGTATTTCCGTTTCACTCACACTTTCGTCGACATCATCGTCTCCAGATGTTTGTTCATCTTCAGGAGGTGCATTATCGTTGCCAGACGAAATATTGAATTCCTCTTCATCTGTATTTCCGCTCTCGTACTCCATTGAACTTGCACTCAAATCTGAAACGTCCATCGCCTGTCCAAAGTAACAACCAAATAAGTACATCTGAAAAAAGGAGCTCCAAACCCAAACCCTAACATCAACCAAATCATGAACATGCAATTATTTTTTACAATCAATTACCTACCACGAACCAACAATGTAGCAGCAGGAACAACCCGCCTGCGATCCTTGCCCAGCCTCCTCGTCGCCGGATCCGCCTCCCGCCGCCTCCCGCCTCCACGATACACGGCTCCGCCGGCTCACCTCTCGGAACGAAACCGCCCTGCGCTACGCCTTGCCGTCCCAGCGTCGTCGTCCCTGCCGTCTCCCTCCCGATGGACACAACCTTCGAAACCCTAACGACGACCAGCAATGGCGCAAACGAACGAAATTAAACCGCCCAGCGCTACCCCTTGCCGTCCCAACGTCGTCGTCACTGCCGTCTCCCTGCCGATCGCCGAACCTTCCAAACCCTAAGGACCACCAGCAATGGCGAACACGCAAGGTTTCCAAATATTTCCCCGTAACCACCGCCTATCGCACGGCATCTAATCCACGTGATCGACGTACTTTACGGGTCGATCTCTGATTCTAATGCCGTGGGGCCGCCGGAAACCGTCATCACCAAGGATACGTACCAAATCTACGTGGCAAACCGATCATCTATGTGGATAATGACGTGGAGTATAATTATACGACACTAATACGGCCCCACCTGCTCGAACGGGTATCCCATCTGAACGTCGTTCGCCCGGGGGGGGACACCGGAGTGCTCACTTGTTCTGCACCTTTGGTCCAACAATAATTATAAGTGGACTCGTCAACGTAATAGACGAGAAACACAATTAAGGTTAACGCGTTTCTTCATACTCCAGTACTCCTGCGCTAGCGACCATTCGGTCATTAGCACCGAGTATGGAACGCATTCAGTCACCGGTCTACTACCGAACGGAAGGGACGTAGACGACGTACGATCGACAACTTGGTTTTCAACTGATGATCGATGGCAGTGACGTCCCTAACTAACTTCTAGTACGTGACTACGTGGTATGGCTGACGGCAACAGTTTGCTGACCCTGCACTAGTACAACTGGACCGCATCCGTGTTTCTTTTTTTTCAAGTAGTATGACATGTTCATTGACTTGGAGTTGGAATCTTATGGCTGAGGGCGATCAAACGGACGCCGGGCCGTCCGTTTGGGCGTTTGGGTCGCCGCCGGACACGCGGACAGCGTCCGCGTGTCCGTTTGGGTCGCGCGCTGCGCCCAACGCGCGGACGCATCGCATGAACCGGAGAAAAACGAAAACAAAAAAAGAGGCAAATTTAAACGAAATTTCATTGAACATACGCCCTATTTTGGGCAAATTTAGTACATAGCCCTATTTTGGGCAAATAAAACTAACAAAAGAAGCCCCTATATGGGCTTTTACATTTAAACTAATATAAAAACCCTCTATTAGGGTTTGGTCGGCGGCGCGGTGGCCGCCTAGCCCCAGTCTCGCGGCGATCGTCGTCGTCCCAGGGCGGCGAGGCGCTGTCGTGGCTCGACCGCGCCGGGACTCCGGCCACGGAGACCACAGGGCCCTCCCACGGCGGCCGAGCCACCCGAGGCGCACGGCGCGGAGGGAGCTGTCCGCGAGGCTCCAGGCGGCGCCGGCCCTGGCGCGCCGCTCCTGCCGCCGCTGCTCCCGCGGCGCTCCTCGTCGGTGCGGCGCCTGGCCTCCTCCCGCCGCGCGCCTCCTCCTCCTCCCGTCGCGCGGCGGGCTGGCGTGAGCTCCCAGCCCTCGACTCCTCGACCTCCTGCCGGGCCGCCTCCTCCATCTCGGAGGTGCGAATGGCCTCATGGAGGTCGGCCATTGCGCCTCCTCCTCCGCCGAGATCACCAGGCGGCCGGAGGTCCGGGTCCTCCTCCGAGGACTCCGGCTTCGGGAGGAGAGGCGGCGGTTGCGGCAATGGCGCACCGCCGCGGGCGGCCTCTCCGATGTGGAGGCCGCGCTGGTTTCCTCCCGACGGCCGCAACGCCGGCGGACGACGGCGGCTGCTGCTAGCCTCGTCGTCGTTCGCTCCGGGAGCGAACCGTCGCCGGGGCCATGGCGGCGGGTTTGCTCGGGGGTGGAGTGGGACTGGAGTGGATGGCCAGATCCCCTCCGTCCCCATTTAATAGTCTCCCTGTCACCGACAGGTGGGCCCAAGGGAGACGAGGCGACCAGCGGACGCGACGGCGGCCGTCCGCGGCCACGCAAACCCGGCCAAGATTTGGGCTGGGTTTGCGTCGTTCCGGAAGCGGCGGCCGTCCGCTTTTGCGGTGCGTCCCCGCGTTGGGCCGCGATTTTGTCCGGCTGGACCCATCCGGACGCGCGGGCGCGGGATGGGTCGCGCGGTTGGAGATGCCCTTATGGCTGGTTTCTGAAGATTGAAATGGATTTAATTCTAGTGTTTACATCTGTTTCTTTCGGCATACTACAGATATTTTGGTATACTAGATCGATCTAGCAACTGCAAATTAAACACGACTAGTTGAATGCCCGTGCGTTGCTACGGCTTCTTTTTTTTTCCAGATTGTGTCAATACAATAGTTGTAAAAAATCACGTGTATCAAAATCACAAGATATTTAGAAAAACTTATAAGATTCTAACCAGTTCGAAATATATTTAACAACCATATATTTGACATCGTTTAAATATGCAATAAGTACTCCACTAATTAACTATTTTATATTAAAAAATGTCCTCCTCGATACTCCTTAGAGTATGTCCTACAATGTATAGAATATTTTCGAGTGCTTCATTCTGATGGTACTTGAGCAAGCGTACCAAAAAATTCTTCCTCAGGTCGATAACATTCTGCACAACAATACTTGTCATTAGCATGTATAGTTTTAGTGAAAAAATAGAAAGTGCAACGTAAAGTACCCACCATGCATATTGGTACATATTCTCAATAGTCTGGAATTATAGTTGTTTCTGTATATTGAGATGAAACTTTGAATTGTGTAGGTAACTGTTTCATCAGTGGCTTCTGTCTATAATGAGTATGCCATGAGAAGCCAAGATACCAATATTTATCTTCAGGTATTTTCTACGAATGATGGAGAAACTGTCATTTTCCATTTTTCTTAACTTCATACTTATTCTGACATGGAGTATTGAGAAAATATTCAAATTATTTGTAATACATCATGGAAATACACAAGCAATAAATATACTTCTTATTTGATGAATAAAAAAGTAAAGCTAAAAGCCTCTCATGATAACCTATCTAATTTCTTAATCAGGTCATCTTTTAATAGTAATGATAAAGATAGTGGTAGTCAAATCTATAGTGTGCTGACATGGAGGTTGTCGGTTCCTTGCAACCCTGTTCCTTAATTCGACGGCATCTCTGACATGGCGTGATAAGGGCCCCCGAGCAGCGACGAACGCTGCACAGGACGCTTCTAGTGCGTAGCCAGACTGGCTTTCTGGCCGGAAGACAAACTGGCTCTCGTCTGTTGTTGGCAAACCTCCTGAATTATTTGCTATATTAGGTTAGAACGTGTAGGCGATATGATATAAATATTCAGACAAGCATATCACCTTCTCTCTGGTTCACTTTCAATAGTGTGGCAGCCAAAGTCCACATTTGGCGCTCTGCTGGTCTCCAGTATGATATGTGACGCCCCACGTGCCGGTCCCAAACACTGCACAAAAATCATTTCCCCCTGGTGAGTAAAAAACCTTCACATGCAAATAATAAGAAGTACAACAAATACAATATGAATAAATTGGTACCTAGTGTTCATAATTGCGATGTCTAGGCACGAAGTCTTGTGATAATAAGATTGTGTGTACATGAATTTGCTGACATACACCACCAGTCCAATTAGATCTACAAATGTAATCACATAACCAAGTCACAAATATGACAGTTTATTGGTAGGAAATTAGTGAAAAAATACAAAGTACCTGCGAGCATTCTGTTCTGAAGGCCATAAACTGTCCTAAAGTCCATGAACTATGAAGGTAGCCAAGGGACAATTGTGTGCGCCCTAGGTAGGTGTATCTCAGTTGGTCCACGTAATATGATAAAAAAAAGTTTAACGGTATGGCTAAGGCTACAGGTATTGGCATTTCTGCCGTCTCAAACCCCACATTCTTAAAAAAATAGATACTTCCTACTTGTAGCTCGTTATTGAAACGATCCAGGAACTCTTCATACGCGAACGCCTCCATTTTTGCCCCCTATGAAATAAAGCCAGGTCATGTCTCAGATAGTTCGTTAATTCACTAACTTTAATAGTAAAGAATAGAATTGGCCGTGCAAAACTGCTTACTCTAGTGTCTGCTAGTATGGCACGGAGAAACCGCCCCCTTCTCCTCGTTTGTATTGTGCGTGCTGATAAAACCTTAGCTGTTATCTCCCATCCTCTGAAGTGAACGTGCATGTCTTCAACATCATCAAATGTTACATGCCTGCATGGTTGAATGGACAGATACAATGAGCTATAAAAACGTGTGATGTATATAAGTAGCCGCATGAATAAATTCTTGCATGGGGATTGCCGGCAATGCAATAACGGGAGCAGGTATGACAGGCAGTGATGCCATATGACTCTCCTATTGTTGCTCAGGTTATATGGGATAACCATGGTTTGGCGAGGCTGGATCTGATTTTTAACATGGCCACAGGGGTATATTATATAGGTACCAGAACTATGGCCACAGGCGGGAAGCCAAAAAAATATTTTTTAGGCTTTGGCGGTAATACTACTTTTTTTCCTGATACCAAAAAGAAAGAAAGCAAATCGTTAGAGAGAATATCATCTTAAAAAATCAGGATATTCCTTCCGAGGGATAAATAATAATGGCAATTAATATTTTTGTTTGTATGACGAAATCAACAAATATTATGCGCGAGATTTCCTGCCTTTCTATGATCCCATCAGCGTGAGGAAATTATTAACGCCAAATATGAAATTGATTTTGGTGACATTTGTGTTTGGCTAAGTTGCCATTAATATGTGGGAGATCTATATCTTTATATGACGCCATCAGCTTGAGATGAATCTGGAGACCAAATATTAAATTGATGTTACCATATTTTGATGTTACCATAAAAATTCAGCGTTGACAACAGCCTACGTGATTGCCTACTTAATTTGTACGTGATTGAGGAGAACCAAGTCTGGAGCATAATTGATGTTACCATATTTTGATGTTACCATAATTTTTTGATGTTACCATAATTATTCTGCGTTGACAACAGCCAGAGATATCGTGACTGATTTTTATACCATACTTAATTTCTGCGTGGAGATATTTGCGGTGTGACTTGATCGGACGAAGCTGAGATAGGGAGAATAAATTAGAGGGTCCGGATTGTTTTAATGACGACCACCAAAGTGCGTTGAGTGTCAAACGACCAACTCCCATTTAATAGTAAAGATAATGCTCTACTACATCCGTTTTAAAAGAGAAGCCTTTTTTTAGAAAGCTAAACTAGATTTTCAATAAGGGTCGTATTTTGAAACGGAGGTAATACTAGTTTGTGACCAGAATGCTTACAAACTAATGGTCAAAACTCAGTACGATGAGAATCAAGCTTTGCTTGGACGTGAGTGGAGTAGGCTTGGCTGTACACTTGTACTCGACGTACCCGACGCGCATACGTGTGGCAGTGCGTATAAATTGATATACCAAGTGTTTCTAATATTTTTGTGGCATGCCAGGACAAGTAGGCTGACTTAACATTTAATGGCTCTATGCACTCTGTTCCTAAGAGCATCCCCACTCGTTGGCGCTCCCCACGCCCAAATCCGGACGAAACAACCACCGGATTGGACGAAATTAAGTCGTGGGGAGTACCGTATTTCCAGTCGTCCACCCGGAGTTCGGCGGATAGAGTTTAAGTTCAAACAAATCGCCGTCCCGCGCTACAAGCACGGCCAGTTGATCGGCAAAAGGAGCAAAAGGATCAGCCACAGATCGGCGATCGGAGGGAAATTACACGGAGACAGGCTCGTCGGCAGTCCCGGCCGGCACGGCGGTGTCCGACGGACCAGTTTCCTCACACGCCGGCGAGGAAACAGCGGCAGTGGACGTCGAAGCAGCCGCAGTCGACGAGGTAGATGGTGAGGTAGACCAGGTAGGAGCCGGTGGAGAAGACGAAGGACACGCCGGAGGGGCTCGGAGGATGTCGCTGCGGTGGCCCTGGTACCAATTCCTCGTCTCCTCGTCCATCAGTTCCATGTCGCCGCCGCCCATCAGGAACGCCAAGTCTGTGTTCCTCTTCTTCGCCGCCGCCGTCGTCTTCAGCAGGGCGATCCGGGCGCCCGTTGGCGAGCATCTCCCGCCACCTGCCGTCGAACTTGTCGTGCCTTCCGTCGGCGTGCGACCTCAAGTCGGCCAAGCACTTGTCGATCGACGCCTGCATCTTGTCGGCGGGACTGTCCGTCCGTTTGAGCTCTTTCAGCTTCTTCTGGCCGAGTTCGGGCGCCCTTCCGACGCGCAAGCCGCCGGCGCGTCGGGGTTGTCTGCTCGGTCTTGCTCTTCGAGAGGGTTGTGCGAGTTTCCTTCCACTTCTCGCAGTGCTCGAGGCGGGCGTAGACGTTGAGGAACTTGAACTGCAGGCCGGTGTCGTCCGCGTACATGTCCAAAGCTCGGCGCAGCTGGGGAAAAAGAGCACGGCGAAACGGGTCAGCTAACGACGATGTACCTCGGTGATGCAGGGTCGACGGAACATACCTTTTGCTCCAAGTCATGGCCGCTGATCGGCCGTTTCTCGACCTCCTCATGCCGTGCCATTTGCTGCACGCCGTCTGCATGATCCCCCAATGGGTGGCCATTGCCTTCTCTCCCCGGTACACGTTCATGTTCGTCTTGTTGAAGTAGGGATCGACGAGTTTGCGTTCCTCGTACGCCTGCTTCACTCGAAGCCAATAGGTGTCGAACGACTGATTGGCACCGATTATGCCGTTCGTGGACACGGCCATCCAAGCTTCGGCGAGGCACTCCTCTTCCTTCGACGTCCATTTGATACGCGGTTCGGCAGGCGGCGAGTCCTTCTTCCTCTTCTTCTTCCCCTTCGACAGGTTGACGTCGGCTTGAGTTGTCTCTCCTTGTTCTTCATCTTCTTGTTCTTCGACGGCTTGGCTTCCGTCGGCAACATCCTCCACATGATCCTTGCGCGCTGCCACAGCTGCCGTCGCCCTCGCCTCCTCTTGCTTGAAGAACCCCGGGCTCGCGGCGGCGCGTCCATGAAGAACCTCGGGCTCGGCGGCGGCCACGGAGCCGGAGGTGATCATCTCGTGGATCGCCTCATCGTTCGGCCGTCGCACCGAACGGGGCACCGAACGGGAGCGGCCCTCGTCGCATGACCGGCGAGGTGCCCTCGAACTGGCCGCCGCTGCCGCCGATGTCAAGCTCGGGCGGCGACGGCGTGAACTGGACGGTTGGACGTAGGCGCCCTCTTGGAACATGGCAGTCGTCGACGGCGAGTACATCGTAGGGGAGAAGGACGACGGGGAACTGCTTGGCGCCGGCCATTGGCCGGGGAACATGGAGCCGCCGCCGCCGCGAAGGCCATGCTCATCTTCCTCGCTTGCTCCTCTGGGCCGCCGCCGCCGCCCTCTTAGCGGCGGCTTTTTTCCCTCTCCGCCCTGCAGCTTGTCTCGATCTCGCGCCGTTTCTCGTCCGCCGCCCATGTGCGTTCGTCATTCGGCGGCCGCTCCTTCCTCGCCCGCGGCTTCCTCGTCGTCCCCTTCGGCGGCATTGTGGTGGACGAGAAGATGAGGAGGAGAGCGGTGGTGGAGGAGAAGGCGCCGCCGGGAACTGGAACTGGAAGACGAGGGAATGGAGAAATTCGGCGGGAGAGAATGGGGATATGCAAGCAAATTGGAGGGAATGGAGGGAAAATCGACAGGATTTGGTTTTCATGTCGCCGACTACGCGGGTCCACACGGCGTTTCGCGCCAAAACGTTTCATCCGGAGTCCCCGAGCGCGCCCCGGGGGACCGGGGACGGCGTGGGCTCGCCGGATGGATGAAGGGCCAAATCCGGACGAAAACGAGGAACCGGGAGCGCTACTGGGCCGATTTTCGCCGTCCGGATGTAAAAAATACTCGCCGGGGGCCTCGTCGGGGGGGCTAGTGGAGATGCTCTAACCCCAACCCATATTTCTAGTTCTCAACTCCTCCGCATCCACTCCTCTCCCACACAAGTACACACACCCAATTCCGCCCTCGCCTCGCTGCTCGTCAAACTCAACTGGTCGCGTACGCCGCGCACACGCGCCAACGTCGAACAACAACATGCAAGAAGCCAGGGGGGCGGCACCGCGGCTGATGGCGGCGGCCAGCACCGACGACGTCGGCGATGTGCGGAGGACGGTGGAGGAGAAGCCGGTGGTGGTGGTGGGGCTGCGGGGCTGCTGCATGGCGCACGTGGCCCGGCGCCTGCTCCTGGGGCAGGGCGCCAACCCGGCGGTGCTCGAGGTCGCCGACGACGCCGACCCGGCGGCCCTCGTCGTCGCGCTCCGGTCGTCCAGCGTCAACAGCGCTAAGGGCGTCGTCGACGCGAACGGCGCGGCGCCGGTGGCTACGGTGGCGGCGGCAGCGCGCCACGCGGCGTTCCCGGCGGTGTTCATCGGGGGGAAGCTGGTGGGCGGGCTCGACCGCCTCATGGCGATGCACATCGCCGGCGAGCTCGTGCCGGTCCTGAAGCAGGCCGGAGCCCTCTGGCTCTAATCCCGTGATCCGTCCTCATGATCCGGTGTTAATTAATCAGTTAATTCCGCCCTAGTTACTATAGTAAGTTGTAAGTTTCGAATATGTGCGTGCGGCACATTTGACAACTCTAGATTTGTTTTCCTGTTTATTCTCCATGTGTCGGCATGTCATCTGAATTCTGAAAGTATAATAGCCTTCATGGTAAAAAAAAGGCAAACAAACGGTGTTGCTTTGCTCGATCGCTCTCGACTTTGATTTTGATCACTCTCACTTCTATGTTATGTGCGACAGGGTAGTCTCTCTAGGTTGGTTTGTGCAAATTTGAGGTCGTGTGTGGAACACGAGTTTTTCTTCCTAGAAACAGCAAGAACTGCACCGTTTCCAGCAACCCATAATTGCTGAAATTTTATCTCTTTATTAAAAGACATTGGAATTTTAGTGTTGGAGTTTTTTTTTTCGTTAAAAGACCTGTTAGTTTTTCTTTCTTTTGCAGTGAAACTTAATTGTGGTTAGATGGTTAGTAAGACAGTGACACCTTCGGACCCCCGGCCCGATAGAGCTCTAATCCAGGTTTATCATTTTTGCGTCTCTTAAAGGCAGAATATTCTTCAGTGGGAGGCGACGTTTTCGTTGATAAAGAGACGCGTTTCAAAAAAAAGGGGGGGAGATCAGGAGCTTGACTCCATTAAATATGTCAGTGTATGAACATACGGTCAATGCTAGTTTGGACGTGCATGCTCAGCAAAGTCTTTGAGAAAATTCACGTGTTTTTCTTAGTTTGGCGTTGAAGCCACTGCTTCTTGCGACGTCAGAGCCGAGTTGTTCAGTTGGCAAAACGCCACTGATGCACATGTCATCTTGAATCAAGTCCGAATATCGACCAAAATGCCCACATGTTTTTCCGAGGGAATGCTAGGGCACCCGACCAAGTGTTTTAGGAACAAAGAAACAAAAAACATGATAATTGTTCATTTGATTCAGCTCCTACACCTTCCTTTGAAACTCGATTAAATTCCTCCCTCGGTTGTTCTCCCACAAGGTTGGAAGGTTGCCCAACTCAACGCATGAACGCCATACATCATCTTTAGCCTCGAAACGAACACCTGAAAACTCAGTCTCAAGCACCACACAAACGTTGTTGCTGGTCAATGAAGTACACTCCTTCAGTCTCACCTCTGCAGACCAGCAGCTGAGAAGACCCGTAACATCACATCGCAGCCAAACCCAAGGACTAGCGCAACACATAGCATCACATCACAGACAGAACCGGACTAACAAATTGCTCAAAGAATGAAAAAAGCTACTGCCTACAAAGGAGCAAAGATTATGAAAACATGTGGCCAATCTGTAAGATGTAGAAGACTGTTGTACATACACAATTCAATAACTTCTGGAGAACTTCAGTTGTTGCAACTAGGTTATGTCATAACATCCCTCATGTGTAATATGGCTTCCACAAAGACAAAGACATCCTGCATGCAAGATCAAAATGCCGGAGGAACCCCTAAATTACTACAGGGGGAAACTACATCAATAATAGCAGCTAGATAGACAGATAAGGGGAGCTCGAGGCAGTCTGCCATTTTGTAGGTGACACCACAAAAAAGCATCCCAGCTACAGTGGCGCAAAGGCATGCAACTTCAAACCGCCCTAATGTACCATAAATCCTAATGTAATTCAGCCACGCTTGTCAACTCTGATATGTTTCTCCGTTACCTCATCATGTTTCTCCATTTATCCTTCAAGTCCACCTGCAAAATACATTTTCTTCACGAAAGATCAGGAAATAAAACGAACTTTAGTCTCAAATTTCAGTACCGACCTGTGTTCTACCAATAAAGAAATCAGGATTGTGAAGCAAAATATCCTTCCAACTGCCGTTACCAAACCTTCACAATAAATAAATATAAAAATAAGGAGAAGCGGTAAGAATCATACAAGAAAATTGCTGAAACTGCATTGAGACACTATGTAAACAACAATCATGCAGGAAGAGGAGAAATCAAATAACGAATTCCAACAGGGAGACAAAATACATACTGTTCCACACCCTTTCTTAGCATCTCTTCTTCTTCCGAGCTCCACTTCCTTGCCTTTCTACGCCTGGCTTTATTATTTGCCACTTGCAAAGGAGAAACAGATATTCTCCTTGGGCTAGGCAAGTGTGGTCTAGTTGATTCTGATCTTGAGCCCTCGGGATCAAGCGAGTCCTCCCACTGCAAACAACCGTTTTTTAGCATAGTCGCCAAAATCTTGATGTTTTGAGGCTTATGGCCTTATGCTATGAAGCTATCCTATGTACTAAGAAAAGTCTTTGAATGCTCAAATCACTTGAATTGCACTTATTATTCTAATTAGACTATAGCATTGTTCAATTCCTGAGATATACAGTGCTACTAGACATGCATTGAGAAAACTAGAATCATGTTTACTAGAGTTATTCATCATTTAATTGTATTAACTTGACAGAATCCTGTTAAATATCAATAACACAATAAGCTCCAACACATATTTAATGTATTTTACTTGGATAATCTTTGGTCATAGATAAGAAAGAAGCTTGTAGAAAAACATGGTTTTTGAGTCGTTGTATAGTCGCCGACTAATCGCAAGTCGTTAAAATCAGGGTGACTCGCGACTATAGAGCGACTTTCGTCGACTGATCACCGAGTTGCAGAGTTGGCAACTCGTTTTAACTCGACGACTCAAAAACCTTGTAGAGAAAGCATATGTTGACATATTTTATGACATACTATCTAGTTTCCCACAAAGCACAAAAAGAGAAGTCTGCGGTGGAAAAGTAGCAACATGCAAGTTCCAAAATAACAAATGGAAATAAATATATGATGTTTATGGTGTTCATTGACATGACAATGGTGTTGTAATAGCATGGCTTATTGCAGTTCTGTAATACTCCCTCCGTCCCATGAAACATGTCGGAGGTTTGTCAAAATTCAGATGTATCTAGATCATCTAGATTTAGACAAATCTCATACAAGTTCCATGGGACGGAGGGAGTAGCATAGCTTATTGCAGTTCTAAGAGAACTAAGTACAAACAAGATAAACCACAGTTGTCTCAAATCAATTTAGTTGCTCTGAGTGAATCAAATATGGACAATCCTCAGAAGATATTAAAACAAATAATACACACAAAAAACTCACATGAAAACTCCGCGCTGTAGGGTTCCAATCCATAAGATTGGATGGTGTGCCTTTCCTCAACACCTCACCTTGGTCATTCACAGCACTTGAACCAGCAACGCTAGAATTAGCTGCCCGATTATTAACTTCTTCAGCAACAATATGACGTGTTTTATCCATCCTTGCAGCCAACACCTCATCTGCAGCTGCTTTTGCAGCCGGCAATGGATCCTCCACTACACTGTGAAGGTCGGCACATCTTGATTTGAGGGCATGTATGACCTTATTAACTTCAGGCGTCGAAATTGGATTCACCTGAGAGGCAGGTTCTTCAAGTTCGCCCAAAATTTCACGTCCTCTTTCTTCCCCGGCTGCAAGTTCCATTATTGTAAATCAATTATAAGCAAATGATGACCTTGTAAGCACTAGTATCTGAATGCAACAATTTAAAATACCTCCAGCTACCAACAGGCCTAAAAAAACAGGAATCCGAAATGAATTTTCTGCCGGCCATCAGGGAACTAGTGGTAAGGCTATGATCTGTGGTGGAAAGGGTCACTCATTGTTTTCCTGGGAACAAGTGTAAGTATGGCAACTCCAAACGTCAGACATCGCTGTCAAAGTGTCAATACTTATCCTCTACTACATCAAGTGTGCAGGAACACATATGAATGAACTAAAAGCAAAATTGTTGCTCAAGCAAAATGTAATGGAACCTAATGATGTGTTGAACCACGGCAAAGTGTACTACATGCAGGAAATACAGGATATAACATGATCTACCATGTACAATAAAGTTTCAAGTCTTAATTCTTGCTCACCATTCCTCAATCTAATAATCAATAAACTAAAGCACTTGCATACATAAAGCAAGTGAGGTTCGAACCCTATGCACTCTAGTGTCGAAATGCGATCTTTACCCTCATTGACTATGTTTCTACATCAAAAACATCACAGCCTTAGTATGAATTATAAACTGTGGCTTATCATCTGCAAAAAGAAGTAAAGAACTACCAAGACAACACATCACACACTAACTTTAGCTGCTAAATGTAAGAAAAATAAATTCCAAGGAAGTCTCCGGGAAATGTGCGAGTAATTTTCCAAAGAATTGCTAGAACACACTATCTAGCTAACCATATTGGCAAAATAATAATCTCAATGAAAGTAGTGAAATATATAGAGCTAGGTATCGTTAGTTGAACATTATAGACTTCTAGCTGACCAAAGTCTTCACAGTTGCATTTCCGTTTACTCCTAGAAGTCAGGGATTCTCTTTCGGTTGATGCTAAAACACAAGATATACGCAACTGCACCTCAGAACCGCATCCAGTACAATGCTCCATTTGGCCAGAATAGAAGAATCCTCACCTAGCATGAGGTACTTGGCGCGGGTGGATTCGTCGGCGGATCCCCACGTCTCAACAGCGCCGTGCCCAACAATCCGCTCGGCCGCGACCTCCAGCATCGACGGGCCGATCGCGGCCCACTCGGCCGCCAGGAGCTCCCTCACCCGCCCCTCCGCCGCGGCGCGGTTGCCCCACAGCCCCCTCAGCACGTTCTGCGAGAACGTGTTCCCGACTGCGGCCTCAAACTGGTCCGCGACGGCGCCGGCCTCGGGGGAGGCGAGCGCTGGGTCCCCGTCAACCGCGCGGCGCGCGCGGCCGCCGGGGCGGGCGAAGAGGGCCCGCGCGGCGGCGTCGAAGTCGGGCGCAGAGGCGGCGAGGAAGGCGGCGACGGCGAGGTGGGCGGCGGCGATGGGGGGCGCGGGGGAGGGGAGGGAGGCGAGGAGCTGGAGGGAGTCGAGCGCGGCGGCGGAGACGGGGTCGGAGGCGAGGCGGCGGAGGAGCACGGAGCGGAGGAGGCGCGGGGTGGGGCGGGAGGGGAAGGGGAGGGAGGCGAGGAGCGCGTTGGCGGCGGCGGCGGGGATGGAGGGGCTCCCCACGACGTGGTCGAGGATCAGGGACGCGTCCGCCGGCGTCAGCGGCGGCATTTTTTTGAGCGGCGGAGGAGAATCAGGGCGCGCGCGCAGATTTGGGGACGGCGAAGCGCAGTGCCGGCTTTGCTTGGGTTTGGCTGCGACCTGGGCTGAGCTCTGCTCTGACTTCCGGGTGCGGCGGGGCGACGTGGTACACGTCTTTTGAACTGTTTTAAAACCTAAATAAACTTTCTAAATTTTAAACGTTTTCAAATTTGAACCTTTTCAGATTTCAACATTTTTAATATGATTTTTTTTAAATTTTGAACACTTTTTAATCTATACTTTTTTAAGTTTAAACTTTTCAAGATTTGAACTTTTTCAAAATTGAACCTTCTAAAATATCTAAATGGAAAGAAACAAGGAAAAAGGGAAAAACAAGATCATGCATGTTACTTGGCGGCAACTAATGCAACCCATTCAGGGGGCGTTGTAGCGATCCCGACGTGATTCCGAGCAGAATCGCCGCTTAAGGTGATGAATAAGACCTCTTGTGCGGCGCCCGTCATGGTCTTGCTAACAAACTCTTTTTAGAAAATTGACGTGTTTTTCTTAGCTTGGCCTTGAAGCTTCTTCTTCTTTGGACGCCAGAGCCAAGCTGTTCACTTCGTGTGAAACTATACCGATTCACAAATCACCCTAAATCGTATACTTGCCGGTCTGCCCACCTAAACCGGAGGCAATTATAGATGCCCTAACAAAACTTCGTAAGAAGATATTGTAGGAGATATGCCCAAGAGGCAATAATAAAGTGGTTATCGTTATATCTTAGTGTTCATGATAAATATTTACATCACATGCTATAATTGTATTAAGTGGAAACAATGATACATATGTGTTTCGTAAACAAACCAGAGTTCCTAGTAAGCCCATCGTTTAACTAGCTTGTTGATTAATAGATGATCATAGTTTTCTGGTCATGAACATTGGATGTTATTAATAACAAGATCATATAATTAGGTGAATGATGTGATGGACACACACTCATAGTAAGCATAGCATAAGATCAAATCATTAAGTTCGTCTTGCTATAAGTTTTCGATACATAGTAACCTAATCCTTCGACCATGAGATCGTGCTAATCAGTTATACCGGATGTATGCTTTGATGACATCAAACGCCACTTCGTAAATGTGTGGTTATAAAGGTGGCATTAAGTATTCTGAAAATATAAGTTGAAGCGCATGGATCAAGAGTGGGATTTGTCCATCCTGATGACGGATAGATATACTCTGGGCCCTCTCGGTGGAATGTCATCCAATTAGCTTGCAAGCATGTGACTAGATCACAGGGGATGACATATCACGGTACGAGTAAAGAGTACTTATCGGTTACGAGGTTGAACTAGGTATAGAGATACCGATGATCGAACCTCGGATAAGTAAATTATCGCGCGACAAAGGGAATCAGTATCGTATGTTTATGGTTTATTCGATCAAGAAGTCATCGTTGAATATGTGGGAGCCATTATGAATCTCCAGGTCCCGCTATTGGTTATTGATCGGAGAGGTGTCTCGATCATGTCTGTATAGTTCGCGAACCGTAGGGTGACACACTTAAAGTTTGATGTTGTTTAGTAGATATGGAATATGCGATGGAGACCGAATATTGTTCAGAGTCTCGGATGGGATCCAGGACATCACGAGGAGGTTCTGAATGGTCCGGAGAATAAGATTCATATAGGAAAGTCATTTTTCGGGGTTCGGAAAAGTTCGGGAATTTTCCGGTGAATGATCGGCGGGTTTCTAGAAGGTTCTGGAGGGGCCACCAGTGGGCCCACGGCCCTGGTAGGCGCCACCTGAGGAGAGAGGGTGCAGCCCAGCCCTACTGGGCCAGGAACACCATCCCTCAAGGCCCAGGCCGGCCAGCGGCCAGCCCCCTAGGTTTTGGGGGGAAACCCTAAAAAAGGGGAGACTTGGGGGGAGGGGGAGAAATCTTCCCCCCCTCCCCATGCGCCGGCCCTAGATGGGAGTGGGCCAAGGGGGAAACCATGGCCGCACCCTCCCTCTATAAATTGAGGAGAGGGGTAGCCGCCCACCAACCCCTTGACCTAACCCTAGCTGCCACTTCTCTACCTCCTCTTTCTTCTGCGCAGGCTTGGCGAAGCCCTGTAGGAATTCTCCTCCACCACCACCACCACGCCGTCGTGCTACTGGGATTCCGAGGATATCTACTACCTCCGCTGCCCGCTGGAACGGGGAGAGGAAGGTCTTCATCGATACCGTACGTGTGACCGAGTACGGAAGTGCTGCCGGATTGCAGCACCGAAAAGAACCTCTTCATCAACCACGAGATCAGATCTCATTAAGGCTTTGGATATTCGAGGGATAGTCTCTCATCTATCTCGTTGCTCCGATCTCATAGATTGGGTCTTGGCTTTTACATAGATTGGATCTTGGTTTTATTCTTTCTTGCGGTAGAATATTTTTGTTTCCTATGCTACGAACCCTTCAGATATCGCTAGAAATAGTCGAGGATGTCTTTTTTCCTTAGATTTAGATAATAAAGGTAAAAGCATTACCACAGTCTCATTCATCGAAAATCAAAATCATAGAGACAGGAAAAGAAAAACAAATTTATATCAAATTAATAGAAAGAAGGATCCCTTCTGTAATTTGAATCTCATCCTCCTTTAAATAGGAAAGCGGAGGCCGACGAAGTGGAGGCGAGAATGTCGGCTTGGGTAACGAAAACATTGGTGAGAATCCAATGCCCCGACAACCCAAGGTTTCCTCCGCAAGGTTCGTCCACGGAGGGTGAGTTAGGGCCTAAGATCAGGCCGAAAGGCGTAGCCGATGCACAACATGTCAATATTCCTGTGATGGAATTTGGATTTATTTTATCGATGCAAATTAGATTTGGATAGAAGAGTACATTCTTTCTAATATTTTAGTAGATAGAAGAAACATTTCTTCTATCTAAAATATTAGAAAGAATTTTGCTGATTTATTTATTGCTATATCCAATTTATGGAATTGATACACCGTTTAATTGATATCATTTACCAAAATGAAGCAGAGCATATGCATATCCATCTTTCGGAAGTCCAAATGTCGGGAAAAATTAGGAGAGACCAAATCATGGTAGATTTCTCGTTAGGTTTCCTAGTGTGAATGTGTAACACCCCGAAGAATATAGGGTTCTGTAGCAGAAAACAATCCTATGCCGCGGCAGAGAAACAATCCTTTTTTTTACCGCGGCAGATAAACGGCCATATACCAGAGCTTTACACTTGGAGGCCTTTAGTTCCAGTTTGTATTACTAACCGGGACTAAAGCTAGTCCAGACCGGGCTCTGTGGCGCTCCCATGTACCTTTAGTCCTGGCTTGTAATGCAACCGGACTAAAGGGAGCCCTATAGTCTCGCATTGACAGTTCCGAATGGTCAACCGGGACTAAAGACCGTCTCGAACCGAGACAAAAGGCATGTCTCTATTAGTGTACGTACCTAAGAAATCGACGAAGACACGGCCGTTGGAGCAGCGTCCGGTCGGGCGGCCGAAGTAGGCGTCCGTTGGTGAGCCAAGACGGGCAGCCTCCGGTGCAGAGGTTGCCGGTGTCGGAGATGGAGTCGCCGAAGTTGAATATCGCGTTAACTTGTAGATCCGGGAGGAGGAACCGTGCCGGGTAGCGGTGAGGAGCAAGAGAACGGCACCACTGCCTTGGTCAGCATTTTTTCTAACTTGCGTGATAGAGATGACCAGAACGTTTGCAGTTTTGTGCTTGTCCGATCCTCTGGCCTGCCTGGAGTTGAAGATGCATCGAGATTTATAGGCTCGATCGGGAGTACGTCACTGCAGATTTCAAGTGTACGTGTCACTGACTCGTCGTTCCTCGGTGGTACGTTGATTCACATGGAGTGCTGGTTGACACATGAAAACTTTGCAAGAAAGTTCTCAAATTTCGAGTTGATGAATCCGATCATAAATTGGACACTAACAGAATAACAGAATTTTGCATATGTATCTCGGCGGTTTGACGTGAGAACTTTGCAGCCAAGTTCTCTGATTCCGAATTAGAAACCAGTTCCAGTTCAGAAATACGTCGTGCCCTCCATGCCCAGCATGCATAAATACTGCCGAATACGTCTGATCCAGGCTCCAGCCCACGTCCAACCTCCGTCCTCTAAGAGAAACTGGATCTACCAAACCCTAGCTAGCAAGGCGCGCCATGGAGGACGTGCTCGGCCTTGACCTCTCACCAGGACTCAAGTTCGACCCTGACGACGACGAGCTGGTGGAGCTGTACCTGCTGCGCCGGATCCTTAGCCAACCGCTCCCGCTAGAGCGCGTGATCTGCGAGGACGATCCCCTAAGCGCGGCGCCATCGGAGCTCCTCAAGAAACACAAGCGGAAGGACGACGCCTTCTTCTTCGCCAACGGACAAACGAAGCATGACAAAGGAAATCGGCAGAAACGAACCTGCGTCGGCGGCGGGACCTGGGAAGGGCAGAAGCCGATCGTGGACGGCGAGAGGCTGCGCGTCCCCGGCATCGGCGGCACGGATGAGATCACCTGGAGGAAATACATGCTCAACTTCCACCGCAAAGGCGAGAAAGGTAGCACGGGATGGGTCATGCACGAGTACTCGATCACGGCCCCCGACCATCTGGCCTCGTCGTCGCAGAGGCTGTATCGTATCCGGCTCAGTGGACATGGCAGGAATTCCAGGAGGGAGCGCGGCGACGACGGTGGCGCGCAAGAAAGAGCAGACGACGAGCCCGACCTCATCTCTGCGGCCAACTCTGTCTTCCCTGCAGCCGAAGTGGTAGATGATGGCAGCGCATGGCCGGCTACGACGTCGTATTCAGATCAAGTCTACGAGTACGAGTACGGTTGGAGCTTCCCAGGTGCGGACGTTGGAGGATACACAGGGCCTAACGCTACGCCATCACCAGATCAAGGAGCCCCAAGCATGATGAATGAGTACGGTGGTGGTGCAGCGCCGGCGGTAGAGTCTCTACCGCCGTTTGGTCAAGGATCATTCTCCGGCGATGAGTTGGTCATGGATTTTGAGCTGCCGGGTCAGCAGGACTTGAACATCGACGAGTTCATGGATTTCGAGCTGCCGGATCAGCTGAACTTCAGTATCGACGAGTTACTTGACTTTGTAGCCCCATCTGCTAGTTCGGAGGCACCTCTTCTTGATCAGTATTCCAGCGCTGGCGTGCAAATGCAATCTTCGATGCCCGCGCAAGGCATATTGCAGCTTGATTTTTGATCGGCACGGGAGTTAGTGTGTGTATTAGTTCTGTAACGTAGCTAGCGATTTGCTTACACTTCTTTGTAATGCTATGCACGACGGCTTGCAACAAGCAAGGAATTCGATGTAACCTTTCGTGAACTTTGTGAATGACATGTTGGTGTTAATACCTGATCAGTAATTTTTCAGATTGCAATACTTACATCACCATTTTTTTCTTTTAGAATTCATCTCGGTACTTGATAGATGATGAAATATATGTTGGGAGTGTGATGTACATGATGCATGCTCACGAGCAAGTGTTCAGTGTTGGTGTGTATCCGTATGCTCCTTTCAAGTATACCTGGGCATGTGTCGGGCCGGGCCGGGCCTCGGGCCGGCCCGAGGTAGGCCCGATGCAAAAAAGTCCGGCCCGGCCCGACCAAAATCCCACCAAGCCCGTCGGGCCGTCGGGCCGCGGGCCGGGCCGCAGTGTTAATGTGCATTTTCGGGCTGCCCGGCCCGGCCCGGCAGTCGGGCCAACATTTCTGGCCCAGGCCCGAGTTTTTCGGGCCGGGCTCGGGCCGGGCCGTCGGGCCGGGCTGCCCATGGCCAGATATACTTTCAAGTGTCAGGTCTGCCTCAGTTTTACTGGTGTTGTGGAAACGATCAATCTTGTTTTGTGTTCTGTTTGGACAAAGTACATTTAGTCAAAATATGTAGCAGCCAATGGCCGAGTACCGCTCTTTTCCTCCCTCCCCTACCACCGCTCTTGCTCTCTCCCCTTGGTAGCCACACGAATCTTGCCGGGCCGCCCCCGACTCCGATCCGGCGGCGCTGCCGGCTGGAGATGGAGAAGGGGGGCGCCGGAGTAGCTAGGTAGTTAGTAGTTTAGGCCATGTGCCAGTAGTGGGCTTTTTGCCCGGTAGTTGGAGACGAGCTGCAGATCTTGGCGCCCAGATCTCGTCGGCTTTAGGAGCTCTCTCTCTTCTCTGGTTGCTCCGATGGAAGGAGCTGGGGATGATGAGGGAAATCACCATCTCCCTAAATAAAGAAGTGGCTGCTGGCCACCTTCTGGCGTTGGGGTGTGGAGTTCCTCTGTTCTTCCTGGCCGGCCGAGGTGGCGAGGAGGAGGAGCGGTGGGGCGCCAAAAATCCAGGAGCTTCGGCACCTCTGGCCGGCCGTGGTGGCGAGGAGAGGCGAAGCAGCCCCTGGGTGACCCTAGCGTTCAGCGGTGGTCTCTGGCCTCCAGGCGAGGTCTTCCTCAATAAGAGGATTCGTCGGGTTCTTCTTCAAGCCTATCTTCTCCGCCTGCCTCCTCCTATCCGTGGCAGGAATGGTGAGTCTGATGGCGGGTCGCTTTGCATCGATGGCGTTGGTGAAGAATCCCCTGCTACAAGGTGCTTCTCTCCCTCCAGTCCTAGTACTCTGTCTTGCGCCGAGGTGGTGAGGGATGTAGGAATTGATTGGGTGAGCCGAAGCATCTGCCAACAGTGGAGTTGGGAAGCTATTTTCTTGAGCATCACCTCGGCGGCGGATGGTAGCCGTCCGACATCCAAGGCCAATCCATGGCCTATCCAAAAGCCGACGAAGGGCTCCGGCGATTTTCCAACCTCCTTTGTGAGGCCCCTCATGAGGTTTGCAGCCGCATACTACGTCTGCATAGAGGCAAGTGGCTCCGTCCCCGCCTCTACGCATGACGGCGGCATAGCTGACCTCCGGCTCGGCGGTGGAGAAAGCGAAGGATCGGATTGCTTTTTTCCATTTCTCAGTGAGGTCTTTTCTGTAAATGCTGGGGACCTACATGTTTTCTCTGATCTTATGGAGTCCTTTGTAATAACTTGTACCTCCACCGTTTGGAATTATTAAGAAGCTTCCAGGCCCTTTGGAACACTCCTTGTTCAAAAAAAAAATGGCCGAGTGCATACCGTGGGCTTCTTATCTTCTTTACTATTAAACGCGGATGCGACCGTGGTATGTCGTCCAGTCCCTCGTCGCTCGATCGTCGCATCCATGGGCCGATCGCGCCGCACACATGGGCCAGGCCCTCGCTCACGGAAAGCAAGTCACTACGATACTTACTCTGCGAAAACAGCTAGCGCTAAAAAGTAGGACATCGACTACGATACGTACTCTGCAAAAACAGCTAGCGCTAAAAAGTAGGACATTAGTCCTCGTTCGATGCCTGTGGTGACCAACTTCCGCAAGCTTAGAATTTTCCATATCATTAACAACAATGGTATTCAAAGCGTTCATACTAATATCATTGCTACTAGCATGCAAATAAGATTCCATAGGTTTTTTAATTTTCGCAGCAAACAATCCATGTCTTAACTCAGGAAATAGAATAAGAAGCTCATTGTTACTTTCCATTATGCCTAACTAGTGTAAACAAGAAACCAAAAGATGCAATTGCAGGATCTAAAGGAAATAGCTTCGAGCCGGAAAATAGCTTAGTAGCCGAGATCCAGTGTGAGTACCTTTTACCTTTCCTCCCCGGCAACGGCGCCTTGATGTCTACTCACGCTTCTTTTCTGTAGACAGTGTTGGGCCTCCAAGAGCAGAGGTTTGTAGAACAGCAGCAAGTTTTCCCTTAAGTGGATCACCCAAGGTTTATCGAACTCGGGGAGGAAGAGGTCAAAGATATCCCTCTCAAGCAACCCTGCAATCACGATACAAGAAGTCTCTTGTGTCCCCAACACACCTAATACACTTGTCAGATGTATAGGTGCACTAGTTCGGCGAAGAGTGATACATATCAAACGTATCTATAATTTCTTATGTTCCATGCTACTTTTATTACAATACTTGAATGTTTTATACATACTTTACAGCATTATTATACATTTTCCGGCACTAACCTATTAACAAGATGCCGAAGTGTCAGTTGCTGTTTTCTGTTTTTGGTTTCAGAAATCCTAGTAAGGAAATATTCTCGGAATTGGACGAAATCAACGCCCAGGGCCTATTTTTACACGAAGCTTCCAGAAGACCGAGGGAGGTACGAAGTGGGGACACGAGGGGCCACACAACAGGACGGCGCGGCCCAAGCCCTGGCCGCGCCGGCCTGGTGTGTGGGGCCCTCGTGCCGCCACTTGACCTACCCTTCCGCCTACAAATAGCCTTCGTCACGAAACCCCCTACAGAGCCACGATACGGAAAACCTTCCAGGAGAGCGCGCCGAATCCCATCTCGGGGATTCGGAGATCGCCTCCGGCACCCTGCCGGAGAGGGGAATCATCACCGGAGGGGCTCTACATCATCATGCCCGCCTCCGGATTGATGCGTGAGTAGTTCATCCTTGGACTATGGGTCCATAGCAGTAGCTAGATGGTTGTCTTCTCCGCTTGTGCTATCATTGTTATATATCTTGTGAGCTACCTAACATGATCAAGATCATCTATTTGTAATGCTACATGTTGTGTTTGGCGGGATCCAATGAATATAGAATATTATGTTAAGTTGATTATAAATCTATCATATATGTGTTGTTTATGTTCTTGCATGCTCTCCGTTGCTAGTAGAGGCTCGGCCAAGTTGATACTTGTAACTCCAAGAGGGAGTAATTATGCTCGATAGTGGGTTCATGCCTCCATTTAATCTGGGACAGTGACAAAGTTCTAAGGTTGTGGATGTGCTGTTGCTACTAGGGATAAAACATTGATGCTTTGTCTAAGGATATTTGTGTTGATTACATTACGCACCATACTTAATGCAATTATCTGTTGTTTACAACTTAATACCGGAAGGGGTTCGAATGATAACCTGAAGGTGGATTATTTAAGCATAGATGCATGCTGGATAGCGGTCTATGTACTTTGTCGTAATGCCCTGATTAAATCACATAGCAATCATCGTTGATATGTATTGAATCTTTATTTGTCAATTGCCCGCTGTAATTTGTTCACCCGGCATGTTAGTTATCTTATTGGAGAGACACCTCTAGTGAACTGTGGACCCCGGTCCATTCTTTTACATCTGAATACATTCTACTGTTTTTCTTGTTCTTTGCAAACAAACACCATCTTCCACTCGTACGTTTAATCCTTTGTTTTCAGCAAGCCGGTGATATTGACAACCTCACTGTTACGTTGGGGCAAAGTACTTTGATTGTGTTGTGCAGGTTCCACGTTGGCGCCGGTTTCACTGGTGTTGCGCCGCACTACATTCCTCCACCAACAACCTTCACGTGCTTCTTGGCTCCTACTGGTTCGATAACCTTGGTTTCTTTCGAGGGAAAACTTGCTGCTGTGCACATCACACCTTCCTCTTGGGGTTCCCAACGGACGTGTACATCTACGCGCATCAAAGAGATAGTGAAATACAAGTAGTATGGATGTATATGAGTGGTAATAGCAATCTGAATAAAATATGGCAGCGAACATGCATGCAACAGAACAGTAAATAAACGGAGATTCGATGTTTGGAAACAAGGCCTAGGGATCATACTTTCACTAGTGGACACTCTCAACATTGATCGCATAATAAATAATAACTTCTCCAATTTGTGCTACATATACTCTTATTTGATAATGAACACCACTAATTGTGTAGGATTACACGAACCCTCAATGCCGGAGTTAACAAGCTCCACAACATTCGATATTCATGTTTAAGTAACCTTAGAGCATAATAGATCTTTGCAAAATAAACCGAGTACTAACATAGCATACACACTGTCACCTTTACACTATGAAGGGGAATAAATCACATCAATACTATCATAGCGATAATCAACTCCATAACCTACAAGAGATTATGATCATAATCTACGACAAGAACTACACGATGCACACACTGTCACCATTACACCATGGGAGGAATAGACTACTTTAATAACATCACATGAGTAGCACATAGACTAGTAGCGATACAAAGCACATTGCAATCATAAAGGGATATAAATAAGCACTTCACTATGCCATTCCTAACAGTGAATAAGTATTCTGTGAAATATAGCCTAAGAGACCCACACGGTGCACACACTCTCACCTTTACACACGTGGGACAAGGAGTCTCCGGAGATCACATAAGTAAAACCCACTTGACTAGCATAATGACATCTAGATTACAAGCATCATCATATGAATCTCAATCATGTAAGGCATCTCATGAGATTATTGTATTGAAGTACATAGGAGAGAGATTAACCACATAGCTACCGGTACAGCCCTTAGCCTCGATGGAGAACTACTCCCTCCTCATGGGAGACAGCAACGGTGATGAAAATGGCGGTGGTGTTGATGGAGGAGCCTTCCGGGGGCACTTCCCCGTCCCGGCGGCGTGCCAGAACAAAGACTCTGTCCCCAGATCTTGGCTTCGCGATGGCGGCTTGATACGTCCAATTTGCATCACTATTTTGTATCATAATTTGCTGTTATTCATTGATATATTTCATATTGGGACACAATACTTATGTTATTTCATCTATTTTGCATGTTTCATCATTATTGGAGGATCAAGCACCGGAGCCAGGGTTCTGCTGGAAAAAGCACCGTCAGAACGCAATATTTCGGAAGATCAAGCGTGGAAGGGAATTTCACGTAAATTCCTATTTTTCCAGGATGACGGAGGGAGCCAAAAGGGGGAGCGAGAGGAGCCACTATGGGCCAGACCCTAGGGCGGCGCGGCCCATGGCCGCGCCACCCTGTGTGCAGGGGCCACGACCCCTTTCCTCCTTTCTTCGCGTACTCCTTCGTCCCGAAAACCTAAGCCACAGAGAGGACCTCACGAAGGGTTACGGCCGCCTGCGGGCGGAGAACACCAGAGAAAGAGCTCTCCGCGGGCGAGAATCCGCCGGGGAAATTCCCTCCCGGAGGAAATCGACGCCATCGCCATCGTCATCGAGCGGGACATCATCTCCATCATCATCATCATCATCATCTCCACCATCTACACATCACCACCGCTGCACCTCGTCACCGCTGTAACAATTCGGGTTAAATCTTGATTGTATGATAGGGAAACTCTCCCGGCATTATTCTCTACTTGTTATAGATGCTATTGAGTGAAACCATTGAACCAAGGTTTATGTTCAGATTGTTATTTATCATCATATCACCTCTGATTGTATTCCATATGATGTCTCGTGAGTAGTTCGTTTAGTTCTTGAGGACATGGGTGAAGTCTAAATGCTAGTAGTGAATTATGGTTGAGTAATATTCAATGTTATGATATTTAAGTTGTGGTGTCATTATTCTAGTGGTGTCGTGTGAACGTCGACTACACGACACTTCACCATTTATGGGCCTAGGGGAGTGCATCTTGTATTCGGTTGCTAATTGCGGGGTTGCCGGAGTGACAGAAACCTAAGCCCCCGTTAGTATATCGATGCAAGAGGGATCGCAGGATCTCAGAGTTTAAGGCTGTGGTTAGATTTATCTTAATTACTTTCTTGTAGTTGCGGATGCTTGCAAGGGGTATAATCACAAGTATGTATTAGTCCTAGGAAGGGCGGTGCATTAGCATAGGTTCACCCACACAACACTTATCAAAACAATGAAGATTATTTAGCTACATGAAGCGAAAGCACTAGACTAAAATCCCCGTGTGTCCTCAAGAACGCTTGGTCATTATAAGTAAACAAACCGGCTTGTCCTTTGTGCTAAAAAGGATTGGGCCACTCGCTGCAATTATTTCTCTCGCATTTTATTTACTTGTACTTTATTTATTCGCAATATCAAAACCCCCGAATACTTGTCATGAGCATTTACAGTGAATCCTTCATCGAACCGCTTGTCAACACCTTCTGCTCCTCGTTGGGTTCGACACTCTTATTTATCGAAAGTACTACGATACACCCCTATACTTGTGGGTCATCAAGACTATTTTTGCGCCGTTGTGGTGAAGCGCTATTGGTAAGTGGAATTGGTAAGGAAAACATTTATTTTTGTGCTGATTTTATTTCTGCCTGCTGCTATAAGTCATTATGGAGAGATCTTCTCTTCAATTTCTATTTGGGAAATCTACTACTACTGCAACGGTAGTGGATGAAGCCAGGTGAGGAAGTAGTACCATATAAAATACCTATGAAAATTATTGAACGTGTTATGGATAACCGCTATGAAGGGGATGGAACTGTCCATCCTGGTGATCATTTACTGTTTTTGCATGAATTATGCGGGTTATTCAAATGTGCAGGTATTTCTATGAATGAAGTTAGGAAGAAACTATTCACTATATCGCTGTCTGGTAAAGCGGCGCACTGGTATAAATTGCTGAAGAATGGTGATTCTATTGATTGGGAGGACATTGTGCCTTTATTTTATTCCAAATTTTATCCTCCAAGTGAAATTCACAAAGATCGGAACCGCATATATAATTTCTGGCCTCATGATGGAGAGAGTATTGCCCAAGCTTGGGGGAGATTGAAGTCTTTAATGCTCAAATGCCCCATTCATGAGCTTCCTGGTAATGTTATTATTGATAATTTCTATGCAAGACTTTCTTTTCAAGATAAGACCTTGGATACTTCTTGTTCTGGATCATTTACACGCAACAAAGAAGAGTTTAAAAGGGACCTTCTTGATCGGATCCAAGAAAATACTGAAGGATGGGAGAACGACAAAGATAGAGAATCAGTATAATTTATGATTATAAATGCATTGAAGCTTTTATGGATACTGATAAATTTCGTAATATGAGTGCTACATATGGTCTTGATTCCCAAGTTGTTGCAAATCTTTATAAAGCTTTTGCCTCTCATTATGAACTTCCTAAGAAGAATTTTGATAAGTATCATGAACCGTATAAAGATAAAGTTGATTCATCTGTAAACAAATGTGTAGTGATTGAAACTGATAATGTTATTCCTGAAGCTTATATTGAAAAAACTCCTTTCCCTGCTAAAATGAAGGAGTACTCTGTCATATCTAGTGCGGTTAATAAAAGTGAAAAGAAACCTAAAGAACCTGAAGAACAAATTAAAATTGAACATGTTTGCAATAGTTAAAGATCTTGTGACTGAAAATGTGGAGGATGGTCATATTATTTTGTGAAGATGCTTCTAATATTGTTTCACATCCTAATAAATCCAAACAAGTTAGTGTTCCTATGCTATCTGTTAGAATTGGTGATCATTGCTATTATGGTTTATGTGATATTGGTGCAAGTGTTAGTGCTATTCCTTATGAGCTTTACACGGAGATTATGCACGAAATTGGTTCTTGTGAACTTGAAGATATTGATGTGGTTATTCATCTGGCTAATAGAGAAACTATTTCTCCAATTGGTATTGTTCGGGATGTGGAAGTTCTATGTGGTAAGATTAAATATCCTGCTGACTTTTTGGTACTTGGTTCTGCTGCTAGTGATCATTGTCCTATCATTTTTGGTAGACCTTTTCTAAATACTTGTGGAGCTATTATAGATTGTAAGAAAGAGAAAATTTTGACTAGATTTGCTGGTGAACCTTATGAATTTAACTTTTCTAAATTTACCAAAACTCCTTATAAAGCTGACTTGCCTAGTAATGATTTTAAAATGGAGCAGTGTGCATCTATTGTTCTTGTTCCTAATAATCCTTTGCAGCAACATTTGGAGAATAGTGAAAGTGAAGCTTTTAGGAAAGAAAGAGATGAGCTTGAAGAAATTTTCTTCGTCAACCTATTCTCAAGCATGATTTACCGGTGGAAGATTTGGGTACAACACCGCCACCAAAGGAAGATCCTGTTTTTGATTTAAAGCCTTTACGATAATCTTAAATATGCTCATATTGATGATAAGAAAATATATCCTGTTATTATTAGTTCTAAGCTTTCAGAGATTGAGGAAGAAAGGTTATTGGAAATATTGAAGAAACACCGAGGAGCTATTGGCTATACTCTTGATGATTTGAAAGGGATTTCTCCTTCTATTTGCCAACATGCTATTAATATGGAAGAAGATGCAAAGCTGTTGTTGAACATCAACGTCGTCTAATTCCGAAGATGAAAGAGGTGGTAAGGAACGAGGTACTAAAACTTCTTGAAGCTGGTATTATATATCCTATTGCTGATAGTAGATGGGTTAGTCCTGTGCATTGCGTTCCTAAGAAAGGAGGAATGACTGTTGTGCCTAATGATAATGATGAGCTTATTCCTCAAAGAATAGTTGTAGGTTATAGAATGTGCATTGATTTTCGAAAAGTTAATAAAGTTACTAAGAAAGATCATTACCCTTTACCCTTTATTGATCAAATGCTAGAAAGGTTATCTAAAAATACTCATTTTTGCTTTCTTGATGGTTATTCGGGTTTTCACAAATTGCTGTTAAAGCTAAAGATCAAGAGAAAACCACGTTTACTTGTCCTTATGGAACTTATGCTTATAGGCGTATGCCTTTTGGTTTATGTAATGCTCCTGCTACTTTTCAAAGATGCATGTCTGCTATTTTTCATGGTTTTTGCGAAAGTATTGTAGAGGTGTTCATGGATGATTTTTCTGTCTATGGGAATTCTTTTGATAATTGCTTGCGAAACCTCGATAAAGTTTTGCAGAGATGTGAAGAAACTAACCTTGTTCTTAATTGGGAGAAATGCCACTTTATGGTTAATGAAGGAATTGTATTGGGACATAAAATTTCCGAGAGAGGTATTGAAGTTGATAGAGCTAAAGTTGAAGCAATTGAGAAGATGCCCTATCCGAGGGATGTTAAAGGTATTCGTAGTGTTCTTGGTCATGCTGGGTTTTATAGGTGATTTATTAAAGATTTCTCTAAAATTTCAAAGCCTCTTACTAATCTTCTTCAAAAAGATGTACCTTTTGTTTTTGATGATGATTGTAAGGAAGCTTTTGAAACTCTAAAGAAAGCCTTAACAACTGCTCCTGTAGTTGAACCTCCTGATTGGAATTTGCCTTTTGAAATTATGTGTGATGCTAGTGATTTTGTTGTAGGCGCTGTTCTTGGACAGCGGGTAGATAAAAAATTAAATGTTATTCATTATGCTAGTAAGACTCTTGATGCTGCTCAAAGAAATTATGCTACAACTGAAAAGGAATTGTTAGCTGTAGTCTTTGCTTGTGATAAGTTTAGACCCTATATTGTTGATTCAAAAGTTACAATTCATACTCATCATGCTGCAATTAGATACCTTATGACAAAGAAAGATGCTAAGCCAAGGCTTATTAGATGGGTACTTCTTTGCAAGAATTTGATTTACATATTATAGGAAAGGTGCTGATAATCCTGTTGCTGATAATTTGTCTAGATTGGAAAATATTGCTTATGATCCTGTTCCTTAATGATAGTTTTCCAAATGAACAATTGGCTGTAATAAAGGTGAGCTCGCGAGAGAGCCCTTGGTATGCATATTATGCTAACTTTATTGTTTCGAAGTATTTGCCACCAACCTTTTCAGCTCAGCAAAGGAGGAAATTCTTTTATGACTTGAGGCATTATTTTTGGGATGACCCACACTTATATAAAGAAGGAGTGGATGGTATTATGCGAAGATGTGTTCCTGAATATGAACAACAGGAGATATTGAATAAATGTCATGGTAGTGTTTATGGAGGACATCACGCTGGAGATAGAACCGCGCAAAAGGTTCTACAATCAGGTTTTTATTGGCCAACACTCTTCAAAGATACAAGGAAATTTATTCTATCTTGTGATGAATGTCAAAGAGTTGGTAATATCTCTAGACGCAATGAAATGCCTATGAATTATACTCTTGTTATTGAACCGTTCGATTGTTGGGGATTCGACTTCATGGGTCCTTTCCCTTCTTCAGATGGTAACACTCATATACTTGTCGATGTTGATTATGTTACTAAATGGGTAGAAGTTATACCTACAAAAAGTGCTGATGGTGAGACCTCTATAAAAATGCTTGTAGATGTTATATTTCCTAGATTTGGAGTACCTAGATATATTATGACTGATGGAGGTTCTCATTTTATTCATGGAGGTTTTAGAAAAACTCTTGCTAAGTATGGTATTAATCATAGAATTGCTTCCGCTTATCATCCTCAAACTAGTGGTCAAGTAGAATTATCAAATAGAGAGATTAAAGCTATCTTAGGTAAGACTGTTAATAAATCTAGAAAGAATTGGGCTAGCAAATTGAAAGAAGCACTATGGGCTTATAGAACTGCTTATAAAAATCCTATGGGGATGTCACCTTATAAAATGGTTTATGGAAAAGCTTGTCATTTACCTTTAGAACTAGAGCACAAAGCTTATTGGGCTGTTAGAGAACTAAATAAAGATCCTAAATTAGCCGGTAATAAGAGGTTGCTGCAATTAAGTTCTCTAGATGAATGGAGAAGTGAAGCTTATGAAAATGCTAAACTCTTTAAAGAAAAAGTTAAAAAGTGGCATGATAGAAGGATCATCAAAAGGGAATTTAATGTTGGAGACAAAGTCCTATTGTATCGGTCTCGTCTCAGACTCTTTGCAGGGAAATTACTCTCGAAGTGGGAAGGACCATATGTTGTTGAGGAGGTGTATCGTTCAGGAGCAATTAAAATTAGCTCTCTCCAAGGCAATGCCACACAAGTGGTGAATGGACAAAGACTCAAGCATTATATCTCGGGTGATTCTTATAATGTTGATGTTGATATTATTCAAGTGGAAACACCGGAGGCCTTCATCAAAGGACAAATTGACAGTCCGCCAGAACTGGACTTTGAATAGGTAACAGTACAGGTAATAAAAAGTCCGCGTTTACCTTTCCGAACATTATTTCTGCTGTTTTTAGAAAATATGAAAAATTACGGAATCGAAACGGAGTGGAAAAGACGCGCGAGGGCCCGTCACCACAGGTCGGCGCGGGTCCCACCCTGGCCGCGCCGACCTATGGTGACAGCCCCTCGGCGTCCCGTTTCCACTCGTTTTCGACCTGGAACCTTCCTTTTGTCGTAAAAATATTTGCTATATAATCCCCGGACCCCTGGAGGTCCGTAATATCGTTTTCTCGTCGTGTTTTGTTTCGAGCTGTTTTCTGCCAGGATCTGCTTCGGATCTAGATCCACCATGTCCTCGTCGGGAACTCAGAAGGACAGCTTCTTTGAGGACGTCGTCAACCCGTACATGAACGAGCTGAAGATGCACCCCAAAGAGTTGCTCGTGGATGGAGAGTTGCAGATCAAAGATGTCCAGGGTCCTAAGGGAGAAGGGAGTTTGGAAGACAGGATGGAGAAACTGGAACAAGAGGTTTTCAACTACAAGAAGATGGCTGATACGTCTCCAACGTATCGATAATTTCTTATGTTCCATGCTACTTTATTGATGATACCTACATGTTTTATGCACATTATATGTCATATTTATGCATTTTCTGGAACTAACCTATTAACAAGATGCCGAAGAGCCAGTTGCTTTTCTGCTGTTTTTGGTTTCGAAATCCTAGTAAAGAAATATTCTCGGAATTGGACGAAACTTTCGCCGGGGGTCCTATTTTTGCACGAAGCTTCCGAAGACCGAAGACCTAACGAAGTGGGGCCACGAGGTGGCCAGGAGGCTGGCGCGGCCCAGGCCCTGGCCGCGCCGACCTGCCCCGGCCCTCGTGTGGCCTCCTTGACCTTCCGCCTACTTAAAGCTCCGGTCGCGCCCCCAGTGCCGAGAGCCACGATACGGAAAACCTTACAGACGCCGCCGCCGCGAATCCCATCTCGGGGGATTCTGGAGATCGCCTCCGCACCCTGCCGGGAATCATCTCCCGAGGACTCTTCATCGCCATGATCGCCTCCGGAGTGATGAGTGAGTAGTTCACCCCTGGACCATGGGTCCATAGCAGTAGCTAGATGGTCGTCTTCTCCTTGTTGTGCTTCATTGTTAGATCTTGTGAGCTGCCTAACATGATCAAGATCATCTATATGTAATTCTATATGTTGTGTTTGTCGGGATCCGATGGATAGAGAGTACTATGATTATGGTGATTATCAATCTATTGTTCATGTGTTGTTTATGATCTTGCATGCTCTCCGTTATTAGTAGAGGCTCTGGCCAAGTTTTTACTCTTAACTCCAAGAGGGAGTAATTATGCTCGATAGTGGGTTCATGCCTTCATTGATACCTGGGACAGTGACAGAAAGTTCTAAGGTTGTGATGTGCTGTTGCCACTAGGGATAAAACATTGATGCTATGTCTAAGGATGTAGTTGTTGATTACATTACGCACAATACTTAATGCAATTGTCTGTTGCTTTGCAACTTAATACTGGAGGGTTCGGACGATAACCTGAAGGTGGACTTTTTAGGCATAGATGCAGTTGGATGGCGGTCTATGTTCTTTGTCGTAATGCCCAATTAAATCTCACTATATTTACCATGTCATGTATATGCATTATTATGCCTTTCTCTATTTGTCAATTGCCCGACTGTAATTTGTTCACCCAACATGCTTTTATCTTATGGGAGAGACACCTCTAGTGAACTGTGGACCCCGGTCCTATTCTTTCCATAGCATACAATCTACTTGTTTTACTGTTTTCTTTGCAAACATCTTCCACTCGATACGTTTAATCCTTTGTTACAGCAAGCCGGTGAGATTGACAACCTCACTGTTTCGTTGGGGCAAAGTACTTTGGTTGTGTTGTGCAGGTTCCTAGTTGGCGCCGGAATCCCTGGTGTTGCGCCGCATCACATTTCGCGACCATCAACCTTCAACGTGCTTCTTGGCTCCTACTGGTTCGATTAAACCTTGGTTTCATACTGAGGGAAACTTGCTTCTATACGCATCATACCTTCCACTTGGGGTTCCCAACGGACGTGTGCATCTACGCGTATCAAGCTAAATTTCTGGCCGTTGCCGGGGAACTGAAGAAAAGCTACACCACAAAGATTTCTAACTCCCACGTCAACTACACGCCTAAATTTCTGCGCCGTTGCCGGGGAGATCAAGACACGCTGCAAGGGAGTCTCCACTTCTCAATCTCTTTACTTTGTTTTTGTCTTGCTTTATTTTATTTACTACTTTGTTTGCTGCACTAAATCAAAACACAAAAAAATTAGTTGCTAGTTTTACTTTATTTGTCTTGCTCTCTATATCAAAAACACAAAAAAATTAGTTACTCGTTTACTTTATCTAGTTTGCTTTATTTACTGTTGCTAAAATGGCCAACCCTGAAAATACTAAGTTGTGTGACTTCACAAATGCAAATAATAATGATTTCCTATGCACACCTATTGCTCCACCTGCTACTACAGCAGAATTCTTTGAAATTAAACCTGCTTTACTAAATCTAGTCATGAGAGAACAATTTTCTGGTGCTAGTTCTGATGATGCTGCTGCCCATCTCAATAATTTTGTTGAACTTTGTGAAATGCAAAAGTATAAAGATGTAGATGGTGATATTATTAAATTGAAAGTGTTTCCTTTCTCATTAAGAGGAAGAGCTAAAGATTGGTTGCTATCTTTGCCTAAGAATAGTATTGATTCATGGACTAAATGCAAGGATGCTTTTATTAGTAGATATTATCCTCCCGCTAAAATTATTTCTTTGAGAAGTAGCATAATGAATTTTAAACAATTAGATACTGAACATGTTGCTCAAGCATGGGAGAGAATGAAAACTTTGGTAAAGAATTGCCCAACCCATGGACTGACTACTTGGATGATCATCCAAACCTTCTATGCAGGACTAAATTTTTCTTCGCGGAATTTATTGGATTCAGCTGCTGGAGGTACCTTTATGTCCATCACATTGGGGGCGGCTACAAAACTTCTTGATGATATGATGGTGAATTACTCTGAATGGCACACGGAAAGAGCTCCACAAGGTAAGAAGGTAAATTCTGTTGAAGAAACCTCTTCCTTGAGTGATAAGATTGATGTGATTATGTCTATGCTTGTGAATGGTAGATCTAATGTTGATCCAAATAATGTTCCTTTAGCTTCATTGGTTGCTCAAGAAGAAAATGTTGATGTGAATTTCATTAAAAATAATAATTTCAACAACAATGCTTATAGGAACAACTCTGGTAATAACTATAGGCCATATCCTTCTACTAATGGTAATGGTTATGGTAATTCTTATGGGAATTCTTACAACAATAATAGAAGTGTACCCTCTGGTCTTGAAGCCATGCTTAAAGAATTTATTAGTACACAAACTGCTTTTAACAAATCTGTTGAGGAAAAGCTTGATAAAATTGATACTATCGCTTCTAGAGTTGATAGGCTTGCCTCTGATGTTAATCTTTTAAAGTTGAAAGTTATGCCTAATAATGATCTTGATAATAAGATTACTACTACAGCAAATGCCATCCAAGTTAGAATTAATGAGAATATAAGATTAATGGCTGAGTTGCGTGCTAGGTGGGATAGAGAAGAAAATGAAAAACTAGCTAAAGAGAATAATGTAGCTAAAGTTTGGACTATTACCACCACTAGTAATGCTAATTCCTCACATGTTGCTACACCTCCTACTATCAATGGTAATATAATTGGTGGTGGCAATGTTTCTACTCCTAGTGCAAAGCGTACAAAACTGCCTGAAATTGCTAAAACTGCTGAAACTGCTTGTGATAAAACTGCTGAAATTTTTTCCAACCTTGGGAATAATGATCCCATTGCTGTAGCTCATAATGATTTAGATTTTGATGATTGCCACATCTCTGAAGTTATAAAGTTCTTGCAAAAACTTGCTAAAAGTCCTAATGCTAGTGCTATAAATTTAGCCTTTACAAAACATATTACAAATGCTCTCATAAAAGCTAGAGAAGAGAAACTAAAACTTGAAACTTCTATTCCTAGAAAGTTAGAAGATGGTTGGGAGCCCATCATTAAAATGAAATTCAATGACTTTGAATGTAATGCCTTATGTGATCTTGGTGCAAGTATTTCTGTTATGCCTAAAAAGATTTATGATATGCTTGACTTGCCACCATTAAAGAATTGTTATTTGGATGTTAATCTTGCCGATAATGTTAAAAAGAAACCTTTGGGGAGGATTGATAATGTGCATATTACGGTTAACAATAACCTTGTCCCCGTTGATTTTGTTGTCTTGGATATCGAATGCAATGCATCTTGTCCAATTGTGTTGGGAAGACCTTTTCTTCGAACTGTTGGTGCTGTTATTGATATGAGGGAAGGTAATATTAAATATCAATTTCCTCTCAAGAAAGGTATGGAACACTTCCCTAGAAAGAGAATGAAGTTGCCTTTTGATTCTATTATTAGAACAAGCTATGATGTTGATGCTTCTACTCTCGATGTTACTTGATTTGCACTTTAGCTGAAAGGCGTTAAAGAAAAGCGCTTATGGGAGACAACCCATGTTTTTACCTACAGCAATTTTTTGTTTTGTTGAGTCTTGGAAGTTGTTTACTACTGTAGCAACCTCTCCTTATCATGTTTTTGTGCCAAGTAAAGTTTCTATGTCAAAGTTGATGTTATATTTGGGATCGCTGCACAGAAACAGCATTGCTGTCTGTCACGAATCTGGGCATAATTCTCTGTAGAAAATTCGAAAAAATCTGCCAATTTACGAGCGTGATCCTCAGATATGTACGCAACTTTCATTAGTTTTGAGTTTTTCCATTTGAGCAAGTCTGGTGCCATTTATAAATTCGTCTTTACGGACTGTTCTGTTTTTGACAGATTCTGCCTTTTATTTCGCATTGCCTCTTTTGCTATGTTGGATTTATTTCTTTGATCCATTAATGTCCATTAGCATTATGCAATGTCCAGAAGTGAAAAGAATGATTGTGTCACCTCTGAATGTGTGAATTATTAATGATGCACTAACCCTCTAATGAGTTTGCTTGAAGTTTGGTGTGAAGGAAGTTTTCAAGGGTCAAGAGAGGAGAATGATATACTAAGATCAAGAGGAGTGAAAGCTCTAAGCTTGGGGATGCCCCCGTGGTTCATCCCTGCATATTTTAAGAAGACTCAAGCGTCTAAGCTTGGGGATGCCCAAGGCATCCCCTTCTTCATCGACAACATCATCAGGTTCCTCCCCTGAAACTATATTTTTATTCAGTCACATCTTGTGTTCTTTACTTGGAGCGTCGGTTTGTTTTCGTTTTTGTTTTTGTTTGAATAAGATGGATCCTAGCATTCACTTTGTGGGAGAGACACGCTCCGCTGTTGCATATGGACACATGTGTCCTTAGGCTTTACTCATAATGTTCAAGGCGAAGTTTCTTCTTCGTTAATTTGTTATATGGTTGGAATTGGAAAATGCTACATGTAGTAATTCTAAAAATGTCTTGGATAATGTGATACTTGGCAATTGTTGTGCTCATGTTTAAGCTCTTGCATCATATGCTTTGCACCCATTAATGAAGAAATACATAGAGCTTGCTAAAATTTGATTTGCATATTTGGTTTCTCTAAGGTCTAGATAATATCTAGTATTGAGTTTTGAACAACAAGGAAGACAGTGTAGAGTCTTATAATGTTTACAATATGTCTTTTATGTGAGTCTTGCTGCACTTGTTCATCCTTGAGTTTGCTTCAAATAACCTTGCTAGCCTAAACCTTGTATCGAGAGGGAATACTTCTCATGCATCCAAAATCCTTGAGCCAACCACTATGCCATTTGTGTCCACCATACCTACCTACTACATGGTATTTACCCGCCATTCCAAAGTAAATTGCTTGAGTGCTACCTTTAAAATTCCATCATTCACCTTTGCAATATATAGCTCATGGGACAAAATAGCCTTAAAAACTATCGTAGTATTGAATATGTACTTATGCACTTTATATTTTATTAAGTTGCTTGTTGTGCGATAACCATGTTTCTGGGGAACGCCATCAACTATTGTTGAATATCATGTGAGTTGCTATGCATGTCCGTCTTGTCTGAAGGTCTATCATTTTAGTGGTTGGAGCATGCAAAATTGTTAGAGAAGAACATTGGGCCGCTAACTAAAGCCATGAATCATGGTGGAAGTTTCAGTTTTGGACATATATCCTCAATCTCATATGAGAATAATAACTTTGCTACATGCTTATGCATTAAAGAGGAGTCCATTATCTGTTGTCCATGTTGTCCCGGTATGGATGTCTAAGTTGAGAATAATCAAAAGCGAGAAATCCGAAATGCGAGCATTCTCCTTGGACCTTTGTACAGGCGGCATGGAGGTACCCCTTTGTGACACTTGGTTGAAACATGGCATGCAAAGATCCGGTAGTCCAAGTTAAGTAGGACAAGGTGCGGGCACTATTAGTATACTATGCGTGAGGCTTGCAACTTGTAAGATATAATTTACATAACTCATATGCTTTATTACTACCGTTGACAAAATTGTTTCATGTTTTCAAAATAAAAGCTCTAGCACAAATACAACAATCGATGCTTTCCTCTGCGAAGGACCATTCTTTTACTTTTATTGTTGAGTCAGTTTACCTATCTCCTTCCACCTTAAGAAGCAAACACTTGTGTGAACTGTGCATTGATTCCTACATACTTGCATATTGCACTTGTTATATTACTTTATGTTGACAATATACATGAGATATACATGTTACAAGTTGAAAGCAACCGCTGAAACTTAATCTTCCTATGTGTTGCTTCAACACCTTTACTTTGATTTATTGCTTTACGAGTTAACTCTTATGCAAGACTTATTGATGCTTGTCTTGAAGTACTATTCATGAAAAGTCTTTGCTATATGATTCATTTGTTTACTCATGTCATTACCATTGCTTTGATCGCTGCATTCATTACATATGTTTACAAATAGTATGATCAAGATTATGATGGCATGTCACTTCGAAATTATCTTTGTTATCGTTTTACCTGCTCGGGACGAGCAGAACTAAGCTTGGGGATGCTGATACGTCTCCAACGTATCGATAATTTCTTATGTTCCATGCTACTTTATTGATGATACCTACATGTTTTATGCACATTATATGTCATATTTATGCATTTTCTGGAACTAACCTATTAACAAGATGCCGAAGAGCCAGTTGCTGTTTTCTGCTGTTTTTGGTTTCAGAAATCCTAGTAAAGAAATATTCTCGGAATTGGACGAAACTTTCGCCCAGGGTCCTATTTTGCACGAAGCTTCCAGAAGACCGAAGACCTAACGAAGTGGGGCCACGAGGTGGCCGAGGGCCGGCGCGGCCCAGGCCCTGGCCGCGCCGACCTGCCCCCTGGGCCCCTCGTGTGGCCCCCCGCGTTGACCTTCCGCCTACTGAAAGCTCCCGTCGCGAAACCCCCGGTACCGAGAGCCACGATACGGAAAACCTTAGAGACGCGCCGCCCCCATCTCGGGGATTAGGAGATCGCCTCCGGCACCTGCGGAGAGGGGATTCATCTCCTGGAGGACTCTTCATCGCCATGATCGCCTCCGGAGTGATGAGTGAGTAGTTCACCCCTGGACCATGGGTCCATAGCAGTAGCTAGATGGTCGTCTTCTCCTTGTTGTGCTTCATTGTTAGATCTTGTGAGCTGCCTAACATGATCAAGATCATCTATATGTAATTCTATATGTTGTGTTTGTCGGGATCCGATGGATAGAGAGTACTATGATTATGGTGATTATCAATCTATTGTTCATGTGTTGTTTATGATCTTGCATGCTCTCCGTTATTAGTAGAGGCTCTGGCCAAGTTTTTACTCTTAACTCCAAGAGGGAGTAATTATGCTCGATAGTGGGTTCATGCCTTCATTGATACCTGGGACAGTGACAGAAAGTTCTAAGGTTGTGATGTGCTGTTGCCACTAGGGATAAAACATTGATGCTATGTCTAAGGATGTAGTTGTTGATTACATTACGCACAATACTTAATGCAATTGTCTGTTGCTTTGCAACTTAATACTGGAGGGGGTTCGGATGATAACCTGAAGGTGGACTTTTTAGGCATAGATGCAGTTGGATGGCGGTCTATGTTCTTTGTCGTAATGCCCAATTAAATCTCACTATATTTACCATGTCATGTATATGCATTATTATGCCTTTCTCTATTTGTCAATTGCCCGACTGTAATTTGTTCACCCAACATGCTTTTATCTTATGGGAGAGACACCTCTAGTGAACTGTGGACCCCGGTCCTATTCTTTCCATAGCATACAATCTACTTGTTTTACTGTTTTCTTTGCAAACATCTTCCACTCGATACGTTTAATCCTTTGTTACAGCAAGCCGGTGAGATTGACAACCTCACTGTTTCGTTGGGGCAAAGTACTTTGGTTGTGTTGTGCAGGTTCCTAGTTGGCGCCGGAATCCCTGGTGTTGCGCCGCATCACATTTCGCGACCATCAACCTTCAACGTGCTTCTTGGCTCCTACTGGTTCGATTAAACCTTGGTTTCATACTGAGGGAAACTTGCTTCTATACGCATCATACCTTCCACTTGGGGTTCCCAACGGACGTGTGCATCTACGCGTATCAATGGCTGAGCGTGAAGTGGATATCTTTCACAAGATTGTGTCTGAACTCATTGATGGGCACAAGAAGGAGACTGCAAAGTTGTGGGACGATATCTTCTCACTTCACGACACCACCAACAAACTCCAAGCTCAACTCTATGATGTTCATAATCAAAACTGTGAGTATGAAAACAGGTTTAAGCGCATAAGTCATGCTGCTAGTTTCAGGTTTCCGGAGACCAAGATGTCTTTTGTTGATGGAGGGCCTCTTCCATGGAAGTCTGATGACGACAAAGATTCACCAACATCACCAAAGGAGTAATTCATCATCGGTATTGGCATCCCCTTGGTTTGTTCCAAGCTTGGGGGAGTGCCGCGGTATCACATCACCACCACCTTTATCTTTTACTATCAAGTAGTGTCATATCATGAGTAGGGAAGTTATCATATGGAATAGTATGCAATGTGGAAGTATCTCTCTTAGTTAGTTATCTATGTATCCGTTGGTGTGAGTTATCGTTATGGAATATTAATGAGAAGTCTTATCATTTACTTTTTGCACACCTTATTTTAGTTTGCAATCTCCATTATATGATTACTCTTGACATGAGTATTGATATCACTTTGGGAGCATCAAGTAAATCTATTTGGTTTTGGCAAACTTAGCATTGGTCAATAGCAACAACATCTTGATGTTTAATAGAAGAGAGAAATACACTTAGATACATTACTCTATTATCTCTATGCTTAGTATTCTAAAGTTAAAATTGCTTGTGCTTATGAGAAAGATGCATGATTGTTTCTATCATATGTATATTTGTTTGTTTCCCTCAACCTTTATGCTTGCTATCAAACCTTGCTAGCCAAAGACCTGTATCGAGAGGGAATGCTTCTCATACATCCATAACCTTAGACCAGACCTATGCCATTTGTGTCCACCATACCTACCTACTACATGGTATTTTCTGCCATTCCAAGTAAATACTTCATGTGCTACCTTTAAATAATTCAAACTACTACTCCTTATTTGTGTCAATGTTTTATAGCTCATGAGGAAGTATGTGGTGTTTTATCTTTCAATCTTGTTGGGCGGACTTTCACCAATGGACTAGCGGCACATCCGCTTATCCAATAATTTTGCAATAAGAGCTGGCAACGGGGTTCCCAGCCCCAATTAATAACTTTCATTAATAATTCTCTTCACATGTTTTGCTCTGATTTATCAGTAAGCAACTTAATTTTGCAATAGACACTCCTCCGTGGTATGTGAATGTTGGAAGGCACCCGAGGATTCGGTTAGCCATGGATTGAGAAAGCCAAGGTTGGGGGGAGTGTCATCCTTAATAAAACTAAAATACATGTGTAAACAAAAGAGAAGGGGGATGATCTACCTTGCTGGTAGAGATGCCGTCCCTCATGGGAGCCGCTCTTGGAAGGTTCGTTTGGCAAGGGGGTTAGAGTGCCCGCTACCATTCGTTGACAACAACAAACACCGCTCAAAACCTTACTTTTATGCTCTTTATATGATTTCAAAACTTGAAAAGCTCTAGCACATGATTTAATCCCTGCTTCCCTCTGCGAAGGGCCTGTCTTTTACTTTTATGTTGAGTCAGTAAACCTATTTCTCTCTATCTCAAGCAAGCAATTGAGTTGTTGTGAACCAATCATTTATGCTATGATTCAGTTGATCATGTCTTTTATACTTTCTTGTTTAGTACCAATTTTATCTGAATGAATATGACTTTGAAGTTATCAATGATTATGAGGAGATTGTTATGCTTAAATATGAAGGCTCAGCTATAAAATCTAATATGAAAGCTTTGCTTAGAAGTACAATCCGTTAGTAGTTCTCTGACCAAGAACAAAGTTTGCCATCACCAACTATGATTTCTTATGCACCTTTACTTGTGATTTCTCTTTACCTATTTCAAGATGAGTTATATGAGGAAGTTGTTTACTAGAATGTCTTGTGTGAATGAATATGATGCTTCTTGTCCGTATTTTATTTATCGACTCTTCACTCCATAAACATGTGGTCTTGTTTATCGAGCTCAGTTTCGCTTGGGGACAAGCGAGGTCTAAGCTTGGGGGGTTGATACGTCCAATTTGCATCACTATTTTGTATCATAATTTGCTGTTATTCATTGATATATTTCATATTGGGACACAATACTTATGTTATTTCATCTATTTTGCATGTTTCATCATTATTGGAGGATCAAACACCGGAGCCAGGATTCTGCTGGAAAAAGCACCGTCAGAACGCAATATTTCGGAAGATCAACTGTGGAAGGGAATTTCACGTAAATTCCTATTTTTCCAGATGACGGAGGGAGCCAAAAGGGGGAGCAGAGAGGAGCCACTGTGGGCCCAGACCCTAGGGCGGCGCGGCCCATGGCCTGGCCGCGCCACCCTGTGGGGGGCCACGACCCCTTTCGCCTCCTTTTCTTCGCGTACTCCTTCGTCCCGAAAACCTAAGCCACAGAGAGAGACCTCACGAAGGGTTACAGCCGCTCCGGGGCGGAGAACACCAGAGAGAAAAGAGCTCTCCGGCGGGCAGGAATCCGCCGGGGAAATTCCCTCCCGGAGGGGGAAATCGACGCCATCGCCATCGTCATCGAGCGGGACATCATCTCCATCATCATCATCATCATCTCCACCATCTACACCGCCATCACCACCGCTGCACCTCGTCACCGCTGTAACAATTCGGGTTAAATCTTGATTGTATGATAGGGGAAACTCTCCCGACATTATTCTCTACTTGTTATAGATGCTATTGAGTGAAACCATTGAACCAAGGTTTATGTTCAGATTGTTATTTATCATCATATCACCTCTGATTGTATTCCATATGATGTCTCGTGAGTAGTTCGTTTAGTTCTTGAGGACATGGGTGAAGTCTAAATGCTAGTAGTGAATTATGGTTGAGTAATATTCAATGTTATGATATTTAAGTTGTGGTGTCATTCTTCTAGTGGTGTCGTGTGAACGTCGACTACACGACACTTCACCATTTATGGGCCTAGGGGAGTGCATCTTGTATTCGGTTGCTAATTGCGGGGTTGCCGGAGTGACAGAAACCTAAGCCCCCGTTAGTATATCGATGCAAGAGGGATCGCAGGATCTCAGAGTTTAAGGCTGTGGTTAGATTTATCTTAATTACTTTCTTGTAGTTGCGGATGCTTGCAAGGGGTATAATCACAAGTATGTATTAGTCCTAGGAAGGGCGGTGCATTAGCATAGGTTCACCCACACAACACTTATCAAAACAATGAAGATTATTTAGCTACATGAAGCGAAAGCACTAGACTAAAATCCCCGTGTGTCCTCAAGAACGCTTGGTCATTATAAGTAAACAAACCGGCTTGTCCTTTGTGCTAAAAAGGATTGGGCCACTCGCTGCAATTATTTCTCTCGCATTTTATTTACTTGTACTTTATTTATCTGCAATATCAAAACCCCATACTTGTCTGTGAGCATTTACAGTGAATCCTTCATCGAAACTGCTTGTCAACACCTTCTGCTCCTCGTTGGGTTCGACACTCTTATTTATCGAAAGTACTACGATACACCCCCTATACTTGTGGGTCATCACGGCTCTGGACCTTTTCTCGTACCATGGCTTATTCGTATCGGGGTTTTAGGTCAGGGAGCTTATATAGCCGAAAGGGGAGCCTCGGAGGGGGCCTGGAGCCACCAGACAACAGGCCGGCGCGCCCCCCTGGGCCGCGCCGCCACCATGTGTGGGGCCCCTGGGCCTCCCCTCTGGTGCCTCTCGGGTGTTCTGGAAGCTTCCGATGAAAATATGGTACGGGGCGTTGATTTCGTCCGATTCCGAGAATATTTCCTTACTAGGATTTCTGAAACCAAAAACAGCAGAAAAACAAGAACTGGCACTTCGGCATCTCGTCAATAGGTTAGTTCCGGAAAACGCATCAAAACGATATAAAGTGTGAACAAAACATGTAGGTATTGACATAAAACAAGCATGGAACATCAGAAATTATAGATACGTTGGAGACGTATCAGCATCCCCTTTAGTCCTACTCCCTCGAGTAGGTAAACGATAACACAAATAATTTCTGAAGTGACATGCTACCATCATAATCTTGATCAACATTATTGTAAAACATATGACATGAATGGAGTGATTCAAAGCAATGATCTATAGCTTGCTAACAAATAGATAACATATAGCAAAACTTTTCATGAATAGTACTTTCAAGACAAGCATCAATAAGTCTTGCATAAGAGTTAACTCATAAAGCAATAATTTCAAAGTAAAGGCATCGAAGCAACACAAAGGAAGATATAAGTTTCAGCGGTTGCTTTCAACTTTCAACATGCATATCTCATGGATAATTGTCAACATAGAGTAATATGATGAATGCAAATAAGCAAGTATGTAAGAATCAATGCACAGTTGACACAAGTGTTTGCTTCTAAGGTGGAAGGAAATAGGTAAACTGACTCAACATAAAGTAAAAGATAGGCCCTTCGCAGAGAGAAGCAGGGATTAAATCATGTGGTAGAGCTTTTCAAGTTTTGAAATCATATAGAGAGCATAAAAGTAATTTTTTGAGAGGTGTTTGTTGTTGTCAACGAATGATAATGGGTACTCTAACTACCTTATCAACCAGACTTTCAAGAGCGGCTCCCATGAAGGACGTTATCTCTACCAGCAAGGTAGATCATCCCTCTTCTCTTTTGTTTACACATGTACTTTAGTTTTATTTATTAGATGACACTCCCCCCAACCTTTTGCTTACACAAGCCATGGCTAACCGAATCCTCGGGTGCCTTCCAACATTCACATACCATGGAGGAGTGTCTATTTGCAAATTTAAGTTGCTTACTGATAGATCAGGGCAAAACATGTGAAGAGAATTATTAATGCAAGTTAATTAATTGGGGCTGGGAACCCCATTGCCAGCTCTTTTTGCAAAATTATTGGATAAGCGGATGAGCCACTAGTCCATTGTGAAAGTCTGTCGAAGTAAATGACAAGATCGAAAGATAAAACACCACATACTTCCTCATGAGCTATAAAACATTGACACAAATAAGAGATAATAGCTTTTGAATTGTTTAAAGGTAGCACATGAAGTATTTACTTGGAATGGCAGGAAATACCACATAGTAGGTAGATATGGTGGACACAAATAGCATGGGTTTTGGCTCAAGGTTTTGGATGCACGAGAAGCATTTCCTCTCAGTACAAGGCTTTGGCTAGCAAGATTATTTGAAGCAAACACAAGTATGAACCGGTACAGCAAAACTTACATAAGAACATATTGCAAGCATTATAAGACTCTACACTGTCTTCCTTGTTGCTCAAACACTTTTACTAGAAAATATCTAGACCTTAGAGAGACCAATCATGCAAACCAAATTTCAACAAGCTCTACGGTAGTTCTCCACTACTAGATTTAACTACATGATGCAAGAGCTTAAACATGATTTATAAGAGCTCAAAACAATTGCCAAGTATCAAATTATTCAAGACCATATGAAGCATTTTCTTATTCCAACCAAATAGCAACAAGTGAAGAGATCAACTTTCGCCCTTGAACATTAAAAGCTAAGAACACATGTGTTCATATGAAAAAGCAGAGCATGTCTCTCTCCCACACATGGATGAACTTATTGAGAGAATGAAAATAACAAAACGAAAATAAAAGCACACAGACGCTCCAAGTAAAGTACATAAGATGTGACGGAATAAAAATATAGTTTCAATAGAAGAAACCTGATAAGTTGATGAAGAAGGGGATGCCTTGGGCATCCCCAAGCTTAGACGCTTGAGTCTTCTTGAAATATGCAGGGATGAACCACGGGGGCATCCCCAAGCTTAGGCTTTTCACTCTTCTCGATCATATATCATCCTCCTCTCTTGACCCTTGAAAACTTCCTCCACACCAAACTTCAAGCAAACTCATTAGAGGGTTAGTGCATAATCAAAAATTCACATGTTCAGAGGTGACACAATCATTCTTAACACTTCTGGACATTGCACAAAACTTCTGAAAGTTAATGGAACAAAGAAACCCATTCAACATAGCAAAAGCGGCAATGCGAAATAAAAGGCAGAATCTGTCAAAAACAGAACAGTCCGTAAATATGAATCTGGCAGGGGCACTTAACTTGCTCAAACGGAAAAACTCAAAACTAATGAAAGTTGAGTACATATCTGAGGATCACACACGTAAATTTGAAGATTTTTCTGAGTTACCTACAGAGACTTCTGCGCGAATTCGTGACAGACAACAAATCTGTTTCTGTGAAGTAATCCAAATCTAGTATCAACTTTACCATAGAGACTTTACTTGGCACAAAAACATGATAAGGAGAGGTTGCTACAGTAGTAAACAACTTCCAAGACTCAACAAAACAAAAATTGTTGTAGTAAAATAAACACATGGGTTATCTCCTAAGAAGTTCTTTCTTTATAGCCATTAAGATGGGCTCAGCAGTTTTAATGATGCTCTCATGAAAATAGACAATGAAGCAAAAGAGAACATCAAGAAGCAAATTCAAAACACATTTAAGCCTAACCCACTTCCTATGAAAAGGAATCTTGTACACAAATAAATTCATGAAGAACAAATTGGCAAGCATAGAAAAGCAACACAAGCGCAATTTCAAGATTCTCAACATAAAGAGGGGAAACTTAATATTATTAAGATGCATATAACCATGTTTCCCTCTCTAATAACTTTCAGTAGCATCATGAACAAATCCAACAACATAACTATCACATAAAACATTCTTGTCATGAGCCACATGCATAAAATTATTACTCTCCACATAAGCATAATCAATTTTACTAGTTGTAGTGGGAGCATATTCAATAAAGTAGCTATCATTATTATTCTCATCAAATGTAGGAGGCATAGTATAATCATAGTAAAATTTACTCTCCATAGTAGGCGGCACCAAAAGACCACTATCATTATAATCATCATAAATAGGAGGCAAAGTATCATAAAGAAAATTTTCTCCTCAATGCTTGGGGGACTAAAAATATCATGCTCATCAAAACCAGCTTCCCCAAGCTTAGAATTTTCAATATCATTAACAACAATGGTGTTCAAAGCGTTCATACTAATATCATTGCTACTAGCATGCAAATAAGATTCCATAGGTTTTTTAATTTTCGCAGCAAACAATCCATGTCTTAACTCAGGAAATAGAATAAGAAGCTCATTGTTACTTTCCATTATGCCTAACTAGTGTAAACAAGAAACCAAAAGATGCAATTGCAGGATCTAAAGGAAATAGCTTCGAGCCCAGAAAATAGCTTAGTAGCCGAGATCCGAGTGTGAGTACCTTTACCTTTCCTCCCCAACGGCGCCAGAAAATAGCTTGATGTCTACTCACGCTTCTTTTCCGTAGACAGTGTTGGGCCTCCAAGAGCAGAGGTTTGTAGAACAGCAGCAAGTTTTCTCTTAAGTGGATCACCCAAGGTTTATCGAACTCAGGGAGGAAGAGGTCAAAGATATCCCTCTCAAGCAACCCTGCAATCACGATACAAGAAGTCTCTTGTGTCCCCAACACACCTAATACACTTGTCAGATGTATAGGTGCACTAGTTCGGCGAAGAGTGATACGTCTCAAACGTATCTATAATTTCTTATGTTCCATGCTACTTTTATTACAATACTTGAATGTTTTATACATACTTTACAGCATTATTATACATTTTCCGGCACTAACCTATTAACAAGATGCCGAAGTGCCGTTGCTGTTTCTGTTTTTGGTTTCGAAATCCTAGTAAGGAAATATTCTCGGAATGACGAAATCAACGCCCAAGGGCCTATTTTTACACGAAGCGAAGACCGAGGGAGGTACGAAGTGGGGCCGAGGGCCACACAACGGGCGGCGCGGCCCAAGCCCTGGCCACGCCGGCCTGGTGTGTGGGGCCCTCGTGCCGCCACTTGACCTATGATGCGCGTAGATGTACACGTCCGTTGGGAACCCCAAGAGGAAGGTATGATGCGCACAGTGGCAAGTTTTCCCTCAGAAAGAAACCAAGGTTTATCGAACCAGGAGGAGCCAAGAAGCACGTTGAAGGTTGATGGTCGCGAAATGTGATGCGGCGCAACACCAGGGATTCCGGCGCCAACGCGGAACCTGCACAAACACCCAAGTACTTTGCCCCAACGAAACAGTGAGGTTGTCAATCTCACCGGCTTGCTGTAACAAAGTATTAAGCGTATCGAGTGGAAGATGTTTGCAAAGAAAATAGTAAAACACAATTGCAGTAGATTGTATGCTATGTAAAGAATAGGACCGGGGTCCACAGTTCACTAGAGGTGTCTCTCCCATAAGATAAAAGCATGTTGGGTGAACAAATTACAGTGGGCAATTGACAAATAGAGAAAGGCATAACAATGCATATACATGATATGATAAATATAGTGAGATTTAATCCGGGCATTACGACAAAGTACATAGACCGCCATCCAACTGCATCTATGCCTAAAAAGTCCACCTTCAGGTTATCATCCGAACCCCATTCAGTATTAAGTTGCTAAGCAACGACAATTGCATTAAGTATGGTGCGTAATGTAATTGACAACTACATCCTTAGACATAGCATCAATGTTTTATCCCTAGTGGCAACAACACATCACAACCTTAGAACCTACTGTCACGATCCCAGTGTCAATGAAGGCATGAACCCACTATCGAGCATAAATACCCCCTCTTGGAGTTAAGAGCAAAAACTTGGCCAGAGCCTCTACTAATAACGGAGAGCATGCAAGATCATAAACAACACATAAACAATAGATTGATAATCACCATAATCATAGTACTCTCTATCCATCGGATCCCGACAAACACAACATATAGAATTACATATAGATGATCTTGATCATGTTAGGCAGCTCACAAGATCCAACAATGAAGCACAACAAGGAGAAGACGACATCTAGCTACTGCTATGGACCCATGGTCCAGGGGTGAACTACTCACTCATCACTCCGGAGGCGACCATGGCGGTGTAGAGTCCTCCGGAGATGAATCCCTCTCCGGCGGAGGCGATCTCCGAATCCCCGAGATGGGATTCGCGGCGGCGGCTCTCGGAAGGTTTTCCGTATCGTGGCTCTCGGTACGGGGTTTCGCGACGAGACTTTAAGTAGGCGGAAGGGCAACGCGGGGGCCACACGAGGTGCCCAGGGGGTAGGGCCGCGCGGCCAGGCTTGGGCCGCGCCGCCCTATCCCCTGGCTACCTCGTGGCCCCACTTCGTTATCTCTTCGGTCTTCTGAAGCCGTGCAAAAATAGGACCCTGGCGAAAGTTTCGTCCAATTCCGAGAATATTTCCTTACTAGGATTTCTGAAACCAAAATCAGCAGAAAACAAACTGGCTCTTCGGCATCTTGTTAATAGGTTAGTTCCAGAAAATGCATAAATATGACATATAATGTGCATAAAACATGTAGGTATCATCAATAAAGTAGCATGGAACATAAGAAATTATCGATACGTTGGAGACGTATCAGCATCAAAGTTCTGCTCTTTCGCAGGTAAAACGATAACAAAGATAATTTCAAGTGACATGCCATCATAATCTTGATCATACTATTTGTAAACATATGTAATGAATGCAGCGATCAAAACAAAGGTAATGACATGAGTAAACAAGTGAATCATATAGCAAAGACTTTTCATGAATAGTACTTCAAGACAAGCATCAATAAGTCTTGCATAAGAGTTAACTCATAAAGCAATAAATCAAGTAAAGGTATTGAAGCAACACATAGGAAGATTAAGTTTCAGCGGTTGCTTTCAACTTATAACATGTATATCTCATGGATATTGTCAACATAAAGTAATATAACAAGTGCAATATGCAAGTATGTAGGAATCAATGCATTCACACAAGTGTTTGCTTCTTAAGGTGGAAGGAGATAGGTAAACTGACTCAACAATAAAAGTAAAAGAAAGGTCCTTCAAAGAGGAAAGCATCGATTGCTGTATTTGTGCTAGAGCTTTTATTTTGAAAACATGAAACAATTTTGTCAACGGTAGTAATAAAGCATATGAGTTATGTAAATTATATCTTACAAGTTGCAAGCCTCATGCATAGTGTACTAATAGTGCCCGCACCTTGTCCTACTTAGCTTGGACTACCGGATCTTCGCATGCCATGTTTCAACCAAGTGTCACAAAGGGGTACCTCCATGCCGCCTGTACAAAGGTCTAAGGAGAATGCATTTTGGATTTCTCGCTTTTGATTATTCTCAACTTAGACATCCATACCGGGACAACATGGACAACAGATAATGGACTCCTCTTAAATGCATAAGCATGTAGCAATGATTATTATTCTCATATGAGATTGAGGATATATGTCCAAAACTGAAACTTCCACCATGATTCATGGCTTTAGTTAGCGGCCCAATGTTCTTCTCTAACAATTTTGCATGCTCCAACCACTAAAATGATAGATCCTTCATAAGACGGACATGCATAGCAACTCACATGATACTCAACAATAGTTGATGGCGTTCCCCAGAAGCATGGTTATCGCACAACAAGCAACTTAATAAAATATAAAGTGCATAATTACATATTCAATACTACGATAGTTTTTAAGGCTATTTTGTCCCATGAGCTATATATTGCAAAGGTGAATGATGGAATTTAAAGGTAGCACTCAAGCAATTTACTTTGGAATGGCGGAGAAATACCATGTAGTAGGTAGGTATGGTGGACACAAATGGCATAGTAGTTGGCTCAAGGATTTTGGATGCATGAGAAGTATTCCCTCTCGATACAAGGTTTAGGCTAGCAAGGTTATTTGAAGCAAACTCAAGGATGAACAGGTGCAGCAAAACTCACATAAAAGACACATTGTAAACATTATAAGACTCTACACCGTCTTCCTTGTTGTTCAAAACTCAATACTAGATATTATCTAGACCTTAGAGAGACCAAATATGCAAATCAAATTTTAGCAAGCTCTATGTATTTCTTCATTAATGGGTGCAAAGCATATGATGCAAGAGCTTAAACATGAGCATAACAATTGCCAAGTATCACATTATCCAAGACATTTTAGAATTACTACATGTAGCATTTTCCAATTCCAACCATATAACAATTTAACGAAGGAGAAACTTCGCCTTGAACATTATGAGTAAAGCCTAAGGACACATGTGTCCATATGCAACAGCGGAGCGTGTCTCTCTCCCACAAAGTGAATGCTAGGATCCATTTTATTCAAACAAAAACAAAAACAAAAACAAACCGACGCTCCAAGTAAAGAACACAAGATGTGACCGAATAAAAATATAGTTTCGGGGAGGAACCTGATGATGTTGTCGATGAAGAAGGGGATGCCTTGGGCATCCCCAAGCTTAGACGCTTGAGTCTTCTTCTTATGGGGGTGAACCACGGGGCATCCCCAAGCTTAGAGCTTTCACTCCTCTTGATCATAGTATATATCATCCTCCTCTGACCCTTGAAAACTTCCTTCACACCAAACTTCAAGCAAACTCATTAGAGGGTTAGTGCACAATTAATAATTCACTCATTCAGAGGTGACACAATCATTATTTTCACTTCTGGACATTGCATAATGCTACTGGACATTAATGGATCAAAGAAATGAATCCAACATAGCAAAAGAGGCAATGCGAAATAAAAGGAAATCTGTCAAAAACAAAGTCCGTAAAGACGAATTTAAAGCTGGCACCAGACTTGCTCAAATGGAAAAACTCAAAACTAATGAAAGTTGCGTACATATCTGAGGATCACGCTCGTAAATTGGCAGATTTTTTCGAATTTTCTATAGAGAACTGTGCCCAGATTCGTGACAGACAGCAATGCTGTTTCTGCGCAGCGATCCCAAATATAACATCAACTTTGACATAGAAACTTTACTTGGCACAAAAACATGATAAGGAGAGGTTGCTACAGTAGTAAACAACTTCCAAGACTCAACAAAACAAAAAATTGCTGTAGGTAAAAACATGGGTTGTCTCCCATAAGCGCTTTTCTTTAACGCCTTTCAGCTAGGCGCAGAAAGTGCAAATCAAGTAACATCGAGAGTAGAAGCATCAACATTATTTCCTTGGGTGTTGGGAGTTTTCTCAACAATGCATTGTATCTGGTCTATATAAGTAACTCCTCTCTCATTGCTTCTAGGTTTACTATTCTCATCAAACAAATTTTCGGGAACAAGCCAAGCATAGTTGTTTTCCAAAGCTTCATGCATTCCTAGTAGTTTACTAGGTATTGGCGCTTTAATTTCCCTACCATCATTAACGTTATTAGTATACTTAATTCTATCCATATCCATCTTTTCAGGTATTTGTTTAAAATTAGGAAAGAAACCAAGCCTCTTATGCTTAATAAAAACTTTACTAGCTTCTTTAACTATATTCTCAAATTCTCTAACAAGGACTTTTAAAACAAAATTTCTCTTTTCCCCCATCTCCATATCCGAAAGTGTAAGAAACATATGTTGTATTATGGGATTGAGATTAACAAATCTAGTTTCTAACATGTGTATCAAACAGGCAGAAGCACTTTCATAAGTAGGAGCAGTTTTTAATAATGGTATATCTTCAAAATCTTCATCCATACTAACATGGGTGAAAAATTCTTCTATATTATCTCTTCCAATGATACACCTCCCTACCGGTATCTCTTCCAAAGTAAACTTAGGATTAAGCATGATGAAATAAGCAAAATGTAAACTAGGCAAACAAAGTAAAGACAAGTAACTAATTTTTTGTGTTTTTGATATAGAGAGCAAGACAGTAAATAGAGTAAAACTAGCAACTAATTTTTTTGTATTTTGTTTAGGTGCAGCAAACAAAGTAGTAAATAAAATAAAGCAAGACAAAAACAAAGTAAAGAGATTGAGAAGTGGAGACTCCCTTGCAGCGTGTCTTGATCTCCCGGCAACGGCGAAAAAGGCTTGATGCGCGTAGATGTACACATCCGTTGGGAACCCCAAGAGGAAGGTATGATACGCACAGGTGGCAAGTTTTCCCTCGAGAAAGAAACCAAGGTTTATCGAACCAGGAGGAGCCAAGAAGCACGTTGAAGGTTGATGGTCGCGAAATGTGATGCGGCGCAACACCAGGGATTCCGACCAACGCGGAACCGCACAACACAACCCAAGTACTTTGCCCCAACGAACAAGAGGTTGTCAATCTCACCGGCTTGCTGTAACAAAGGATTAAGCGTATCGAGTGGAAGATGTTTGCAAAGAAAATAGTAAAACACAATTGCATAGATTGTATGCTATGTAAAGAATAGGACCGGGGTCCACAGTTCACTAGAGGTGTCTCTCCCATAAGATAAAGCATGTTGGGTGAACAAATTACAGTCGGGCAATTGACAAATAGAGAAAGGCATAACAATGCATATACATGATATGATAAATATAGTGAGATTTAATCCGGGCATTACGACAAAGTACATAGACCGCCATCCAACCGCATCTATGCCTAAAAAGTCCACCTTCAGTTTATCATCCGAACCCCATTCAGTATTAAGTTGCTAAGCAACAGACAATTGCATTAAGTATGGTGCGTAATGTAATCGACAACTACATCCTTAGACATAGCATCAATGTTTTATCCCTAGTGGCAACAACACATCACAACCTTAGAACCTACTGTCACGATCCTAGGTGTCAATGAAGGCATGAACCCACTATCGAGCATAAATACCCCTCTTGGAGTTAAGAGCAAAAACTTGGCCAGAGCCTCTACTAATAACGGAGAGCATGCAAGATCATAAACAACACATAAACAATAGATTGATAATCACCATAATCATAGTACTCTCTATCCATCGGATCCCGACAACACAACATATAGAATTACATATAGATGATCTTGATCATGTTAGGCAGCTCACAAGATCCAACAATGAAGCACAACAAGGAGAAGACGACCATCTAGCTACGCTATGGACCCATGGTCCAGGGGTGAACTACTCACTCATCACTGGGAGGCGACCATGGCGTGTAGAGTCCTGGGAGATGAATCCCTGGCGGTGCGAGGCGATCCTCTGAATCCCCGAGATGGGATTCGCGGCGGCGGCGTCTCGGAAGGTTTTCCGTATCGTGGCTCTCCTGGGGTTTTCGCGACGGAGACTTTAAGTAGGCGGAAGGGCGCGCAGGGGGGCCACACGAGGTGCCCGGGGGTAGGGGCGCGCGGCCGGGGCTTGGGCCGCGCCGCCTGTCCTGGCTGCCTCGTGGCCCCACTCGTTATCTCTTCGGTCTTCGGAAGCTTCGTGCAAAAATAGGACCCGGCGAAAGTTTCGTCCAATTCCGAGAATATTTCCTTACTAGGATTTCTGAAACCAAAAACAGAAAACAGAAGCTGGCTCTTCGGCATCTTGTTAATAGGTTAGTTCCAGAAAATGCATAAATATGACATATAATGTGCATAAAACATGTAGGTATCATCAATAAAGTAGCATGGAACATAAGAAATTATCGATACGTTGGAGACGTATCAACCTACCCTTCTGCCTACAAATAGCCTTCGTCGCGAAACCCCCTGTACCGAGAGCCACGATACGGAAAACCTTCCAGAGACGCCGCCGTCGCGAATCCCATCTCGGGGATTCAGGAGATCGCCTCCGGCACCTGCCGGGAGAGGGAATCATCACCGGAGGGGCTCTACATCATCATGCCCGCCTCCGGATTGATGCGTGAGTAGTTCATCTTTGGATTATGGGTCCATAGCAGTAGCTAGATGGTTGTCTTCTTCGCTTGTGCTATCATTGTTATAGATCTTGTGAGCTGCCTAACATGATCAAGATTATCTATTTGTAATGCTACATGTTGTGTTTGGCGGGATCCGATGAATATAGAATATTATGTTAAGTTGATTATCAATCTATCATATATGTGTTGTTTATGTTCTTGCATGCTCTCCATTGCTAGTAGAGGCTCTGGCCAAGTTGATACTTGTAACTCCAAGAGGGAGTAATTATGCTCGATAGTGGGTTCATGCCTCCATTTAATCTGGGACAGTGACAGAAAGTTCTAAGGTTGTGGATGTGCTTGTTGCTACTAGGGATAAAACATTGATGCTTTGTCTAAGGATATTTGTGTTGATTACATTACGCACCATACTTAATGCAATTTCTTTTACAACTTAATACCGGAAGGGGTTCGGATGATAACCTGAAGGTGTATTATTTAGGCATAGATCATGCTGGATAGCGGTCTATGTACTTTGTCGTAATGCCCTGATTAAATCACATAGTAATCATCGTTGATATGTATTGAATCTTTATTTGTCAATTGCCTGTAATTTGTTCACCCAACATGTTAGTTATCTTATTGGAGAGACACCTCTAGTGATGTGGACCCCGGTCCATTCTTTTACATCTGAATACATTCTACTGTTTTTCTGTTCTTTGCAAACAAACACCATCTTCCACTCGATACGTTTAATCCTTTATTTTCAGCAAGCCGGTGAGATTGACAACCTCACTGTTACGTTGGGGCAAAGTACTTTGATTGTGTTGTGCAGGTTCCACGTTGGCGGTTTCTTGGTGTTGCGCCGCACTACATTCCTCCACCAACAACCTTCACGTGCTTCTTGGCTCCTAATGGTTCGATAACCTTGGTTTCTTTCTGAGGGAAAACTTGCTGCTGTGCGCATCACACCTTCCTCTTGGGGTTCCCAACGGACGTGTACATCTACGCGCATCAAAGAGATAGTGAAATGCAAGTAGTATGGATGTATATGAGTGGTAATAGCAATCTGAATAAAATATGGTAGCGAGTAAACATGCAACAGAACAGTAAATAAACGGAGATTCGATGTTTGAAAACAAGGCCTAGGGATCATACTTTCACTAGTGGACACTCTCAACATTGATCGCATAATAAATAATAACTTCTCTCATTTGTGCTACATATACTCTTGTTTGATAATGAACACCACTAATTGTGTAGGATTACACGAACCCTCAATGCCGGAGTTAACAAGCTCCACAACATTCGATATTCATGTTTAAGTAACCTTAGAGCATAATAGATCTTTGCAAAATAAACCGAGTACTAACATAGCATACACTGTCACCTTTACAATATGAAGGGGAATAAATCACATCAATACTATCATAGCGATAATCAACTCCATAACCTACAAGAGATTATGATCATAATCTACGACAAGAACTACACGATGCACACACCATTACACCATGCAGGAGGAATAGACTACTTTAATAACATCACATGAGTAGCACATAGACTAGTAGCGATACAAAGCACATTGCAATCATAAAGGGATATAAATAAGCACTTCACTATGCCATTCATAACAGTGAATAAGTATTCGTGAAATATAGCCTAAGAGACCCACACGGTGCACACACTTTTACACACGTGGGACAAGGAGTCTCCGGAGATCACATAAGTAAAACCCACTTGACTAGCATAATGACATCTAGATTACAAGCATCATCATATGAATCTCAATCATGTAAGGCATCTCATGAGATTATTGTATTGAAGTACATAGGAGAGAGATTAACCACATAGCTACCGGTACAGCCCTTAGCCTCGATGGAGAACTACTCCCTCCTCATGGGAGGCAGCTGATGAAGATGGCGGTGGTGTTGATGGAGGAGCCTTCGGGGGCACTTCCCGTCCGGCGGCGTCGGAACAGACTCTGTCCCCAGATCTTGGCTTCGCGATGGCGGCGGCTCGGACCTTTTCTCGTACCATGGCTTATTCGTATCGGGGTTTTAGGTCGGGAGCTTATATAGGCGAAAGGGGAGCCTCGGAGGGCTGGAGCCACCGGACAACGGGGCGCGCCCCCCGGGCCGCCACCATGTATGGGGCCCCTGGGCCTCCCCTCCTCTCGGGTGTTGGGAAGCTTCCGATGAAAATAGGGTCTGGCGTTGATTTCGTCCGATTCGAGAATATTTCCTTACTAGGATTTCTGAAACCAAAAACAGCAGAAAACAGAACGGCACTCATCGCAATAGGTTAGTTCCGGAAAACGCATCAAAACGATATAAAGTGTGAACAAAACATGTAGGTACTGTCATAAAACAAGCATGGAACATCAAAAATTATAGATACGTTGGAGACGTATCAGGCCGCCGGAGGACAACCGACCGAAGATGGGACTCGAGCAGGAATACCGTCCGGAGAAGGGAACCACGCAACGTCGCTTGCTATATCTTGGGCATCTAGGGTTGTCGTGACGGCGGAGTTTAAGGGGTTTTGTGCCTTGGAATCGGTAGAGGGTTAGAGTATCTCCACTCGGCTCCCCAGCACTCCCTCCTCAGGCCGAAATTTATCGCCGGGATGGACGAAAATTCCCCAGCCGCACCCCTAGGAGCCCAATTTTCGCCAAATTGAGCCTATTTTTCATCCGACGATCGCATGCCTAACCCAACACCGCGGGGTGCGCCTGCGAGCGCCGGATGAAGAGAAAAAAGCGCGTGGGCCAGGTCTATCGGCGTCACACCCACAAAGATTACCCCCACTCGACTCGTGCTGCCCAAACCACCTCGTTGCCGCCACCTCGCCGCCGGCACCACCCCCACCCTCTACCATCGCGCATACGTCGATAGAAAGGCCGCAACCACTCCCTAGCTACTGCCGAGCTCGCTGCCGTTTATCACCTCAACGGCGTTCTGTTGCCGATCCCCGTGCTGATCCCTGTGTCGACCTCTATAGCACCATGCCCGGCCGTGAGGTGTTCGGCGTTTTGATTGCTCGGCCATGGACTCCAACGACGAGGACGAGAAAATATTTGTTTCGCTGTTGGAGGAGAACACCGCTGCCGTCGAAGATGAAGAGCACATGATGATCCTGACGTCTCTGGCCACCCTATATGCCGAACGTAACTCAAAGCCGCGGCGTGGCGGCTCTGCGCCAGGTCGCCGGAAGGCCAAGGCGAGGCAACGCCTGGAGGGGGACATCATGTTGTATGCCGATTACTTCGCCGATGAACCGCTACACCATGAGGAAGTATTCCTATGCCGATTCAGGATGAGTCGGGATCTCTTTCTGAAGATTGCGCATGCCATCCGGAACTTGGACCCCTACTTCCGATGCAAACCGGACTGCACCAGTGTGATTGGGTTTTCCTCGCTACAGAAGTGCACGGTCGCTATGAGATTGGTTGCATATGGAGCTCCAAGTAGTGCCGATGACTATCTGCGCATGACCGGAGCATCGCGATTGATTGCTTATAAGTTTTGCAGGGTAGTCATAATAGTATTCGGGTAACTATACTTGAGATAACCCACTGCTCAAAATATTGAGCAGATACTTGCAACCAATGCAACAAGAGGATTTCCTAGGATGCTTGGAAGCATCGACTACATGTATTGGAAGTGGAAGAACTGTTCAATGGCTTGACAGGGTATGTACAAGGGCCACAAAGGAGGATGTAGTGTGGTACATGAGGCAGTGGCTACATATGATACCTGGATCCAGCACTCCTTCTTTGGAATGGCAGGCTCAAACAACGACATCAACGTCTTGCGGTGTTCGCTTGTATTTGCCAAACTTGGTGAGGGCCATGCTCCCTTGGTGAACTATGAGGTCAATGGGCGCCACTATAACAAGGGATACTACCTTGCAGATGACATCTATCCTACATGGTCAACATTTGTGAAGACGATCTCAAGCCCGAAGCTGCCAAAAGAAGCGTGGTTTTCCAAGGAGCAAGAAACTTCTAGGAAGGACGTCGAGCGAGCATTTGGTATCCTCCAGCAGAGATGTGCAGCTGTCCGGTTACCAGCTATGACTTGGTCACAAGATTAGATATGGGAGGTGATGAACTGTTATGTGATATTGCACAACATGATCATAGAGAATGAGCGGAAACATCCAGTTCCTGAGGTCAAGTTGCTGCAGCCATATCATCGACATGGTCCTCTTGCAGAACTTGATGATCAGGTGCCGACATCATGAGCTTCCTTTCTAGCTATGCGCCAGGAGATCTGGGACTCACGTATGCATCAACAACTGCAAGACGATCTGGTCGACCAGCACTGGGCTCGCAAGGGTGTAGCAAGAGCTGGTGCACCAAGATTTGTTGTGTTGTTGTCATGTTGTGTTTGTTGAACTATTTGCTTTGTTGAAATAATGCAAAATCTTGACGAACAATATCATATATTTTTATATTTTGTGTTGTATTATGAAATTGTGCCAAAAAGTAGCCGAAAACTAGCATATTTTTGGCTGAATTCACCTGGCCTAGAGATCAGGTTCGTAGCTGAAAATATCCCCCTTTATTGGCTGAAAATTACATCCATCCGACGATGAGGACCAACAAGTGGATATGCTGTAGCCTTGTCGAAGCGGCGCTGGAGCTGGGAAATCAGCGATGATGGAGACATCGGGGATAATTCCTTCATCGGGAGCGCACAAATCACGGCGCCTAGAACGAGTCCAGATGCGTCACTTCCATGGAAAAAAATGCGCGCTATTTCGGCGTTAATAGCACGCTATAGCGTTTTTAGACATGCCATGCTACATCATTTCGGCGCTATAGCGTATTTTTCAGCTGACGCTATTTTATTATAGCGTGCTATTTTTTTCTTGGTCACTTCACTGCTAGCTCCTTGCGGTACCCACGAGAAGCGACCATACAATACAATAATTAGAAGTTTTCTTACCAAGGATTGAGGATATCTAGTGATATATGAGTAGTTACTTTGGACTGGATGGATTTGGACACTGACCAAGAAAGCGTGGAATGAAGCACGAGTTGAAGTGGGTAACCGTTGGACACATGTGCTTTGGATTTGGATGCTGATCTAAGACTAGTCACAATGAGAAGTATCATACACTAGTATCATGCACATGATACTAGTGTATGATACTACATCTACAATGCATTGTATCATAAGATAGTAACATAGTATCGGGAAATGCACTTTGACTCATAGGAGCATATGCTCCCATTATGTGAATCCACATTTCAAAGTGTCAAAAAATTCTAAACTAAATTTTTACATGTACATCTAGACATTTTATGTTGGTACACAAGTTTTCAAAAAAAACTAAAAACAATTGTGGCTCCTGTAAAAAAGACAAGTTTTGATACTATAACACGACTACCTACAGGATATTTTTTTGCCTTTTTTGTACACGCCATACAAAATATTGTTTCTCCACAAAAATTTGTGCACTAACATAGAATGTCAAGATGTACACCAACAAATTTATATCAGAATTTTTTTACATTTTTAAAATTGTTTTTTAATTATTTTATATAATGAGAGCATTTGCTCCTATGAGCCAAATTGCCACCTCCCATAGTATCATCATATTTAATGTTTTGTACAATCTCAATGCAAATTTGTGTAGTATATGAGGTATTTGCTATTAAATTTTCTAGTTTTATGTGCTATGATACGGTATCATATTATGATACCACACTCATCTCTCACCTCATTAATTGGTGCGCCACATCAGATTTTTTTACCAACATGGCATGCATGATACTACTTACGATACTCTCATTGTGGCTAGCCTAATCTTTCGAACTTATTTTCTTTTTTGAGACTTCAAAAACTTTTGGTTTGAAAGTTTCATAAAATTCTAAAAAAATACTTCATTGATAATGTTGTACTCTAAAACACAAGCTCCAGGAAGGAAGCCGGTCCTCGCGTCGCTCCCCAGGCGGCGCTGGGAGCTACCGTCGCGCCGCCGCCGCCAGAGGCTCTCCTGCGCCGCCCCTCTGCCGCCGCTGCCGTTGGCCACTACCGCGGTGGCGGCGGGCCTCATCTCCGAAGGAGGTGGGAGGATCCCGTGCTCGCTCGGCTGGGGGAGGCCAGCCCGTGTGGGGGCGTCGCCGGCAGGGAAGTGGGAGCCAGGGCGGTGGCCTTGGAGCTCGGTCTGCTGCGGCGGCGGAGGTGATGCGCGGCTTGGCGTTGTGGCTTGCGGCGGCGCGGGCGTGGCGCTGCAGCATGGGTGACGGTCGGTGCATGCCGTCTCGGGCCCGATCTAGACCGCGGCGGGTGGGCGCGACAGTCGGCTACTCGAGGCAGGGTCAACAGGCGTGCGGTTGGACGCGGTGTTGGTGCTGGGCATGGTGTGCCAGTCGGGTCGCGGGATGGCTGCCCCGGTCTATGTGCGGTGGCGGCCTGGCTTGGGCTTGGCGTGCCCGCCTCGTGGGGTGCTGGAGCGGCGGTTCCGGGTGCGTGGTGGTGCTTCCTGCCTCGGGCCGTGTGGGCGGCGGGGCTGGCAGCTGCAGATGCTGCGGGGTGGACGCCGGGGCGGCGGCCCCATGACGGTGGGCGGTGAGGGGCGCATCGTGGCATGAGGTGCCATGGTGGGCTTCCTCCGGCAACGGGAAGCTGCAAGGCGAGCATGGCTTCAGCCACTTAGGCGGACATGCTTCGACGGCCTGGGCATGGTGAACTCCGCGCGAAAGCACTGCATCGACCTCGGTCGAGGCTGGCAATGTCGGCGTCTTTGGACGTCGCTTCCCTCGCTGGAGGCATTGTCAAGAAGCTCCTTCACCTACCTCGTCGTTTCGGGTCTCGGTTTCTCCAGGTGAAAACCTTAGCTTTGACTCTTGTCAGAGTGGGCGCCGGCGGCGTCATCGTTGCTTCCCTTTGGGGCCGTCGCCTTGGAGTCCCGGTACTCCGCTAGACTGCATTCTTCGCCTTGCTTCACATCTTCTTCATCGGCCAGGCGTGTGCGCGGTCTCGGGATCGGCGTGGACGCCGAAGCGGCGGCTCCGGACTTCGGCGTTGTGCTGCTTGCGGAGCCTTCGTCGACGTGCTCAGGTGTTGATATTGGCTGCTTAGGTGGAAGTGTCTCTGGCCTCGGTGAGGCGCGGTCTCGGGATCGGCGTGGACGCCGGAGCGGCGGCTCCGGACCTCGGCATTGTTGCTTGTGGGGCCTTCATCGACGTTCTCAGGTGTTGATACTGGCCGCTTGGGTGGCAGTGTCTTCGGCCTCGTTGGGGCGCGGTCTTGGGACCAGTGTGTGTTGTAGAGGTTGGATGTCGGATCAGCGGCTCCGGTATAGTTGTCTTGCTATAGGGTGTCGCCTTTGCCGCTAGGGCGGTAGAGTCGCCGGCTCATGTGCTTACAATATTTTCTACATTCTAGTATATTTTTTATTTTTTTGAAATACTTAAATTCGAATTTTCAGAGGTTCAAAAACAGCCTCCATGTAGCCCGAGAAAAAAATAAAAAAAAAAAAAAATCCATCATCTTCCCTTTTGCTCCTCTCCAAAGTGAAAAAGCACCCGCTGTAAAGCTCAACCGGCGGAAGTGAAATTTCGTCGCCACCACCACCGCCGCGGCTAAGCCCGGCCGCCGCCGTGCCGGCCCCGCCCGCCCTCCCGCACCCCTGCTGCACCTCCTCTACCCCCCAATCTCGTCGGGAGAGCGCTGCCACAGCCGCCTCCCACGTCGTCCCCAGACTCCGGCGAGATCCTCCCTCCTTCCAGGACCTCTCTCCGCCGTCCCGTTAGGGCCCCGCGAGCACCCGACCGAGCAGGAGAACCTCGGCTCGATCTCCGCCGCCGCCCCGCCGTTGGCTCCGAGCCTCCACCCCGACCTCCTCCGGCTTCGCACACGCCGACAAGGACCTCGTCCAGCTTCTCCCCTGCGTCCCGCGACCACCCGCTTCGTCCTGTTGACCGCGGCATCCACCACCGGCCACCCTGCTTCAAACGTGTTCGACCGAAGTCCCCCAAGGTATTTTTTTCTTATTTGTTCGTCTTCTTTGTACGGGTGCGTTGAGTATTGATGTAAATTTCTGTAACTAATTTGCACAGATGAATTTGCTTGTGCGTGCGGTTTTCGATGACTCGCCCTCGGATGCTGACGAGGAGATGGCCGTGGAGTCATTGATCGAGATGCAAGCCAATGTTTGTAATTATCTTATATGTTCGACTGTAAATTGTGTATATCAATCGATATATAGGTCTACCTAGCACAGAAAATTTAGGGGGTCTGCTGGAGACGAGCATTTTCAAAACCAAAAAACCTTCTCGTCCCTACAACGCTTTTAGGCTCTCAAAATTTAGGGATTCTAGTGGAGATTCTCTAACCTTTTATCGTCAATTGCTGTAGGTACAGCCGTGTAAACCTACTGATGTGTGTCGGCAAAATATAGCGGCTGAAAGCAGCCTTCCAGTGAAGGCTAGAGATCGACCCACTGCCCCTGCAAGGTGCTTAGTTATCATTGCAAGAATTGCTATTCTCAGCTCAGCCTTTGCGGCTTATAGAATAGTAGGCAGTTGGGATATGCATTCTGAATCCATGTTGATTCTGTGTTAACCTTTCATTTTGCAGACAAAGCTGTCTATCATCATTTCAAAGTGTGCCACTATCTCATCATGAAAAGGTTACCCCTCCCCAAACTCAAAAATAATTTGATTCTTTCAGTAACGTGTTTTTATGCCTGAATTCTCTTGTCCCGTGCATTGTGCGCTTTCTGATTTTATGCATCAACGGCTTTGGGGTTCAACATTGGCTCTTTGACATTGTGTTAGATGAAGAACCCAATTGGAGACAGCGAAACCATTAGCTTTCAAAAAGAAGGTTCAGCTTCAGGACATGTCAAGGTGATGTCATCTGATGAAACAGATGGTAACTCCAACATATGCGTTGCTTGTGGAACCCCAGGAACTCTTAGGTAAGTTGATTCATTTTTGTATCAACATCAGTTTTAATAATGTATTAATAAAACAGTCGTGCAAATGAAGCCATTTCTATAGGATTTGTATAGGAACAGATTATTGTGATCTATAAAGGGGAAACAAATGTCACCTACCCTTGGTGAGCTACCCTGTTACTGAATTCTGTTTTGGCTTTTATGATGCCAAATCTTAATAAATTCTTATCCTGAAGTATGTTCCAATTCTTAATGCACCCAAAGGATATATATGCATTCATGCATATTAAATCCAATATGTATACTTTGCCTTGTTCCATCATGCTGAATGGAGGAATGACATGCCGTGTGATGGTCGTGCGTTGAGGAACGTCTGAGTGCTGGACATGATTTTGCCTTCTTCACAGTTTTACTTGCCACATCTCCAATCTCTGTGATCATCTGCTTTTTACATTTTTATTAGGTGAGTTATCATAATATGTCACCCATATTAATGGCTTTATCGATAATCAAACCCTGTGGTATAATCTCAGCCGAACACTAGGTTAGTAGAACCTACAAGAAATCTTGCTTAGTTTATGAGTGAGGTTATCTGAAATGTCCCAGAATCAGATAACCTGTTTTATGATTACCAATTTCTAAGTGCACATGCAAATCCCTTGTTCTCTTGTACTGTCTACCATGATAAGAGAAGACACTGTTAAAACTTGCCATCTGATCTGTGTATATTATGGATGTTCTGCATACACTTTGGTCCGTCATGCACAATGTTCACTTCATGTTCTGATGTATATATTCAATTGATAATAGGTCCTGTGATGGAAAAGGTTGCCAAAGTAGATACCACATCTCTTGTTTGTATCCTTCCCTGGAATATTTGTCTCCTGGAATTTGGTTCTGTACCAGCTGCACGAATAAGAGGTTCCAGTTTGGCATACATTCTATCGTTGATGGAATAGAGTCTGTGTGGGATGTCAAGGACGCTGAGGGTAAGTACAATCTTTCTTCTGACGTGAGACAAAATCTATTATATCAGTTCTTCTGTTTCCAAATTTATTACTTCTATTTATCGGATCTGTGTTTATAGGAATGCAAAATAGCAAGCATTACTTTGTTAAGTATAAGAATCTGGCGCATGTCCATAATCGTTGGGTTCCAGAAGGTGATATCAATGTCACGCCTGGAGGTCCTGATCTTCTTTCCTTGTTTAACAAGAGGAATCATACTGAAAAGGTGATTACTTTTTTGGCGATCTTTATTTTATTATGCATATGAGAGATGGTTCAGGCTTTGCAAAAGAACTGTGCTGATGTTTTTCTTTGAGTAAAATACATCACAAGTCCTAGGGTGCCAAGTTAGTCCTACAATTATGAAAATGCAGATCCGAGCCCTAAAAGATTGTTAAGTGTGTCACCGGTGGTCCTACTCGTGCTGCATTAGCTTTGACTTGCAAGCATGGCAAGTTGACCACTGCCATGTGGCAGTTTTTTTGCGAAAACCCCCTTGAAGATTCTTCTCTTCTAATTTCGTGTCCCTTCTACAAGATGTAAAAGCTGAGAACCGGGAGGGACACAGGGGAGAGGCTGAGGATGATCTCGAGCTAGCGGCGTCATGCCGTGGGTGGCGAGTCTGTGGCCCGCCCTGTTCTCCCCGCGACCTCCCGATGCTGGAAAACCCGCACCCCACCCATCACGATCCTGAGCTGTCAATAAAAAAACCGCCATGATCCTGATTCTCATGATCTCGATCCTCTTCCTCATTATTGGTGAGCGGAACTCCTTGCCTGCCCTGCTCCTGTGCCTCCATCCTGGGTTCCCCAACGCCATCCTCGTCTCGTGTTTGCTGCCCACCTTGAAGCTCCCAGCTGGCCTCCGCCTCTCCCCTACTGGCCTCCCTTACATACCGCATCGTCAGGGCCCTCCTACCTCCCGCGCCACCACGGCCATGGTTCCAGCTCCTGCCGTCGCGGCAGCTCGCCCTCTGCTTGACGTGCTGTCCCTTCTAGAGCAAGAAAGTATTAAAATTCATCACGGCGAATTTTGATTGGGTTGACCACAAGACAGCAAACGGTGGAGACAGAGGTGGACAGGAAGACATGGAAGGGCAAGAAAGTTGAAGAGATAATTTTGTAGCGGGCTTCGTGCAAAAATTTGCCACATGACAGTGGTCAACCTGCCACGCATGCAAGCCAAAGCTGTTGCAACACGGATAGGACCGACGGTGACATATTTAACAAACTTTTAGGACCTAAATCTGCATTTTCATAATAGTAGGACTAACTTGTCACCCCTAGAATAGTTTTAGTACTCGTGGTGTGTATTTTACTCCTTTTCTTTTAATGGTTTTCCAGGCAATTTGGAAGGAGGAATGGACTAAGCCACACCGCCTGTTAAGGAAGAGACTGCTCTTGGCCCCAAAATTAGCTGCTGATTTCTTTTCCTCATGTGATGTTAAATATTCATATTGTACTCTTGAATGGTTAGTGAAATGGAGGTGTCTTGGCTATGATCATGCAACATGGGAATTAGAGACTCTACCCTGTTTGCTTACACCCGAGGCTGACCAACTTAAAAAGAACTATGAGAACCGCCATGAGGCTGCAAAACAATCATCTATAAAAGCAAAGGTGTGGTGGGAAAACTAATTTTAATGCTTTATCTTGGTGCTCCTAGTAGTATTTGTAATTCATTCATGATACAAGTCTGATAGGGAATAGCCTGGCCAGTTTGAGAATGATAAACTTTGTGGAAACGTAACATCATTTATTAGGTTATATATACTATTAAGATTTTTGCTGTTTAAGTTGATCGATAAACTAGCAACCAATAAATTGAAAACTGAAAGCTGGGTTAACTGGTCTGCTAATTCCATAAAAAAGTTTAAGTGCATATGAACCACACTATATTGTCTTTATTTTTGCCCAGCTGTATTAAACTATCACAGCATTGATATTATATTACCTCTGTCCTCGTTGTCACATGTTAGTTATACCTGTGCTTAAAACCCATACATATTCATGAAACTGCTAATTTTCTTCTTCTGTGTAATACTGTAATTATTACTTGTGTTACAGGTTAAGCAAAGCTCATTTCAGAAACTTCAGAGATTACCAGATGGGTGTCATCCTGATTTTGACAATGATCACTTGTGTTCTATCAATTACCTCCGAGAGTTCTGGTACAAATCTTTTGGCGCTGTTCTTGTTGATGATAAGGTAGGATTATGCAAGTAGCTTAGCTGCATTAGTCTTAAAAAAAAGGTCAAGAAACAAGACTTTATCCTTCTATTCTAGTTTTCCACCCATATAATTGTTTGTAGTAGTTATGACCACTGGCATGGTCATATGTTCTAGTGCTTACTTACAAGGATGTAAGGTTGTGCTTCCTTACAAGGATGTAAGATTGTACATCTCTTGCAGTTGTACTTGGCTATTTTAAAACTCCTTTCAGAATAAAAAGGACTCTGTTTAACCATCATGCAGGAGTTTGTAATAAAGACCATCTTATTCACAATGTCTGTGTTACCTGACTCCAGCCAACCCATCCTAATTGTCACAACTCCTGCTTCTCTATCCTTATGGGAGGTTCAGTTCAATAACTTGGCACCATTTATCAATGTTGTTGTGTATGAAGGAGGGAAAGACAAGCTCAAATTAATTCAAGATTTGGAATTTTATGACAGCGGAAGCTCTGTTATGTTCCAGGTTCTCTTATCCCATGCTGATGCTATCTTAGAGGTAATTGCCAACTGCTAAGTATCTACTTTCTAGTCTTAGCTAGCAAATGGTGCTCACCAATCAAGAGCACATAAATTGCACCGATCCACCTGGATCGTATTGGGTGTCGTCGTTACTAGTTACTACACCCCTAGCTCTGTTAAGCTTATGCTTTTCAATCGTAATTGCAATCTCTCTGCCATGGCACAGGATATCGAACCTATAGCCCACATTGGTTGGGAGGCGGTCATAGTTGATTATTATCAAAAATCAACCCTACAGTATCTCGAACAACTGAAGCAACTTTCCACTGATTTTAGAATGTTGCTTGTGAGCTCCCCAATTAAGGTGCCTATCAATAGCTCTGGCCTGTATTACTGCTTCTGTGCCACAAATAAGCCATGCTGAATCTTGTTATTTTGCAGGATAATCTTCCTGAGTACATGAAACTTTTAGGTTTCCTTGATTCCAGAGAGCAAGAAAATGGCAATTGCGCTGATACTGCTGATGCCCTTGTGGCGGCGAAAGTAAACTTCAAAAATCATATTGCATATGAGTGCCGAGCAGATTCTTCAAAAATATTGGAGCACTGGGTTCCTGCTTACATTTCACAACTGCAGCTAGGGATATATTGTTCCATACTGCTTTCAAATTCATCTGTTCTCCAGTCGAAGATGAAAAGTGGCAGCTCTCTTTGCAACATTATTATGTCTCTCTCAAAGGTGCTTTGAAAACAAATTTTCAGCTTGCATGGTAACAAGTAATCAGTAATGTGCTTCTTTTCTTCTTTTGCAAAGTTACTAACACTGCTATTGCCTTTGATCTATTCTTGTCCTTATGTTATAGTGCTGTGATCATCCTTACCTTGTTGATGAGTTCCTGCAACATTCGACTGTCGACATTCACAATTATACTGATACTCTAGATACCAGAGTGCAAGCATGTGGCAAGCTACTGCTTCTTCATGAAATGCTTAAAGAAATAAGGAACAAGAGGCTGAGAGTCATTATTCTTTTTCAAGTGAGACACTCATCGCATTACCCTCTTTCCTTAGTACATATGTGTGGCACGATGTACTAAAGTAACCAATCAAGGTTCTAAATATTGTTATGCAGTATTTGTTCAGTCATACAGCTAGACACCTAGTAGTGATTAGGTGGCCCCAACTGCTCCAGTTATGGGGCCTAACCGGTGATTATATGGTAACATGTAAGGGGCCTATATTCGTTCAGTCATACACTCATACACCTAGACACCTAGTAGTGATTGTGTGGCCCTAACTTGTCCAGTTATGGGGCCTAGCCCATGATTATACGGTAACATGTAGATGCATCTGTTCCTTATTTATACCATATGATCTCTTTTTTGAGAACACTTCTGCCTATAAATTTCATAGAAGCTGGATTGATATAATTATCATCTCAACTTTGAATAATCGTAAATAGTCCCTAATACTATTCTCTACATTACTAAAATATGCTCATTAGCTATGCTGTTTGCATCTTGCCTTGGTTCCAATGTCATGGTGTGCCAATATTCAATATGCCATTTATGTCAGCAGATATTTACATGAATGAACATGGTGCCTTGCAGAAGTATTTTCTTATAACAAGTGATTAACAATGCAAATAAATAATGTATGGCAATTTCCTTGTCTGACATATAAAAGTCCCCATTTCACATATTGTTCCGAACGTGTTCCAACATATTGTTCTGAGTGTGTTCCCTTAAGTACTCATCAATGTTATCATTCCTTTTTGAACCCTTTGTGCTCTTCTATGTAATTTGTCCCTTTGACAGTTTTCCTTAAATTTTCTTAATTTTCTAATTTAGCAGTTTTTTTCCCGGTGCTATGGCAGTCTAGTGTAGCAGGTGGAAATGCAACGGGTGATATATTGGAAGATGTTGTGTTTGACAGATTTGGCCCCGATTCGTATGAGCGTGTTGAAAGTGGCGCACCATTGGCAAGGAAAGATGCAGCAGTAAATATGTTCAATGACAAGACTAAGGGGAGGTTTGTTTTTCTGATTGAAAGTCGTGCATGCCTCCCAAGTATTAAGCTGTCATCTGTCGATGCCTTTATCATATACAATAGTGACTGTAACCCACTAAATGATCTGAAGGCTCTTGAAAGAATACAAATAGAGTCACAACTTAAGTATCAGGGCATTTTCCGTTTATACAGTCCTTTCACAGTGGAGGAGAAGAAGCTCATGCTTGCTAAACATGGTGTGCCTATTGATAACTACAAGGATATGACAGGTAGTTTAGGCCATTCCTTGATCAGTTGGGGTGCATCAGTTCTTTTCACCAAACTTGATGAGCTTCAGCATGATAATGCAAGTAAAAACTTTGGAAGGGATACACAATTTATGGACAAAGTAAAGTTGGAGTTCTTAAAAAAGTTAGCCAAAAATGTTGAAGACAGCACCGAAATCAATTGCACGTCCATATCGAAAGCTAATATGTGCGGGGAATTTTATTCAAGAAGCATTACTCTAATAGGCGAAAATGTGGCAATGCCTGCCTTGGATGGAGATCCATCAAATTTCTGGTTAAATTTACTGAATGGGAGATCCCCTTGTTGGAAAAATATATCTGAGTCACCACAATCAAGCCATAGAATGTTACATAACATAGAAGAACCTGTCAAAGTTCCTGCTCAAGAAGCTGATGAAGCCAGAAGGAAGCGTAGAAAGCTTGACAGAATCACAGTTCCATCTTCTAAGCGTTCGTCTGACAAGAGTCATGGTGATATGTTACCTAAAAATTGTACTACATTGAGGCCCCCTCTTCAACAACTTGATAAAACACAACGAAAAGAAGGTATCACATTCGTGACAAGATTACATTCTGCTGCAGATATGCATATTACATGGTTCTGATATAATTTTGTTCTGAAGGGGTGAAAAAACTGATGAGCACACCCAAGAATCTTCACGTTCAACTTAAGAAAGAACTGTCAAAGCTAATCAAGGTGCTAGAACTGCAGGTATGCATTTTCTTAGTTCTTCCACTTTCTCTTTGTTTTCATTATGACATGCTATTGAAAAAAATACATTATAACATATGTTTATGCTTAGAATTTATTTGGCTAATGTACACAGATTTACGCGAAGTGCACAAAATCCTTATCTGTATGTAAAAACAAAATATCCCTAAATTTAATCTAGCCTTGAACCTCAGTGAAAATTCTATTCGGTAATGCTTAAATTAGCTGTTAGTAAGCCCCCACAACTACATAGCGGAAGTAAAGCCATGTCAAAATCTTAGAAGTGCACTTATTCATGGACAGATAGAGTAAGTAGTAACTAGCAACCAGATCTAATATGTCAGCTAGGTTACAAATAAACACTAACCTTCAAGTCTTAGTAAGGACAACTCAAGAGCCAATTTAAGCTTTATGTTTCCCACCTCATTGTAAGAGAGCGTTAATTATTGACACCCCAATTTCGGTACATCTTCAAAAGCTTTTAAATATGCCTGAGTAGGAATAAGGCAACCTCAAGTAGAAGTTGCTGTTAAATGTGTTTGGCTGTCTGCACTTTCTGCAATTTATTATGCCTAATTCTTACCATTCATTTTTTGTTGCTTTGCTCTCGCACCGCTTTTTTCTGCTTACCCAATCTAACATGCATTTTTATAAATATAAATGCAGGATAATGTAAGACTTATGTCAGAACAGCTATTTGATTATTTTCTGAACAATCATCAAGTTGTTATCGAGCCAGTGGGCATATTGCGTGCTTTCATTATAGCCTTGGTAAGGAGGACACCCACGCAATATTGTTATGTTATATTTATCAAATATGCTAATGTCCATATTAATTTTTTTCAGTGTTGGCGTGCTGCTTCTCTTCTTAATTGTAAGGTAGATCTCAGAGAGTTGCTTGCCCTTGCTGAAAAAAACTTGAAGTGTGAGTGCAATGAAGAGCTTGTGGCATTGATGTGTAGAAAATTAAGGACCCTAGTGAAAAAAATCCCAAATATAGCAGATGAAACAAGCATCAAGGGTCAATCAGTGTCAGTAGAAGACACCCAACTTTCATGCCAAGAGACCTCCAATAACTTGGAAAAGGACCACATGTTCCAAGAAAAGGAAATGGATCTTCATGGTAAGTTCACAGATGGTGCATCTTATGACGTCTCTACTGTTGATGAGCAGATGATCTCAGAGAGGCAGGAACCTGTTCAAGAAACTCGCAGAGAATGTCACGTGCCACATGATGAGCTTCCTAACATGATTGTGGAGAAATGTATATGTTTAGTTGACAATGTTTTCTCCTTAAGAGAAAAGAATATCCTTTGCAAACAACAGCTTGAGATATCAGGTTTAGTGACACACAGGCAGAACAATGTTATCAGACTGAAAAAAGTATGCAGTCTAGTTCTGGAATATATTCATAGAAGTCATATTGATGAAATGACCAGGAGTGAGAAAATAAATCTGACTACTCAGTGGTTCACTATGCTTATGTATGCATATTTGGAGCACATGAAGCTCCAGCATGACAAGCTTGAGGGACTGCAGTCTGATACATGGTCTTCAGAGCGACAATTGAAGGAAAAGCTCAACCAGGTAGCAAAATCAGGCCAATTAGATCGATACTTTGACCGGTATATTGCTCTACCTGACTCGAACTTTGTTATGGAAGAATTCATCCATTTTAAGGAACAGAATGATGAGCATCGTATTGCTGAAAGTTCTGTGTCTTGTCAGCATTCATCAAATGACGCATTGTCGATGGAATTTACATTAGTACAAAATGAAGTTCTGTCAGAGCCCACATCTATACAGGCAATGGAAAATGAGCCAGTTGAGACTTCTGTGGGCTCTGGCAGAGGACCAGCATCAGAAGCTGCTGATTTTCCAGAAAACAGCATCCGCTGTAGTTCTGATGGCATTGGTGTACAAAGAGCTAGCTGTTCATCAAGTAGCATTCCTGCAAATGATGATTCTACCGGTCAGGTATTATGTTGCATATTTTCAAAACGTGTTATGCTTGTCGTATGTGGATATGCGTGTATAAGCTTCTTTGTTCCTGACTTACACATGAGGACTCTGTGCTACTTGTGCTTCAATCCTGACTTTCCAAAAGAGTTAACCTGGAGCTGCTATATTTCGCACCATTGGGCTATACATGTCATCAACACACATGACACACCACCAAGGTGGGGCTATCGTCGTAGTGTACGAGGCAGCAACTTATGGTTTGCCCAGAAAGGATTGTGGAATTTTAGTCAATTACCTTTAGTTTGTTTCCATTTTATCTCTAGGCAAGTTTGTCAGGCCTACCACTGTTTAGGAAGATGGAGAGACTACTTTCCGGTTGAGCAAAGAATAGAATTCTCATTCCCCAAGAACTATGTTGAGCAAGGCACCACCAGGCCTTCAAGCATATGACCTGCTATAACTATGTGATGGGTCTCCCTGAGCTGAAAAGTAATAGAGCAACTTGTTTCACTCACAATTAGATGGTGAGAACTGCAGCAAGATAGCTTGTCCAGATTATGCAGTCTATCATAGTTTTTCCAGCCTGTGCTATCTAGGCTAGACTTGAGAGTGAAACATGTTATACCTTCATAATATTCCTCTGGGAAATTAAATGTTGACCAACGGGGGAATGATCCCTCCCTTGACTATACGTTGTTAGGTAGGATGAGACTCTTCCCGCAGATGGACGCTAGGATGATAACCCGATTAAAGTTCGCCCCTCCCTGCGAAATTACCGCAAGATGGGGATTCGAACCCGGGTGGGCTGGGTGCGCACTTGCTTGCCTTGCCACTATATTCCTCTGGGAAATTATCTCTTTCGTTTGATGGAAAACACTTCAAAGTTGTGCCAGTTGACATAGCTAATATTTATTTACTACCTCTGATACAAATTAGTTGATACTGGTTCAGTGAACCTAGACATTTAGGCAACACTTTGCCTAAATCTGCGACAATTAATTTGGATAGGAGGGAATAGTAGATTTCAGAGCTTGGCACATTGTTAGTCATTTTTCCACTGTTCATAAAATACTACTGCGTCATGCTTCGTTTTTTTGTTTCCTCGTACTATTATAGTTGGCTTATTTATGTGTTCATTGTCACTATATATGCTTTGGTGATGCCAGAGAATGATCTCAAATACCTTTATTTTGTATCAGGAATCCCCAACCAGTGAGTGTAGAAATGCTGACCAGATGGAGATAGACAATATTGCTAAGCCAAATATGTTGCTGGGAGGTGCAACTTCTCTTGTTAGTGTAAAGAATGATGGCATTCTTGACACAGATGGAGTCCACTTGGAGTCAACAAATTTGGCTGCCTCACAAAGCCTTGTAGCCTTGGTTGGAACTCGAGCTGTTCTATCATGCATGTCTCCCCAGCAAAGCACAGATCTGTCAGCTCAACAAAATGTAGCACCTTCAGGGTGTCCACCTGCCGAAGCAGAACAGACAGGTTTGTCGGACACACAGGTGGTTCATGTTTTGCAGACTGAAATGCAACCATCAATCTTACTTTTGGATGCTCCACCTCAAAACACGCACCCTGATGACAGGAGCCAAACAGGTTGTCAAGAAGATAGAGTAACTGGACTGTCGCAGGGAGGCGCAGCAATTTCTCAGCATTTAGGTGATGTCAGAATGCAAGTCCAGGAAAAATATGATGGCAATGTAGCTGCTGATCCAGTGCTTCCAGCATCTCCAACTTACCCTGCAGATGGCCTAGTTCCCCTACCGGTGTCTAGGGAAGTTGAATCCCAGATTTGTGAACCAAGTATAGCTGCAAAACAAAGGACAAGTCCACCTACCCAGCAGAGTTTGGCAATTTCGCGTCATCTACCAGCTGAAGCAGAACCGTCAAGTATATTGTGCACAGAAACAGCTTGGGATTTGCAGCCCGAAGTGCAACTATCAACCTCAATGCAGGATGAACCCGCAGAGGCAGAGGATGAGCCTGAGGTAGTGGGCATGGTGACAGCTCATGATCTCCAGGCCGAAATACAGCCGTCAGCCTCAGTGCCTGCTGGACAAAGTACAGGTCTGCCTGCCCAACAAAGTTTAGCAGCGTCACAACATCCACCAGCAGAAGGGAAACAGGCAGATGTATTAGGCACAGAGCCAGCCTGCGATTTGCAGCCCGAATTGCAACCATCAACCTCATTGCATGATGAACCTGCAGAGGCAGAGGATGAACCTGAGGCAGATGATGACCCCGAGGTACCTGAGGCAGACGATGAACCTGCAGAGGCAGAGCGAGCAGGTACCTTGGGTGCCATATCAACTGAGGATTTGCAGCCTGAAATGCAATCATCAACCTCAACGCAGGATGTTCCATTTGAACGAATACTTGTGTTTAATAATCCAATACTTAGTGACAAGCCGCTGAAAAATGAGTTGGGCAGGTTAATGCGTTGCAAAAATTTGCTTAGTAAAGAGCATGAACATAAGGTTTGCTTTTTCTTTATTATGTATGTTATCTGATTTACGATAAATTGCTACATCAATTTTTCATTTTTCCTTGGCTGCACATCTATTTTTCAACAGAAATCACTACTTCTAGTAGAGTGCGACCAAGAAATAGAGAAGATAAAAAGAAAGTATGACTCATTACTTCAAAAAGAGGAGTCTTCTCATCTTCAGACCCAGAGGGAGCTTGCTGATATCTATAGTAGCAAAGTTCATGTCAAAAAATCACTAGCTGAGAATTTTCGAGGGGCATCCACACCATCATCTACAGCTCCAGGTATCCAACTAAACATTGCTAGCATATCTCATTGTTTCCAAAGCAGTATTCTGGTAATACTAGTCTTTCAGCATTTAGCTTCGCTTGCTGTGATATTTTTTGTTTAATGCATATTTTTGAAACTCCATCTTTTTTGTTTTGTTTGGTCGGCTTATAAGGTGGAGCATGTTGTTCTTACATGATTCATCTACAAGCATCTTGTTTATATTCAGTCATTTTGTATGGTGGACATTATATTGTGATCGGTTAGCAGTGTCAGTCTTCTGCTGTTTCTGGCTTCTTTTCCAGTAATGCCATGTTACGTGGTTGCATTACATTGATCTTCAAAATACGAAGGGCAGTCTAGATCCAGGATCTGCTGCTTAGTCAGGCTCTCCTTAATCCATAGATCATGCGAGTAATGGTTAGTTTTTCCCTTGTGCAATGCAGGGAGATCAGCGAGCCCTGTAATGGAGCAGCCATTTGAGTCTTCTTCAGCTGCTCAAACCACAGCATCACCAGTTATCTCGTCATCAGCCATCAGACCACCAGTGCGTAATCCACCAGTATCTTATGTCCGACCTTCGTTTGTGGCTCAGCCATCATGGAATACGCAGCCACAGACAATCCTACCTGGCAATCTCCATGGAACGACATCAAGCTCACACCCACCTCGCGGAGCGTCCTTGCTGCCATCTGGTGGACACCCAGAGTCCATGGCTAATATCTTGCAGTCATCTAGTTCAAATCCCATCTTCATGTCAGCCCACCAACAGTCATCATATCCAAACATGGTCTTGGGCAGCACCTCAGGTCCGCCGAATGCAGCGCCAGGAAGCCAGCATACTGGTGCTCAAATTGCCGCTGTCAATCACAATCTGTCCAGCTCTGAATCGGCATCGCTGAGTGTGTATATACCAGCTAGGTTTGGCCTTGGTAGAAGTAGCAGTCCTGCAGGCGCAGGGGGCAACCCAGAAGTTGTGTGCCTGTCCGACGACGAACCGTAGCAATGCAATCCCAGTTCGACTTGTAGGACGTTACTCCTGGCCTCCTGTGGTAGCCATATGTCTTATTGACTAAGAAGCCGATCAAACTCCTCTAGCATCATCCTTTTAGCGAAGAGATGTGCAGTTGCAAATTGAAGAGAACATTGCACCTGTTGAGAAATGGTAGGGGCTGACGTAGTACTGATCTTTTACCAAATTTTGTGTAGCGCCAGTTAATATAGCGAATGCCTGACCCCTTTATGGATTTCTATGTGAATCTAACTATCTGGCCCTTTGTTAGCTTGAGATTGGTCTTGGCTCTGATCTATTCGATGCCAGAGCTGGGCCTGTACATGTTCTGCTAATTTCTGATGACAATCTTAATATATATCTAGCTTACTTGAAAGCCAAAAGAATCAAGGTGTGTTTATAACTTCGGCAGCTACAGTTGCATGTATCTGTCAGCTTTTTCTTTGATTTTGTTTATTATTGCCTATGTTCTATTCTTCGAATGGCATATGAGGTTGGTTTGTTTCACTTGAAATGAAACGAGCTGAGCTGACCTTGACGTGTACTGGCTGCTGTCATAGAGAAATGGGAAAATAATCCTATGAAACCAGGGTATTTTTTGACAAATCTGACTCCTTGCGAAAACTAATGCCTCATCTGACCCCGGCAAAATTATTTCGGAGTATGGCCCCTGTGTTCTTCACCAAGTAGGATGAAGCTGAAGTTATGCAGGTTGGGGCCAAGAAAAAAGCAGCAAGCAATCTTGGTAGTACGGCGCTATTGCACTTGGCCGCATGTGGCTTGGCGCCGACCTGCACAACTTCGGCTTCATCCTACTTGGCGAGGGGTCAGACTAAGAAATAGTTTCACCAAGGGCAGATATACCACCCCTTTAGCCTGGGCATCCGCCTAGGCTTGCTGGCACGTGATGCCTTGCATTTTACGACTTTGTATATCGAGTTCGCAAGAGAAAAAAAATGACGTCTTAAGACATGTTTGCCCAGGCTTTCGGAAGCATCTGTGTCCGCCAATGAGTACTGGAGACGTGCGGAGGGCGGTGGAGCAGAAGCCGGTAGTGGTGGTGGGGCAGCGGGGTTGCTGCATGGTGCACGTGGCTCGACGCCTACTCCTCGGACAGGGTGGGAACCCGGTTGTGCTCGAGGTTGGCGATGGCACCGACCCGGCGACCCTCGTCGCCGCGCTCCGGTCCAAGGACATCACCACTAAAGGTGTCGTGGACACCGTTGTTGATACGTGCGGCTTGGCGGCGGCGTTCCCAGTGGTGTTCATCGGGGGCAAGCTGGTGGGTGGGCTCGACCGGCTCATGGCCATGCACATCGCCGGCGAGCTCGTGCCGGTCCTGAAGCAGGCAGGAGCCCTGTGGTCAGAGGAGCCCTGTTTCTCTGACCAGTCTTCAACTCTTGATGACCCTTGCCACCCTAGTCCCTAGTTATAAGTTTCCAATATGTGCATGAGCTTTCCTGAAATCTTGGCTTTCTTATGACTACTACTGGGCACTGGCACATTTGGCAAGTCTAGAATGTATTTCCTGTTTATTCTGGATGTGTCTGCATGCCATCCGAAAGTATTATAGCCCTTTCTATATTGAATGCCAAAGAAACCGAGTTGGTTCCTTTATATGATCGGTGAGTCCATGGCAGTTATTATTGCTAACAACACTGCCCCCGTTTGAAAATGGGAAAATATAACAAAACATCAATTAATTTGGAATGGAGCAAGCGACTTTAGATGTTGATACCAGTTGGACAATCTTAAGCGTCACATATAATGCGGTAACAGAGGCGGCACACCGATGAAATTGTACGACACTTTGAAAATTGCTCGCCAATTGCGTCAACTTTACTTTTTTTTTTTTTGATTGAACAAGTACATTGGGGGGATTATGGAGCGTTCACCACCATTAAACTGATAGAACAGTAAATCCCAGTTCGGATCAAACCATCAAATTAAGCAGCAATATGTGCTCCATGACTCGTGCAAATGCGGTCGGTCTCCATTTACAGGAAAGAAAAGTTCATGGTCTAAATTAGCAGACCAAATGCTGCGATATCATTCAGCATCAGCAACCTAGTGCCCTTGGGCGGCATGTAAGTTTTCTATATATATGGTTGTTCACTTGTTGTACACCTTTGTTCCAGCTATAATTATAAGTGGATCCGTCAACGTAATAGACGAGAACCACAGTTAAGGTATGACAACAGCTATTCTTTTACATAGGTTTGGATCGGATTCAAATGTTTCACACACCAAGGGTGTAACACGTATTATTCATATGTTTGAATCGAATCCAGAGTATTCTTTTACATGTGGTACCCTTATTTCAGCTGTGTAAGTGTCATCGTGTAAGGGTGTTGCTTTTGAATCTCTTTCTCTGCTTTGCTCATGTTTCTAAATGGACCCGTGACCGCTGCTCATATTTCTGTTTTGTTCCAGTACTTCGGTAAATTCTGTTTGTTCTAGTAATATTTTCCATGGAATTTCCTTGGTAGTGGTATTGGTCAATTCTGTCTGTTCCGCCACTTTGATAGTTCTCACTTGTCAGCACTTTTTTTTTTCATGAACATGCAGAATTGCATGTCATGCCATTAAGAGATCACTTGTCACCGCTCAATTTTCTGCCACTGTACCTGTTTGGAAAAATGATAGGCATGAACTGACATTTCCCATGGCCTTTCTTTTAATGGATCCATGGTCTTTCTTGGTGGTATTTGTTACATCTCTCGATTTTTGGTGAACAAAACAACAATGTTAGTCGATCACTAGCAACAGTTCAGTTCCTGAGCTGTGAAATGGAGTAACTGAAGAAAGATCGTTGTGCGATCGAGCAACCACCCATTTGAGCGAGCTGCGCCGTGGCTGTTCCTCCCACAAGTCCGTCACAATCTTCCTTTTGCTACTTGGATGCCGCAGCAAAGCGTTGAAAAGCTTGGGGAAGAAAAGAACCACGTATACCATTCAGAACTGAATGAAAAGCCTGTTAGCATGCATTTACATGCGTAATCTGAAACAATCACTTCATAGTTTGCCTTTTCGCGAAAAAAAAGCTGCAGCACGCGGTATGTGGATACTACCTCTCGCTTCGATAAATAAGTCGTACACATATTTCAAGACGAACTTTGATCAAAAAATTGAGCAACATAATTTTTTAATTAGTATTGTTGGATTCGTATTGAAAAACACGTTCTAATGATGCCAATTTTATACCGGCAATTTTTATATACTCCTTCCGGTTCATATCAATTGACTCAACTTTCTCTAGACATATAAATGTACCTAGTCAAGTATCTAGACAAAATTAAGTCAACTAATTTGAATCTGAGGGAGTATTTGAAGTAATTTTTGGTCAAATAAAAAACACGGAAAACAAGAACGGCTTATTCATTTGGAGTGGATGTAGTACATTGTTCCTCTCAAGTCTTTACGTACGTTTTCAATGCCGCACACAAGTGCGTACGTTGTTCCTCCAAAATCGTGGAACGTTCTATGTTTTCTCTACAAACAAAGACGGTTCACATCATGCGTCGCCGTCAGGCGTGACTAGTTCGTGTTCTCCTTCCTGGCTTCCACCACCAGCTCAGCGGCCAAAGTCGGCTAATTATGTTTTTTATATACTCCCTCCGATTCATATTAATTGACTCGACTTTCTCTAGATATACAAATGTACCTAGTCAAGTATCTAGACAAAGTTGAGTCGACTAATTTGGATCGGAGGGAGTATCTGAAGTAATTTTTGGTCAAATAAAAAACACAGAAAACAAGAACGGCTTATTCATTGGAGTGGATGGCGTACATTGTTCCTCTCTCAAGTCTTCACGTACGTTTCCAATGCCGCACACAAATGCGTACGTTGTTCCTCCAAAATCGTGGAACATTCTATGTTTTGTCTGCAAACAAAGACGGTTCACATCATGCGTCGCCGTCAGGCGTGACTAGATGGTGTTCTCCTTCCTTCTTTTACATAGGTTTGGAATATCGGATTCAAATGTTTCATACACCAAGGGTGTAACACGTATTATTCATATGTTTGAATCGAATCCAGAGTATTCTTTTACATGTGGTACCCTTATTTCAGCTGTGTAAGTGTCATCGTGCAAGGGTGTTGCTTTTGAATCTCTTTCTCTGCTTTGCTCATGTTTCTAAATGGACCCGTGACCGCTGCTCATATTTCTGTTTTGTTCCAGTACTTCGCTAAATTCTGTTTGTTCTAGTAATATTTTCCATGAAATTTCCTTGGTGGTGGTGTTGGTCAATTCTGTTTGTTCCGTCACTTTGATAGTTCTCACTTGCCACCACTCTTGTTTTTTTCATGAACTTGCAGAATTGCATGTCATGTCATTAAGAGATCACTTGTCACCGCTCAATTTTCTGCCATTGTACCTGTTTGGAAAAAATGATAGGCATGAACTGACATTTCCCATGGCCTTTCTTTTAATGGATCCATGGTCTTTCTTGGTGGTATTTCTTACTTCTCTTGATTTTTGGTGAACAAAACAACAATGTTAGTCGATCTCTAGCAACAGTTTAGGGTGTGTTCGGTTCCAGAATCTGGAGGAATGGGATGGAACCGTTCCGCACCTGGAGCCTATTCTCGTGTTCGGTTCGGCAAAGGAACGGAACGAACTGGTTCCCCGAAAGAGAATATTCCTCAAATATGCGGAACGGCCTCGTCCGGCCGAATCGGGAATCGCGATTTTTCGGTGAACAAAGGCACCAGTGTTAGGCCGATCTGCTACGAGCAGGCGCGGCGGCGGCCGGCGAGCAGACGCGGCGGCGGCCGGCGAGCAGAGCAGGCACGGCGACGGCTGGAATCCGGCGGCAGCTCGCAGTCTCTGTTTAGCTCGCGAGGTTGTCCTTCTCTGTTTAGCTGCTATGATTTAGAGAAACAGTCAATTAGGGGTAGAATTTAGCCAAATCTAGCCATTCCATCCCACCTTTTTCTTTCCAATCGAACAAAAAATGGAACCGTTCCGTTCCTCGATTTTGTCCGAACCGAACATGGGGTCGGAACCGTCCCATGACCTCGGAATGGAACCATTCCGTTCCGTCCCCTCCGGATCCAGAACCGAACACATCCTTAGTTCGTGAGCTGTGAAATGGAGTAATTGAAGAAAGATCGTTGTGCGATCGAGCAACCACCCATTTAAGCGAGCTGCGCCGTGGCTGTTCCTCCCACAAGTCCGTCCCAATCTTCTTCCTTTTGCTACTTGGATATGCCGCAGCAAAGCGTTGAAAAGCTTGGGGAAGAAAAGAACCACGTACACCATTCAGAACTGAATGAAAACCCTGTTATCATGCATTTACATGCGTAATCTGAAACAATCACTTTATAGTTTGCGTTTTTGCAGAAAAAAAAGCTGCAGCACGTATGTGGATACTACCTCTCGCTTCGATAAATAAGTCATACACATATCTCAAGACGAACTTTGATTAAAAAATTGAGCAACGTAATATTGATTATATTGTACTTAATTAGTATCGTTAGATTTGTATTGAAAAACACGTTTTTATGATGTCAGTTTTATACCGGCAATTTTTATATACTTCCTCTGGTTCATATTAATTGACTCAACTTTCTCTAGATATACAAATGTACCTGGTCAAGTATCTAGACAAAATTGAGTCAACTAATTTGGATCGGAGAGAGTATTTGAAGTAATTTTTGGTCAAATAAAAAACATGAAAAACGAGAACGGCTTATTCATTGAAGTGGATGGCGTACATTGTTCCTCTCTCAAGTCTTCACGTACGTTTCCAATGCCGCACACAAGTGTGTACGTTAAGTTGTTCCTCCAAAATCGTGGAAATTCTATGTTTTCTCTACAAACAAAGACGGTTCACATCATGCGTCGCCGTCAGGGCGTGACTAGATCGTGTTCTCCTTCCTGGCTTCCACCACCAGCTCAGCGGCCAAAGTCGGCTAATTATGTTGTACGTAAAAATGTTAGTTTGTTCCAGAGGCTGAGAGGAGATAATAGCGTGGGAAGGCGGAAAAGTCCGGTTTGAACCTGGGTGCATGTGAACCCTAGTTGGAAATACATTTTCCAAATGTTAAAAAATTCTGAAATAAAAATATCCGGGTACGTACGCATGTTTTATGTGTGCGTAGAAAGTTTTCGCGGAGAAACCACTTTTTTATTTCAAAATATAAAAAAGACAAAATACATCACATATATACTGCTATATAGCCCTGCAAAATTTCACTTTTTTGCCGAGATAAAATAAAAGGTTTTTTCGTCACGAAACTCATGTCCAGGGCACATATTTGAGATCATCTGGGAAATCATTTTGTGTTTCGATTTTTAAAATATATTTTGACATCACAAATGGAACTTTTTAAAAAGTGGGTTCACTTGCCCCCATGTTCCATATATGCAGTCTCGTGGGAAGGCACACTACTCTGCATGCTCTTGTTTTGGAGCCTCAGTACTCCTTTTTCTCCGCGCACTGAGTTTGCGTCAGTTTCGTCTGGTTTCCTCTTCTGTGGCGATAGAGCTGGGCCTGGGAGGCTGCGGAAACTAAGGAGCCATGTCGTCGGCTAATTCACGACGCCAACCGCCACCGCCGGCGCCGAGTGCGACGTGGCCACGGCCGAAATCCGGTAGCTAGGAACCGCGGCACTTTTTTTTAGCAAGTTTAGGCGTGCATTCGCAAGCCATGATTTGGAGCTTCAGCCACGCAACAACGCAAATCCGATTACGCGTCTGCGAGGCCTCGCGCGCCGTGGAGCACGCCGGCCGCTGCGGCTATAAAATGCGGCCCCAGTCGCCCCCCACCGGCATCATCACACTTCGCTAGCTCTTTCTCCAATTCTTCCCCGATCTCTGTAGTTAGCTAGCTAGCGACGCAGTACTTGTTCCCGAGGGCTGGCGGCGCGCGATGGCTCGCTGGTGGGTGTGTGGACTCCTGTCGCTCCTGGCGGTGGCCGCTGCCGCGGAGGGGAATGCGGAGCCGCTGATTCGGCTGCCGACGCAGCAGAATGAGCATGACGCGCCGGCTCCCGCCCCTGCCCCGTCGGCGGAGGAAGGGGTCACCAGATGGGCCGTGCTCGTTGCGGGCTCCTCCGGCTACGTCAACTACCGTCACCAGGTGAGACCACTCCGTCGCCGCGCGGCTTTGCATGCTAGCTTGAATCGCGTTACTTCTCCAAGCTCCTATTTGCTCGAGTTAATCTTCTCGGTTCTTTGACGCGTGCTCGTCGGGCTTTGGGTTTTTCCTAGCTAGCAAATCAGGAGATGGGCTCTGTCTAATGACATAATGTACGTAGTGCGACACAGTTAACTGGAAAAGAAATTTAATTCATAACGACTCAATGCTGCTCTCTCTGTATATATATATATGAAAACTCGATCGATGGCATGTGCATGCTCAAAATTCGATCACTGAACAACTCTATGCATGCATGGGTGCTTGCTCAATTCGTTGTGGTCTTCTTGATGCACGACTGCAGGCCGATGTGTGCCACGCCTACCAGATTCTGAAAAGGGGAGGACTCAAGGAGGAGAACATCGTGGTGTTTATGTACGACGACATCGCCAATAACCCTCTCAACCCAAGGCGTGGAGTCATCATCAACCATCCTAACGGCACAGATGTTTACGCTGGTGTTCCCAAGGTATTACTACATGTCTGGCCGTGTTCCATTTAATTCTAGTTTCAAACAAGAGTGTGCACGTAATTCTAATTCCACACCTTAACATAGATTGTAGTACTGTACAGTCGGAGAATGGCTGGTAGCTTTGTGTTGTTTTATTTGATGTACTCCAGAATTCATGGTGTACGTTGTATTCCTACTAGACGTCTGACCAATCCTAACATGCATTGCAGGACTACACTGGTGACCAGGTCACTACTAAAAACTTCTTCGCGGTCCTCTTGGGCAACAAAACCGCGGTTACCGGAGGGAGTAGGAAAGTAATAAACAGCAAACCGAATGATCACATCTTCATCTATTACACGGATCATGGGTCTCCTGGTTCTCTCGGTGCATAACTCCATCCCACATAAATGTTACTACTAGTACCTCTTTTCCTAAATATAAGATGATTTGAACTCCCAAAACGTCTTATGTTTAGGAGGGAGGGTGTATTAATTAGCTGATTTACTTGTAAAACTTAGCTAACCGTACCAAGTTTTTGTAGGTATGCCAAACTTGCCGTCGCTTTATGCTGGCGACTTCATTAAGGTGTTACGAGAAAAGCATGCTTCCAAGAGCTATTCAAAAATGGTATACTGTCTTTTATTTTCCCTAGGAAAATAGTATATCTTTTAAAGAGTATGAAACCGTACTCTTAATTGGAGTCTTATACGTAATTAAAATTATAACCTTGGCAGGTTATATATGTTGAAGCTTGTGAAAGTGGCAGTATGTTTGAGGGTATAATGCCTCAGGATCTTAATATTTATGTTACAACAGCAGCAAATGCAGTTGAAAGTAGTTGGGGAACTTACTGCCCTGGGCTGAATCCATCACCTCCTCACGAATACCTTACCTGTTTAGGTGACCTCTACAGTGTGTCTTGGATGGAAAACAGGTAACCATCGTCTCAAATACATTATGCTCTATAGTCTGCACCAGATTTGTTTTCAGTTATCTCATAAAACTTATGTATACATTTGTCACAAGTATGCCTATATGGCTTATATATTTGAGTTTTTAGTATGCTCTGGAATGTGATTTAGTTGCATGATTAACATTAGCAATATTTGGTAATGGTTATGTTTGGGCGGTTGCCCATGTTGAAACTGTTTTGTCATTGTTAACCCGCTATATTTTATCTTGCTCAGATCTTGTATGTGTACTGAAAATTCGTATACGCAACGTCATTTTTAGACCCTATTCAATAATTTCTACTTCATCACGCTAGCTATACAAGACATGATTTCATATTTGTTTGTGGTTAAGGAAGTATTATCACCTAGAAGGCTAGAAGGCACAACATGAGTGCGTGCTACTACTTAGTACGGTCATTGGCAACCTGACTAACACATAAAATAAATCATGAGACACCGCAGTCGCAAATGGTAGTAACAAATATGTGCAAATATAAAAGGTGAGGAGTGGGTAGCTAGATAGGATTTTCGAAGTATCCATCGATGTTCTTCTGTTCTATAACCATGATGGTTGCTTTTCTGAAACATTTGATCCTACTCTGCAGTGAAACTCACAATCTAAAGAAGGAAACAATCAAGGATCAGTACGAGGTGGTAAGTCTCGAGTACACTTTCTTCATTCTGGTTAGTGGCATCAATTCACTGCTTTCTTGGGCAGGTTAAAAACAGAACCGCAAGCTCAGATTACATAACTGGTTCTCATGTCATGGAGTATGGTGACAAGACATTTAAGGATGACAAGCTTTTCCTTTATCAAGGTTTTGATCCTGCAAAATCCAACAACACAAACAGGGTGCCTTTTCCCGGCCTGGAGGGTGCAGTCAATCAAAGGGATGCGGATATTATTTTCATGTGGAAGAGGGTAAAACTCCAGTTGTATTCTTCAGTCTCAGTTAACCCAGTTATTTCATGAATATTTTCTGTTACTGGTTACAGCCAATCACCTTGGGCCTCCACTTCTGTGGTTGCTACATGTAGAACCAGGCCTCCCTTCTCTAAACAATGCATCTTTCTGTGTTACATTTTTTCATGCATTTTTTTTTGCTCTGCCATGTGTTCTGTTTTGCCAAATTTGTCTGGTAATGTATCCTCTTGCTTTCAGTATGAGCAGCTAAATGGGGGATCGCAAGATAAGCTGAGGGTTCTCAAGGAGATCAAAGAAACCGTGGCACACAGGGTGCATCTTGACAGCAGTATCGATTTCATCGGGAAGCTTGTCTTTGGATTTGAAAAGGGGCCTTCAATGCTTGAAGCTCCTAGAAGCTCTGGCCAAGCAGTAGTCGACGACTGGGACTGTTTGAAGAGGATGGTAAGTGTAAAGTGTTGTAGTTTCTATTTTAAATCCCATAGTTTCTTCTGTTGCTTGTACATCCCACGTTCTTTCAGGTTGGAACTCTGTACTGATGCCCATTTGTCAGGTGCGCGTTTTCGAGTCCCACTGTGGATCACTTACTCAGTACGGCATGAAATACACGAGGGCGTTCGCAAACCTATGCAACAACGGTGTCTCCAAGGCCGAGATGAAGGAAGCAAGCATCAGCGCCTGCGGAGGTTACAACTCAGCGAAGTGGAGCCCACTGGTTCTTGGGTACAGCGCCTGATCCGCTCGCTGCAGTATACGGGAGCAACAGCTATTGCTCTAGATGTTACACCTCGTAGGTGTACATACATACCAGTTATACGAGAAACCACAGAACATTGATTCTCTTGTGTGTGTTGGTTATAATCAGTACGTAGTTTATGGTCATGCCTGTGTAAACTGAGTTTGACTGCAATCAATTGGAAGGCAATGATTATGACACAGGTCTATGAATATTGTTGCATGGCAGTGCCCTCTGATCATGTGGTGAGCCATTCTTAGTGCAAAAAGATGATGACCCACACTAGTAGTGATCCTCCTAAAGGCAGCCCTCCAAGAAAATGTTGGCTTGCTCGTAATCTATTTTTCTTTCCTTCTTTAACGGAGACAAAATATTTGCCCCAACACATGCATGCTTACAACCTTGTTAGGGCCATCATGGGAAAGGCATGAAGCTGGAAGCTGCTGCCCAGCACGTACTGAAGAATGCCATCATGGGAATGCCCAGTCCTGATAAGCATAGCAGGGACGGTCTGCCAGAAAACATCCATCAACACTAAAAAGAAGATAAATGGGTATTTGAGGCAGTGGCAGTGCTAGACAACAGCCATGTCGCCACATATAAAGCATATAAGCCACCTTATATGACGATCCAGCAACAGCCAACAGATTTCCGAGGCCAGAACAAGTCCAAATTATTTCCTGGAACACAAAAGCCACATCAATTTTAATCTTACCACCACAGGCTGTCAAACTTGGCACATATAAACGCCATGCCTCATCTCCAGCCACTGAAACAAACACCTGAAAACACCCTATTAGATTTGTTTGTGTTTTCTTTTGTGCATCATCATGGCATATGCATAATATCAACCATGTTTTTAACAAAATAAAATTATTTTATAAACCTAGTTATTTTATTTTCCCCTCTCATATGGTTTTATTAAACCTCCTCTTTTCTATTCTTTTAACAAAACCCTGAAGCAAAACTATTTATTATTTTTGCTATAAACCTTATGGCTCTATTTTTATCTTATCTCCACCTTGGTATTCAAAATCCAAACTTTTGTTTGTGCTGGATTCAAAATTAATTTACAAAAAAGTTTTCTAAAAGAAAAGAAAAAGGAGAAAGATTTTCAAAATAAAAAGGAAAACCCTATCTAATCTAACCTAACCCTACCCTGAGCAGCCCATCTCCTTACCCTCCCGGGCGGCCCAACTCCTTCTCCTCCTCCCAGCCCACTTCTTCCCCTCCAAGTAGCCCAACTCCAGCCCGACCCCTTCCTCCCGAAGCGGTATGCCGCTCGCCATGTTGTCGTCTTGCTCGTCCACGAGAGACGCGTGAGCGCGCCATGCCGTGGTCCTCCCTTCCCCCAACCACCGCACTATTTTCCCCCTCCTTTAATCCCCACCGAGGCAGCGTGTAGAAAACCCTAGCCCCTCTCCCACCTGCCGCCACCATTCTCTTCCTTTCCGCCACCTTTTTGTTCTCTCCTAGAGCAAAAAAGGGACACCCCGGCAACAGTTCAACGCCGCCCGGCCACCTCCGGCCGTCCCTAGCCAAGAAAACGCCACTTGGAGCTCCGCCTCGACGTGCCGTTCCTCTCCGCCAACTGAATCGAGTCGGGGCGCTCTGAATCATCTCCGGTATCGTTGTTTCTCTGCTTCGGTCTTGAAAGGATAGATATGGTAACTTAGAGGGGGGGTGAATAGGTTCTACAAATTTTCTTTGATTTCTTTTGCAAGTTTTGGCTTTGCGGAACATAAAGTGAGCCTAATGCAAACTAGGTGAGGCAACCTATATGATGATACAAGATACTTCAAGCACGAAGGCTATCACACAAGTAAAGAGATCGGTTAGAAATAACCGAGGCACGCGGAGACGAAGATGTATTCCCGTGTTCCCTTCCTTGAGAGGAAGGTACGCCACATTTGGAGATGTGTGGGTTCCACGAAGGACTTCCCAAACGCCATGAAGGCGCACCTTCTTCTTCGGAGCCTATCCCACAAAGGAATAGCTCGCTCACTCGTGGTAGACTATAAAGGTAGTCTCCAAACCCTCACAAACTTCTTCTTAGAGCAAATCCACAACCCGGATGCTTCCGAGCGACCCTAGCCACCTAGGGTTTCCACAAACCCAAGAGTAACAAACTTTCTCGATGAACTCAAGGGGGAATGGGATTTGGCTTGGTGGAAACGTGGATTGGGACCTCCTCTTGCTTTCTACCAAAGGAATTTGGCTTTGGGTGGGTGGGTAGAAAGAGAGATCCAAGCTTTTTGGTGTTTCAACAATGGTGAGAGAGAGAGGGCACAAGGATGTGAAATGAATGGTTGACCTAACCCTCTCAAGCTGAAAGAAGGGGTATAAGGGCATCTCCAACCGGGCGACCCATCCCGCGCCCGCGCGTCCGGATGGGTCGAAACGGACAAAAACCCGGCCCAACGCGGGTACGCACCGCAAAGCGGACGGCCGCGGCGTCCGGAACGACGCAAACCCGGCCCAAATCTTGGTCGGGTTTGCGTGGCCGCGGATGGCACGCGGCGTCCTCGCGTGTCCGCCCGTCCGCGTGGCTGGCCCACCCGCGGTGCCCAGTCCTATTAAATGTGGACCTGGGGAAGGGGACTGTCCCTATCGAGTCCCCACTTTCCACTCCGGCCGCACGCGCGAGCTCGAAGCTTCCGCGCCGCCATGGCCCCGAAGCGCGAGTTCGAGCCGTCCGCCAACGACCACGAGGCCGGCGCAGGGCAAGTCGCGCCGCGGCGCTCGCAATGGGGCCGCCGGCGCCTCAGACGCGGGATCTACGCACCGTTGCGGTGCGCAGATGCTCGGACGCGGCGTCCCAATGCCGTGGGGACGTGCACCTCCCCCACGGCGGCACCTGAGCCCAGATCGGGTTCCGGCCGCCCATCCCGGCTCCGGCCGCGCCCGCTACGCCGAGATCCGGAGGCGCCGCGCTCGCCCGCCGGCGGACCTCCAGCAGACCCGGCGTACGGCGACGCAAGTCCCAACTCGGGACTTGTGGTTCGAGGTGGAGCACGATGCGCGCTGGCGCATGTGCTTCACATCCGCGACGGCGGCCTCGCGCGCAGCCGCGCACACCTGCCAGCAGGCCGCGCCCCGGCGGGCTCTACATCAACGAGCCCGCGCCCCACAGCCACAGCCGCAGCTGCAGCCCCAGGAGGAGGCCGACCCGGAGCTGCAGGCGGCGCCGCGCGTCCCGCGAGCAGCTGGACTCGACGAGCTGGCCAAATGGCCGCACCTCGCCGGCGCTGCGCACCTCCGCGCCGGAGGAGGCTGCCAGAAGGCCCAGGGGGACGCCCAGGGGAGGCGTGGGCCTTCCTCGAGCCGCGCCGTCGGAGGAGGCTACGCGTCGGGGCGGCGCTCCGGGAGGAGGAGCGCCGGCCGCGCGCCCGCGGAGGAGGAGCGCCCGGAGGAGGAGCAGCTCCGGCAGGAGTCCGCGCGGGCACGGCTGCGCAGCCGCGAGCCCGCCGAACCCGCACTCCGCCCGGGAAAGGGCGCATGGGAGCCCTGGCCGGAGTCCCCGGTGCCCTCCGGCGTGTCGAGCCGAACAGCGCGTCGCGCCGGGCGGCTCGTCATCGACGCCGACGATGACGAGTACTACTGGGGTACCGGCGGCCACCGTGCTCGCAAACCCTGTCTAGGGTTTTTTTTTTGTTTAAAGCCCATATAGGGCTTTCTTTTGTGTAAAAATTGCCCAAAATAGGGCTAAGTTTAACTAACCAGTAGTTTATATTTATTTGGTGCTGTTTTTATTTTTCATTTTCATTTATGTTTTTTTTATTACATTTGCGGTGCGTCCGCGCGTTGGGCGCAGCGTGCGACCCAAACGGACACGCGGACGCGGTGCGCTGTCCGGGTGTCCGTTCGGCCACGCAAACGGCCCAAAACGGACGCGCTGGGCCGTCCGTTTGGGTCGCCCGGTTGGAGATGCCCTAAATAGCCCAAGGAGAAAAAGAGCGGTTAGGAAAAAGTCCTGCGAGCAAAACCGGCACAGCCGGTTTCCCTGCCGGGACGGACCGACGAGCAGACCGGCCAGCCGGAAATCCAGCTGGACCGGCTGCCTGGACCGAAATGGTTCCGATTGTGCCGGACCGTGCATCGGTTCCGGACCGGCCCGCCGGAACGATTCCAGATTATCCGGAAAGGCTTACAGTACTGCTTTCCGGCAAAACCGAACCGATTCCGGCAGAACGGAATATTTAGTAGAGCCGGTTCCACCGGAACCTACGTCAGAACTCGTCAAATTCATTTCAAACGACGGTTTCTCCAAAAACTGAACTTCTCCGAAAAGTGTGATGGAGCAATATGGTGGTAGGTTGTGTATGTATGGCTGAGGCAATATCCACAATGAGCTCATCGAGACCACCCCTCTTAATAGTGTGGTGTTTCCTATTGACTCAAGAATAAAGGAATAGAGAAAAGAGCCAAAACACCGTCGCTTCTTGTGGACATCAAATGGGGGATCTCACACCACTTTGCAATCTCACATGCGGACTAAACCTGTGTATACAGTTAGAGAAACCATTAGTCGACACAATTGCTCCCGTGTCATTGTTAACCAAAATAATGGTTAAGGGTAAAATACCCTTACAGGTCTTCGCACTCCGGCGAACACTCCGGCCGCTTCCGACCTCCTCCGCCTCCACCGGCTAGCTCTTCTGCTTCAAGGTGATGCACTCATTCTCCTCGTCTTCCTATTGGTCTCTCTCGCTTCCTCCCAGTGGCTCTACCGACAATGATCGTCGCCTTCCTCCGTAGATCAACGCCGTCGGTGGAGCTCCAGTGAGCTTTTGGACCCCGCGCCTCCACCTTTTAGTATGTCTCGCCGCGGCACTTCCAACGCGCCCTCTCTCGCTTCCTGGAACGCGCGGAATCGACCGAAGCATTCACGACTTGATGCCGGCCGCCGTAGTTGACCTCGTCCAAGCTCCGCCACACCAGCATCCAGCGTGGCCGCGGGCCCCTCACGTAAGTGTCTGCAGCTAGAGACCCTCTTGATGAGAAATCCTTGGCTGATCTGGATCTGTTCATTTCGCGCAAAGCCCCCTACGTGTATTGTTTATCAACCCAGTGTCCCTGCCTCAGTCAGTTTACAAGAAACCCCCTATAACTCTTTCAAATAAACCCGGGGTCCTTCCGCCCTGTATGGACTTAAAACTGAGTCCTTATCTATTTAAAATAAAATTTGTGTCCTTATCTATTTAAAATAAATTCCGAGTCCTTATCTATTTAAAATAAAATATGAGTCATGTATGGATTTAAAACTGAATCCTTCCCCATGCGTGTATTGTTTATCAACCCGACGTCCCTGCTGACAAGGGATTAACTTGTCAATGCCTACAGATTGTAGACTAGGGTTTTGTTAGAAGTAGAGGGCAAGTAGATCTTGAAGGTTTCAGCCGAAAAGTACTCGCTGATTGTAAAACTAGGGTTATGTTGACAATAGATTCGATCCTTTCTTTGTCCCTCGACTCCCCCTTATATACGAGGTGGAGCCGAGGGTTTCGTAATATGCAAGTTACAGAGTCCGGGAGGGTTTCGTACCCGTCCCGCAAGATTACAAATTATATTTCCTAATACAACTCTAGCTTTCCTTACTAGCATCTTGGGCTTCAATCTTCTTATTCTTCGAGTTCTGGGCCTTCAGTGAACCCTAGGTACCTTCTTCGGCAGGCCCATTGGGGATGCCTATGTCAGTAGCTGACAAGGGATTAACTTGTCAATGCCTACAGATTGTAGACTAGGGTTTTGTTAGAAGTAGAGGGCAAGTAGATCTCGAAGGTTTCAGCCGAAAAGTACTCGCTGATTGTAAAACTAGGGTTCTGTTTGACAATAGATTCGATCCTTTCTTTGTCCCTCGACTCCCCCTTATATAGAGAGGCGGAGCGAGGGATTCGTAATACACAAGTTACGAGTCCGGGAGGGTTTCGTACCCATCCCGCAAGATTACAAGTTATATTTCCTAATACAACTCTAGCTTTCCTTACTAGCATCTTGGGCTTCCGAATCTTCTTATTCTTCGAGTCCTGGGCCTTTAGTAAACCCTGGGTACCATCTTCGGCAGGCCCATTGGGTATGCCTATGTGTAGCCCCCGAGATTTTGCTTGAATCGAAGAATCAAGGAAAATCTCCAACTTAAATCATTCAATAATCTTGTCGAATTTTATCACATATCCTTTGGATACGCAAATACTATATTGTACAAGGATAATGGTAATTGGGGCTAGTTCATCTGGCGGATCAGGTACTAGTTAACTGCTCTAGTGGCAATCCGCAAAAACCTACTTAGATCACGTCCCTGGACATGATCCCGGATACTGGTGTAAACTTCGACAGTGCCGCTTAAGGTCTTACCATTCTGTCGAGTCCCAGTCATATTTTATCGGGTACCTAACGCGTCCGTTAGGATTTTTCTTCGCATCTTTTGATACGGAAAAAAGTAGCAAACCACCGTCAGAGACGGTGCCACGCGCAGAACGGATCTCGGGTCTTACCTTCGCAAAGTTTTGCGGCATTCAGAGATTATTCACGACTTTCGCGCTCGAGAATATATTGTCGAGTGCTTTTCAATTGGTACATTTTATTGAGTCATATTTTATGACTTTATTTTCCTTCCCGATGGGAGTATATGCAGAGTTATCTGTATAACTCGAAATATACTCACTTCTTTTTTGTTTCTTTCTCTATATTTTTGTATAAATTCGTCGGGCACGCGAACAGCATTCCCGATGGGAGTAGCCCCCGAGGCTACAGCCAAGGACTTGTGCTTGGTTGTAGGCTCCACAGATTAGTATCTTCTACCGCTATATTGTTATTCCTTCTCGAGCTTTTCATATCTATCGGGTGCGCGACCAGCGCTCCCGATGGGAGTAGCCCCCGAGGCTATGAACAAATGCTTGCATTTGGTCATAGGCTCTCGCCATTTCTATTTTGTCACACTCGGATTTTTCTTTCTTCCAAAGTAGCCCCCGAGCATTTGGGCAAAAACTTGTATTTGATCAAAGACTCTCGAAATAATCAGTAATCTTCTGCTGTCGATATTCTAACCAAGCTTCATAGTCGAGTTTTCTTCTTGCCAAGGTGATATCATTGCTGACGATAGCCACGATTACTGTATCGGGAACATGCGAGAACTGCTTCTCTCTCTGTCTCGTGGGCCCAAATTTCCTATCAAATTGACACGTCGTGCAAGTGGGGGACACACGTCCTCCGCTTTTACTGGCGCACGCACTGTAGCTTCTGTCCCTTCCTTTCTTAGTAAAATTGCGTTTTTACCCTTTGTCCACGTGTACATCATCTATCTCACATATTATTCATCCAACGGTGCGGCGATTCACCGCACCTGTACTTAAGGTCATCGTCTTCCTCCGCCCATCCTTTCGTTCACGCCGCTGCTCTCTCTCTCTCCTCCACAGCGCCCGCAGTTCTTGTGCTCATCCACGCTCACGCTCTTCTCCTCCACTCTCGTTCATGCCACCGCGCAAACTCACCGCACAGCACTCCGGAATCGAAGATGGCGGCCGAAGATCTGGGGAACTTGGAGTGGGAGAGATCCAAAATCTCTCAACAAGATATCAACATGCTGAAGAAGCTTGGCATCAGCGGAAGAAAGACTCGCTGCTCCCCAAGGAAGAAAGCTACCCGACCCCGCCAATGCATCGGGTCGCCGCGTCGACCACCTCATCCGTGGTGTTTCTACCCCCATCCATGATTTCTTGCGGGGATTGCTTTTTATGTATGGATTGCAACTGCACCATCTCACGCCCAACTCCATTCTCCGCATCTCCATCTTCATTACACTTTGCGAAGCTTTCCTTGGAGTCCAGCCTAACTGGCCTCTCTGGAAACGCATTTTCCTTTGTCGCCGTAATGGCTCTTCCACTGCCTCATATAACATAGGTGGCGTTGTTATCTGCGTCCGCCCTGACGTCGAATATTTCGACGTCAAATTCCCTGACTCGGTTCAAGGGTGGCGCAAAAAATGGTTATACATCCACGAGGAGAACCATGGCTCTGTTGAAGACAACATCCCTCCTTTTGATGGTGCCGAGAAAATCTGTCTCCGCCGATCCTGGGATGCAGAGGCTAGCGACGAAGAAAAAGCGGCGACAGAGGCACTAATGACATGCATCCACGAGCTCCAAAATACCCGTGGATAAGAATTGTCGGTATCCAAATCACGGCATATTTCCTTAGGATTAGGGTGCAGCCTCTTCAAGCTCGCAAAACCCCTTTGGATGTATGCTGGCGATGAAGATGTGGACCGCCTGTCGACAGATTTGTCGTTCAAGGACTTGGAAAAACTTGTCCGAAAGATCTCGTCGCTGAACAAGAAAGACAATGTCCCGACATCTTGCGGTGTGACGCCGTATAGCGCCACCAACGCACTCCCGCAGGTAATATGTTGTTAGCATTAGTTTTGGTCACGCATTCTTTTTCCTTTTGTCTTGTTCATACTGCTTTTCCTTCAACTGCTCCATGCCGATATATTTTCTATCTTTAATAGGACCATGCGACTGCGTCGCCTCTTCCTCCCCTTCCCGAAGGTGGGGAAGTCGAAGAAAGGGCTGTTGTCACCGACGACAACAAGGGTGCGTGTCGGGGGTGTTCCTCGACAATGTCCTCCGATTGGGACTTAGGGTTGATGGAATCCTGCAAGCTGATACGAGACATCGGTACACGGGAGAGCGATTTACCCAGGTTCGGGGCCCTCGATGAGGTAAAACCCTTACGTCCTGCCTGTCTTCTTGATTATGATGAAAACGTGTTACAATGGGGTGCCGAATAGTTCGCTGTGATCTCGTCGAGATAGCTAATCGCTAGGGTAACCTAGTTCTAAGCTTCTGGCTAAGATTTCTAAGATTGATTGTGTCCCTCGATAGCCCCTCTCCTGGCCTTTATATAGGTGGCCAGGTCCCGAGAGATCTCATCGAGTACGGGTAGGATTACAATAGATCTATCTTCAGGCTTTCCTTGTTCGGCTTCCTCCGTGCCTTGAACTCCAAGCAATCTTCCGTCGCACCATCCTAGTGGCCCATCTTGCCCTTGGGTACTTTCATGGGCCTCAAGTTAGACCGTATAGGGTAGAGCAACATTGGTTACCCGAAGGGTAATGCCCACGTCAGTAGCCCCCGAGTGTCTAGCCGAACATAGTTCGGGTAGAGACTAGAACATGTCTTCTTCCGAAGTCCTTCTCTTTGATCATTCTTGTCTTTCTTCCATCTTCTATCGGGTGCGCGGCCTCCCGATGGGAGTAGCCCCCGAGTCTAGGTACTGATGCTTGCAATTCGTGCGTAGACTCAAGTTGTACCACTCGAACATTTTTCTTCTGCCGAAGCTTTTTCCTGCAAGTCTTTGTACTCCATCCGATACATTTTCTTTACGCAAGGGATAATGAATAACGTGCCCAACTTCTGTTGGTTAACTGCCGATGGCAAAACAACGTTACCCTACACAAAATCAAGTCCCCGGGCTTGATCCTGGAGTGCGAAAAAAGTTCTGTCGGGTGCGCGTCCGGCGCTCCCGATGGGAGTAGCCCCGAGTCGGGCACGGGCGTTTACGCCCGGTGCACTCGAGTCAAATTTCCTTCGAATCCTCATTCGTCGGCGTCCTGGCGTCCCGATGGGAGTAGCCCCCGAGTCTGAGTGCGGATGCTTGCGATCTGCGCTTAGACTCAAATCGTTCATCCGACATATTCGTATCTCTTCGTATGCAATCATTCTCCATGACGTCATTGATTACGTTTTACTGTCCTCTTGATTTTGACTGACAAGACGCAACTTGCCAACCCTGTTTTCGAGCAATTCCTGCTTCTCTCTACACGGTTAACGAGGCACCTCCTTGATTTCCGTAACCATTAACCGGAGAAAAAGGCCCAGTACCAATACGAGGTCTTCCTTAAGTTCCCCAAGAGATAGAAATCCCCAATCTCTTCCTTCATTCATCCTTTCGCTGTTCTTCCTCTTCTCCCACTCACAACTATTCGCGCCGCCGCCACTGCTTCCTAGCTTTTCCCAGATCTTACGATGGTGAAGAAGAAGAACCCTAGCGCCGCCGCCACTCTACGAGCGGAGGCGCCGCCGCAAAATCTTCCTCAATTCTTTCGAAGGAAGGCGCCCCGGTCCCTCCCCCGCCGGCGCCCAAGCTCGGCAGCAGGCCCGGAGATTGGGTAGCTTCGACCGTCACCAAGCGTGACGAGAAGAGATCCCGAAGCCTGGGATTAATCTCCTCCGATGAGGGGAATGTGATCTTTCCAGGTGCGATTTCTCGACCTAATCCCCGGTTTTACCGTGATGTTCTTGTCATTCTTATACCGAGGCCATTCTCTTCCCGTCCACGAATTCCTCCTCCATCTCCTACGAACCTACGAAATCCAACTATGGCAACTCACTCCCAATTCAATCCTTCACGTTGTTGTGTTTGTCACCCTCTGCGAAGCATATCTGGGCGTTGAGCCTCATTTTGGGCTGTGGAAAAAGATCTTCTATGTAAAGAGATACAGCAGTAGCAACGGATCTTTTGTCACCGGAGGAGTAGGATTTGTAGCTCGTTCGGATGTCAATTACTTTAACTTCCCAATGAGAGAGTCCGTGCAAGGGTGGAGATTAAAGTGGTTTTATATCAAGGATTCCTTGGCACCCGAATCTCAACTTCCTCGCTTTGTCGACGTCCTTGAGGCCAAGCCTAGGAATTCTTGGAAGAATATTCTCTCTCCCGATGAAAAAGTAGCTGCCGATGAATTATTTGCCAGATTTCTTCGGATCAAGGAGGCTGATGGACAAACTATGGTCGGCACCGAGGTAGCGGCAGTGTTTCTGAAACGTCGAATCCAACCAGTCATGGCTAGAGCTCGCCCAATGTGGTTGTATTCAGGTCTAAAGGATGAGACTAGAATTAACGCTGCTGAATTGTCAGAAAAAGAACTGCTCGATGAAGTCCGTCGCCTCACTTCCTTTAGTCAAGAGGACTTGATCCCACTGATATCTCCGTATATTCCTTTTGATGCCGATCATCCTCCACCAGAGGTAATTGCCATCCTTGAATTCTTGTTATGCTGCTATCGACATATATGACTGTTATTCTCATTTGTTTTTTTCCCTTCGACAGACCCACGTAGCCTCCGAGGACTTACATAACTTGCCAAATGAAACTTCTGAAGGAAGAGGCTCTTCAGAACCCGTTGATTCTCGTACTGTTGATCATACAAACCCAACAAGCGAACGTGATGACCCGATAGATTCCGAAACTGTTCACACCAATCTCCCCTCATCAGCTGGTGACACTTGCTACACAGAGGGATCAGTGCGCAATGATGACGCTGATCACGATGCCTTTGTTAATGCAGCTGCGGAGGAGACCAGGGCTCCACCTGCGAAGAGATCAATCGGCGGTTTTGCCGACGAAGATGATCTCCTTGATTTGTAAGTGTTCTTCTTCTTCTTACTATTTTCTGCTTCTCGATCTTTTCGCATTTTTCTCATGACTTGGTCAATCAAATCTTCCTTGTAGTGACGATGCTTTCATTGAGCCTCCATCTAAGAGGGTCAGATCTGATGCTGTCTTGCCAGCCGCCGCAGCTTCCGAAGCTTCAGCTCCCAAAGCGGCTCCTGCAGCGCAAGCGTCGACTGCCTCCTCCCTTTCCAAAGGGAAAGATGCTCCTGCTGCCGCCGCAGCTCCTCCTTCTGTAAGTCTTTGTTGAGTCTAACAAGAATCTTTTGGAATGTGTCTTTGTATAATGATCTTTGTAAAATACTCCCTTTCTTCAAGGATCTACGAGGTGTGATATCCTCCTTAGAGGCCTTCGCCTCTCAATTCACCTCTCTGGAGGCAGACAAAATTCGGCTGCAGGAAGAGGCTAAGTCTTCCTCTTCAAAGTTGGATGGCGCCATTAAAAAGGCCGCCGTAGCTCGCCAGGAGGTCGACTCCTTGAAAGAAGAACTGAACAAGCTAAAGGAGAGGCTGAAGGAAGAGGAAGCTCGGGCGACAGAGAAGGATGAACTCCTCCATCAGTCTGCCTTGGCCCTACTTGGTAAGCTCCTACTTCCCTTGTAGACTTTCACTTTTTATGGATCTATTTCTTTGTCAACGATTTCTTTTAATTTCTCGCCCGCCAGCATCCCTGCTACTGCCTTGGACAAAATTCCAAGCAATTCCCCAGCAAATGGTGTGTCGACGGTTCTCGCCGCCCACCAACTTACCCGGGAGCTTCTTGACAAGGGAAAGGGTGCTCTGACGCGGATGCATTCGATGATATTCCCAAGGCCAAGGAGAAAACTCTGGGCAGCTGATCGATGCCTTCGCACACCAAGGAAGTCATTGAGGTATTCAAGCGTACCTCGCACCTATGGTGCCCTTCTTGCCTTCCAACTTATGATGGGTTACGGCTTTAAGGCTGACATCGAAGGAATGACTAAGGAGCTGCCGAAAGAGAAAGATGGGCGATCTGTTGACTTAAGCGCTTTTACGGCGTCCGCCCGTACTTGTGCTCGCCAGCTCCTCGATTTAGTTTCAGGAAAAACATCGGTTGGCCCCAGCCTGTCGACTCAGACTCAGGCTCCTTGACTTTTGTAACAATTTTGTCCTTGGGCTAGTATGAAACATTATTCTGTTGCGAGAACTTAAGTTTGTAATGAACACTGTGCTGGCAATGTTGCCAGCATGCTTTTATCATAATATCTTCACTTGTGCTTCTCCCGATAGGGATTGCTTATACCTCTCCCGATGGGAGTTTTGTTGGATGCTTAATTTGACCATATTATCCTCTTAACGCTGTTGCCTGCAGGTTTTCCCGGTGCCCTCGTTTGTTGATGACTCCTCGGGCGTTCTTCCCGAAAGTGATCGGATCCAGCGGATGAAGGATCGGATCACCCAGATGGAGAAGGATCTGCGCGACACCTACGCCTTGGCTGCTATTGTCAGCAAGAAGAGTGAAATTGCAGCCAACGTGGAGCGATACGCTCTTACTGAGCTAAATAAAGCTACCGACAGTTTGAACTGTAAGTTCCTTGATCCCTGCGTCAGTTTGACGACAACTCCTTATCTGATTCTTTGCTTATTCCTTTGCCAGTCATAGCTCTAAACCGTGCGGAAGAAAATAAACGGATTTACGAGCGTGTACATGCGTTAACCCAGCTGTCCTCAGAAGAGATTTTCTGGCGGGAGCACTCGAAGGCTTCGGGCCGCACACTTCAGGATCGAGTTCAGCAGGTCCACCACTTCTTCGACAAGTGCTATAAGGCCATGAGGGTGGTTTGGAAGACGATGTTTCCTTTGAACGCAGTTCCCCCCACGCTCCTTGCATTGATGTCGGAGTTTGGTAACGCCAAGAAGATCCGGGACTTGGTGCGCGCAAGTTTTTGCAGGAGCCAGGTTTACACTTGCTCTTGTACTTGCCCGTTATCCTTCGGCAGGTTTACTGTCGATTGCCAACGTTACTGGAGACTTGGAGGCGCTGTATCCGAAGGTGTTGTTGCCTGCCAACATAATTGTCGACAGACTCGAGAAGGATTCAAAGGTACCTGAAGAAAAAGGAACTCCGCAAGGATGATTTCAGGGTTTTAATGACTGTTTGTAAATAGATAGTTTGACTACTTTATCCAAGTGTTTGGATTATGTACTGACGCCTTTTCATTCGGTAGATACATGCATATGTACTTTTACCATGTTATTGCCGTTGGCAAGTTTCAATTTTGAGCGAATCTTAGTTGCTCGTTTTTAAATGTATGTATATTGGCTGTTTAGCAAATCATGTGAGTGATCAGCTCGTGTTGCAGGTCTTGCTAAACCTGTTGTATGCGCAACTTTGCTTTCAACCGTTTTAAATTTCGATAGGCACTCCCGAATATTTCGGGTGTAGTGATTCTGCCGATGAGCCCGTTGTTCCTTGATATTTCCATGAGTGAAATATCGAACGTGGGTTGTTGTTTATGTATATTTCCAAACTCTTGCTATTTACGGCACTCGTAGAGGCATCTATAGCAGAGGGAAAGGTGAACGTCTTTTTAGCACTCGTAGAGGCTTTTTGGAACACGATCCTTGTACTACGTTTTCGTAGTGACGGGGCGTAGAAGTTCGTGATCACTGCAATGCTTTATCAAAAGATGGAAGCTTAAATTCTTATTAATAAAGTAAGCACGGGGCTGAAGGGCGAAAAAGGAAGGCCCTGTATAAAGTAGAAGAAAAAAGGAAAATAAATGCTGAAAAAATTTAATCAAGGAAGGGGTTCTTCTCTTCTTCGGCTTCTTCACCACGTTAGGGGTAGCCGCAGCGTTGCTGATTTCACCAGGGGTTTGAGCTGTGACTGCCAGCGTCTTGCTGTTTTCTATGCCTTCGTCATCAACTGCCGAACCTTTTGCTGCCGAAGCTTTTGCTGCCAAAGCTCCTGCTGCCGAGGCTTCTGCTGTCGAGGCTTTAAGGAAAGGTCGGCTGGCTTTTTGCTTCCCTGTCGTCCTTCTCTTCCTTGATTTCACGCAACAACAACTTGGGTGGAGGCTTAATAATTTCTTGCTTGCTCCCAAACTTCGCAGCGATCCTCTGAAAATCGCGAGCGCAACTGTCTGAGCGCGAAAAACTTCCATGGACTGTGATGTGTGTCCCTTTGTTGCCAGGCGTTTTCAGCTTGAGATATGCATAGTGCGGCACGTCCATGAACTTGGCATAGGCTGGTCTCCCGAGTATAGCATGATATTGTGACTCCCAGTTCACTACCTCAAACTCGATCTTCTCCTTCCTGAAATTGTGATCGCCGAAGACAACGTTCGGTAAAATCTTCCAAGAGAGTAACCTGGTTTAGTTGGCAGAATCCCGTGGAAGCAGGTGTCTGTCTCTTCCAACATTCCCATGGTGATCCCCATACTCTTGATTGTGTCGACGAATATCAGGTTTAACCCGCTCCCACCATCCATAAAGACTTTGCTCATCTTGAATCCCCCTATCTGTGCCTCAACTACCAGGGCAGCGTGTCCTGGTTTTGGTATGGTCATCGGGTGGTCTGCTTGGCTGAACGTAACATTCTGAGAGGACCACTCGACGTACTCAGGGATGTTTGCCATGATGCTTTCGGCCAGATTAATTTCCCGGGTGAGCTTCTTCATCTCTCTTCTCGAGACACCTGTCTTGTGGATCATGCTCATCTGCCCACGTGGTGGAACGCCTCGTTGGGTTGATGAGATGGGGCCTGCTGGACTTGGTGCTGTGGTGGGGGTGGGGGTTGATACGTCTCCAACGTATCGATAATTTCTTATGTTCCATGCTACTTTATTGATGATACCTACATGTTTTATGCACATTATATGTCATATTTATGCATTTTCTGAACTAACCTATTAACAAGATGCCGAAGAGCCAGTTGCTGTTTTCTGCTTGTTTTTGGTTTCAAAATCCTAGTAAGGAAATATTCTCGAATTGGATGAAATCTTCGCGGGGTCCTATTTTTGCACGGAGCTTCCAGAGACCGAAGAGATAACGAAGTGGGGACACGAGGTGGCCAGACCACAGGCGGCGCGGCCCGGCCCGGCCGCGCGGCCCGTCATCTGCCCCTCGTGCCGCCTGACCTGCCCTTTCGCCTGCTTATAGCCTCCGTCGCGAAAACCCCAGTACCGAGAGCCACGATACGGAAAACCTTCCAGAGACGCCGCCGCCGCGAATCCCATCTCGGGATTCGGAGATCGCCTCCGCACCCTGCCGGAGAGGGGATTCATCTCCCGGAGGACTCTTCATCGCCATGATCGCCGAGTGATGAGTGAGTGAGTTCACCCTGGACCATGGGTCCATAGCAGTAGCTAGATGGTCGTCTTCTCCTTGTTGTGCTTCATTGTTGGATCTTGTGAGCTGCCTAACATGATCAAGATCATTTATATGTAATTCTATATGTTGTGTTTGTCGGATCCGATGGATAGAGAATACTATGTTATGGTGATTATCAATCTATTGTTTATGTGTTGTTTATGATCTTGCATGCTCTCCGTTATTAGTAGAGGCTCTGGCCAAGTTTTTGCTCTTAACTCCAAGAGGGAGTATTTATGCTCGATAGTGGGTTCATGCCTTCATTGACACTGGGACGAGAAAGTTCTAAGGTTGTGATGTGTTGTTGCCACTAGGGATAAAACATTGATTCTATGTCTAAGGATGTAGTTGTCGATTACATTACGCACCATACTTAATGCAATTGTCTTTGCTTAGCAACTTAATACTGAATGGGGTGATGATAACCAAGGTGGACTTTTTAGGCATAGATGCAGTTGGATGGCGGTCTATGTACTTTGTCGTAATGCCCAATTAAATCTCACTATATTTATCATATCATGTACATGCATTGTTATGCCTTTCTCTATTTGTCAATTGCCCGACTGTAATTTGTTCACCCAACATGCTTTTATCTTATGGGAGAGACACCTCTAGTGAACTGTGGACCCCGGTCCTATTCTTTACATAGCATACAATCTACTGCAATTGTGTTTTACCGTTTTCTTTGCAAACATCTTCCACTCGATACGTTTAATCCTTTGTCACAGAAAGCCGGTGAGATTGACAACCTCACTGCTTCGTTGGGGCAAAGTACTTTGGTTTTGTTGTGCAGATTCCACGTTGGCGCGAATTTGTTGTTGCGCGCATCACATTTCGCCACCATCAACCTTCAACGTGCTTCTTGGCTCCTACTGGTTCGATTAAACCTTGGTTTCATACTGAGGGAAACTTGCTTCTATACGCATCATACCTTCCACTTGGGGTTCCCAACGGACGTGTGCATCTACGCGTATCAAGCTAAATTTACGCCGTTGCCGGGAGATCAAGACACGCTGCAAGGGGAGTCTCCACTTCTCAATCTCTTTACTTTGTTTTTGTCTTGCTTTATTTTATTTACTACTTTGTTTGCTGCACCTAAACAAAACACAAAAAAATTAGTTGCTTGCATTTACTTTATTTACTGTCTTGCTCTCCATATCGAAAACACAAAAAAATTAGTTACTTGCATTTACTTTATCTAGTTTGCTTTATTTACTGTTGCTAAAATGAATACCCCTGAAAATACTAAGTTGTGTGACTTCACAAATGCAAATAATAATGATTTCCTATGCACACCTATTGCTCCACCTGCTACTACAGCAGAATTCTTTGAAATTAAACCTGCTTTACTGAACTTGGTTATGAGAGATCAATTTTCTGGTGTTAGTTCTGATGATGCTGCTGCCCATCTCAATAATTTTGTTGAACTTTGTGAAATGCAAAAGTATAAGGATGTAGATGGTGATATTATTAAATTGAAAGTATTTCCTTTCTCATTAAGAGGAAGAGCTAAAGATTGGTTGCTATCTTTGCCTAAGAATAGTATTGATTCATGGACTAAATGCAAGGATGCTTTTATTGGTAGATATTATCCTCCCGCTAAAATTATATCTTTGAGAAGTAGCATACTGAATTTTAAGCAATTAGATACTGAACAGGTTGCTCAAGCATGGGAGAGAATGAAAACTTTGGTAAAGAATTGCCCAACCCATGGACCGACTACTTGGATGATCATCCAAACCTTCTATGCAGGACTAAATTTTTCTTCGCGAATTTATTGGATTCAGCTGCTGGAGGTACCTTTATGTCCATCACTTTGGGGGCGGCTACAAAACTTCTTGATGATATGATGATAAATTACTCTGAATGGCACACGGAAAGAGCTCCACAAGGTAAGAAGGTAAATTCTGGAAGAAACCTCTTCCTTGAGTGATAAGATTGATGTGATTATGTCTATGCTTGTGAATGGTAGATCTAATGTTGATCCTAATAATGTTCCTTTAGCTTCATTGGTTGCTCAAGAAGAAAATGTTGATGTGAATTTCATTAAAAATAATAATTTCAACAACAATGCTTATAGGAACAACTCTGGTAATAACTATAGGCCATATCTTCCTGCTAATGGTAATGGTTATGGTAATTCTTATGGGAATTCTTACAATAATAATAGGAGTGTACCCCTGGTCTTGAAGCTATTCTTAAAGAATTTATTAGTACACAAACTGCTTTTAACAAATCTGTTGAGGAAAAGCTTGATAAAATTGATATTATTGCTTCTAGAGTTGATAGACTTGCCTCGATGTTAATCTTTTAAAATTGAAAGTTATGCCTAATAATGATATTGATAATAAGATTACTACTACAGCAAATGCCATCCAAGTTAGAATTAATGAGAATATAAGATTAATGGCTGAACTGCGTGCTAGGTGGGATAGAGAAGAAAATGAAAAACTAGCTAAAGAGAATAATGTAGCTAAAGTTTGGACTATTACCACCACTAGTAATGCTAATTCTTCACATGTTGCTGCACCTCCTACTATCAATGGTAAAATAAGTGGTGTTGGCAATGTTTCTACTCCTAGTGCAAAGCGTACAAACTGCCTGAAATTGCTAAAACTGCTGAAACTGCTTGTGATAAAACTGCTGAAATTTTTCCAACCTTGGGAACAATGATTCCATTGCTGTAGCTCATAATGATTTAGATTTTGATGATTGCCACATCTCTGAAGTTATAAAGTTCTTACAAAAACTTGCTAAAAGTCCTAATGCTAGTGCTATAAATTTAGCCTTTACAAAACATATTACAAATGCTCTCATAAAAGCTAGAGAAGAGAAACTAAAACTTGAAACTTCTATTCCTAGAAAGTTAGAAGATGGTTGGGAGCCCATCATTAAAATGAAATTCAATGACTTTGAATGTAATGCTTTATGTGATCTTGGTGCAAGTATTTCTGTTATGCCTAAAAAGATTTCTGATATGCTTGACTTGCCACCATTGAAGAATTGTTATTTGGATGTTAATCTTGCCGATAATGTTAAAAAGAAACCTTTGGGGATTGATAATGTGCGCATTACGGTTAACAATAACCTTGTCCCCGTTGATTTTGTTGTCTTGGATATCGAATGCAATGCATCTTGTCCTATTGTATTGGGAAGACCTTTTCTTCAACCGTTGGTGCTGTTATTGATATGAGGGAAGGTAATATTAAATATCAATTTCCTCTCAAGAAAGGTATGGAACACTTCCCTAGAAAGAGAATGAAGTTGCCTTTGATTCTATTATTAGAACAAGTTATGATGTTGATGCTTCTACTCTCGATGTTACTTGATTTACACTTTCTGCGCCTAGCTGAAGGCGTTAAAGAAAAGCGCTTATGGGAGACAACCCATGTTTTTACTACAGCAATTTTTTGTTTTGTTGAGTCTTGGAAGTTGTTTACTACTGTAGCAACCTCTCCTTATCATGTTTTTGTGCCAAGTAAAGTTTCTATGTCAAAGTTGATGTTATATTTGGGATCGCTGCGCAGAAACAGCATTGCTGTCTGTCACGAATCTGGGCACAGACCTCTGTAGAAAATTCGAAAAATCTGCCAATTTACGAGCGTGATCCTCAGATATGTACGCAACTTTCATTAGTTTTGAGTTTTTCCATTTGAGCAAGTCTGGTGCCAGCTTTAAATTCGTCTTTACGACTGTTCTGTTTTTTGACGATTCTGCCTTTTATTTCGCATTGCCTCTTTTGCTATGTTGGATTCATTTCTTTGATCCATTAATGTCCAGTAGCTTTATGCAATGTCCAGAAGTGAAAAGAATGATTGTGTCACCTCTGAATGTGTGAATTATTAATTGTGCACTAACCCTCTAATGAGTTTGCTTGAAGTTTGGTGTGAAGGAAGTTTTCAAGGGTCAAGAGAGGAGAATGATATACTATGATCAAGAGGAGTGAAAGCTCTAAGCTTGGGGATGCCCCCGTGGTTCACCCCTGCATATTCTAAGAAGACTCAAGCGTAAGCTTGGGGATGCCCAAGGCATCCCCTTCTTCATCGACAACATCATCAGGTTCCTCCCCGAAACTATATTTTTATTCAGTCACATCTTGTGTTCTTTACTTGGAGCGTCGGTTTGTTTTTGTTTCTGTTTTTGTTTGAATAAAATGGATCCTAGCATTCACTTTGTGGGAGAGAGACACGCTCCGCTGTTGCATATGGACAAATATGTCCTTAGGCTTTACTCATAATGTTCATGGCGAAGTTTCTTCTTCGTTAAATTGTTATATGGTTGGAATTGGAAAATGCTACATGTGTAATTCTAAAATGTCTTGGATAATGTGATACTTGGCAATTGTTGTGCTCATGTTTAAGCTCTTGCATCATATACTTTGCACCCATTAATGAAGAAATACATAGAGCTTGCTAAAATTTGATTTGCATATTTGGTCTCTCTAAGGTCTAGATAATATCTAGTATTGAGTTTTGAACAACAAGGAAGACGGTGTAGAGTCTTATAATGTTTACAATATGTCTTTTATGTGAGTTTTGCTGCACTTGTTCATCCTTGAGTTTGCTTCAAATAACCTTGCTAGCCTAAACCTTGTATCGAGAGGGAATACTTCTCATGCATCCAAATCCTTGAGCCAACCACTATGCCATTTGTGTCCACCATACCTACCTACTACATGGTATTTCTCCGCCATTCCAAAGTAAATTGCTTGAGTGCTACCTTTAAATTCCATCATTCACCTTTGCAATATATAGCTCATGGGACAAAATAGCCTTAAAAACTATCGTAGTATTGAATATGTACTTATGCACTTTATATTTTATTAAGTTGCTTGTTGTGCGATAACCATGTTTCTGGGGAACGCCATCAACTATTGTTGAATATCATGTGAGTTGCTATGCATGTCCGTCTTGTCTGAAGGATCTATCATTTTAGTGGTTGGAGCATGCAAAATTGTTAGAGAAGAACATTGGGCCGCTAACTAAAGCCATGAACCGTGGTGGAAGTTTCAGTTTTGGACATATATCATCAATCTCATATGAGAATAATAATCATTGCTACATGCTTATGCATTTAAGAGGAGTCCATTATCTGTTGTCCATGTTGTCCCGTATGGATGTCTAAGTTGAGAATAATCAAAAGCGAGAAATCCAAAATGCATTCTCCTTAGACCTTTGTACAAAGCGCATGGAGGTACCCCTTTGTGACACTTGGTTGAAACATGGCATGCAAAGATCCGGTAGTCCAAGCTAAGTAGGACGAGGCACTATTAGTATACTATGCATGATGCTTGCAACTTGTAAGATATAATTTACATAACTCATATGCTTTATTACTACCGTTGACAAAATTGTTTCATGTTTTCAAAATAAAAGCTCTAGCACAAATACAAGAATCGATGTTTTCCTCTTTGAAGGACCTTTCTTTTACTTTTATTGTTGAGTCAGTTTACCTATCTCCCCGCTTAAGAAGCAAACACTTGTGTGAACTGTGCATTGATTCCTACATACTTGCATATTGCACTTGTTATATTACTTTATGTTGACAATATCCATGAGATATACATGTTATAAGTTGAAAGCAACCGCTGAAACTTAATCTTCCTTTGTGTTGCTTCAACACCTTTACTTTGATTTATTGCTTTATGAGTTAACTCTTATGCAAGACTTATTGATGCTTGTCTTGAAGTACTATTCATGAAAAGTCTTTGTCATATGATTCACTTGTTTACTCATGTCATTACCTTTGTTTTGATCGATGCATTCATTACATATGTTTACAAATAGTATGATCAAGATTATGATGGCTTGTCACTTCAGAAATTATCTTTGTTATCGTTTTACCTGCTCGGGACGAGCGAACTAAGCTTGGGGATGCTGATACGTCTCCAACGTATCGATAATTTCTTATGTTCCATGCTACTTTATTGATGATACCTACATGTTTTATGCACATTATATGTCATATTTATGCATTTTCGGAACTAACCTATTAACAAGATGCCGAAGAGCCAGCTGTCATTTCGCTGTTTGGTTTCAGAAATCCTAGTAAGAAATATTCTTAATTGGACGAAATCTTCGCCAGGGTCCTATTTTTGCACGGAGCTTCCAGAAGAACGAAGAGATAACGAAGTGGGGCCACGAGGTGGCCAGACCACAGGGCAGCGCGGCCTGGCCCCTGGCCGCGCAGCTGTCATCTGGGCCCCTCGTGCCGCCTCTTGACCTGCCCTCGCCTACTTATAGCCTCCGTCGCAAACCCCCGCACCGAGAGCCACGATATGGAAAACCTTCCAGGAGACGCCGCCGCCGCGAATCCCATCTCGGGGATTCGGAGATCGCCTCCGCACCTGCCGGAGAGGGATTCATCTCCCGGGAGGACTCTTCATCGCCATGATCGCCTCCGAGTGATGAGTGAGTAGTTCACCCTCGGACCATGGGTCCATAGCAGTAGCTAGATGGTCGTCTTCTCCTTGTTGTGCTTCATTGTTGGATCTTGTGAGCTGCCCAACATGATCAAGATCATCTATATGTAATTCTATATGTTGTGTTTGTCGGGATCCGATGGATAGAGAATACTATGTTATGGTGATTATCAATCTATTGTTTATGTGTTGTTTATGATCTTGCATGCTCTCCGTTATTAGTAGAGGCTCTGGCCAAGTTTTTGCTCTTAACTCCAAGAGGGAGTATTTATGCTCGATAGTGGGTTCATGCCTTCATTGACACTGGGACAGTGACAAAAAGTTCTAAGGTTGTGATGTGCTGTTGCCACTAGGGATAAAACATTGATTCTATGTCTAAGGATGTAGTTGTCGATTACATTACGCACCATACTTAATGCAATTGTCTGTTGCTTAGCAACTTAATACTGAATGGGGTTCGGATGATAACCTGAAGGTGGACTTTTTAGGCATAGATGCAGTTGGATGGCGGTCTATGTACTTTGTCGTAATGCCCAATTAAATCTCACTATATTTATCATATCATGTACATGCATTGTTATGCCTTTCTCTATTTGTCAATTGCCCGATGTAATTTGTTCACCCAACATGCTTTTATCTTATGGAGAGACACCTCTAGTGAACTGTGGACCCGGTCCTATTCTTTACATAGCATACAATCTACTGCAATTGTGTTTTACCGTTTTCTTTGCAAACATCTTCCACTCGATACGTTTAATCCTTTGTTACAAAAAGCCGTGAGATTGACAACCTCACTGTTTCGTTGGAAAGTACTTTGGTTTTGTTGTGCAGATTCCACGTTGGCGCCGAAATCCCTGTTGTTGCGCGCATCACATTTCGCCACCATCAACCTTCAACATGCTTCTTGGCTCCCTACTGGTTCGATTAAACCTTGGTTTCATACCGAGGAAACTTGCTTCTATACGCATCATACCTTCCACTTGGGGTTCCCAACGGACGTGTGCATCTACGCGTATCAGGGGTGGGGGTGGAGGTGGTAGCGGTTGCTGTCCTGACTGCTGGATGAGTTTGTGCATGTCGAGGAACTGTCGACAATCCCTGAGAAGCTGACTCGACTTTGTTTTGCCGTCCTTAGAGTCGACATACGAGTGTGTAACAGAGCGTTGATCTGCTCAAAGATAGGGTAGCTCAGAACCTCTGTTGTCGTGGTTTATAATTGCCGCGGTTTAGTTGTTCCGGTTGCCATCCTGTCGATCGTCTCTTCTTTCATCATATCGATCATCATGTCGATCGAGTATCCTGCAGCTACCAGATTGTTGTCGTCGTAGTTGCGATTTTTCCTCCTTTTGTGCCGATCCCTTCGGCTGCCCGAGTCGTGCTTTGCTGATGTCGTTTTCGTCTTGGTCGCCGCGCCGGGCGTGGTCTTCGCATGTTGTCCTCGCCATCACCCAATCATGCGATTTCCATCAGCTTGGTGATGGTTTTCGGCTTTTGCGTCCAAGTTCTTCATGTAACTTTCGCCTCGGACACCATCGCTGAAAGCATCGATTGCTCACATACATCTTCTCAGCGTTTAGGAGTTTGGTGAATTTCCCTATGTAAGAGCGCATCGACTCCTTCTCATCCGCCGCGCTGCGTAGCTCTCAATCCCGGTCTTTTATATGTTGCCTGGAAGTTAGCAACGAAGGCATCCACCAGGTCGTCCCATGATTTGATGGAATTTTTCGGCAGCCCCCTTAACCAGGCCCGCGCCGAGTCCTTTAAGTAGAGCTGCAAGCACTGCATTGCTGCTATCTGGTTCCCTTTATGCAGAATCACAGTCTGCAGGTAATCATCTATCCAAGATCTTGGTTCCTGCTGCCCATCATACTTGGCAGCGTCGGTGGGAGTAGGCTTGAACTTTTTGGGTGGCATCGACTCGCGGATTTTGTAACTCAAACAATCGGCTCCCCTTAGTTCACCATCATACTCTTGATCCTCGTATGAGGAGTCACTGTCGTCATCCTTCCTGGCGGCGTGTCGTCGTCTTGCTTTATCAATCCGGCTCTAGGTGATTTCATCCCGAGCATCTCTCGCCCGATGTTTCGAACCGCTGGCCTGCGCCATGGTTTTCTCCTTCTTCGCGAACTAGATTGTTTCCCAATATGGCGAGACTTTCTAGGGCACCACGGTGAGCTTGTGCCATGGATCCTTCGGGGAGCTGGTTGATGAGGTATGCAGCGAGATTAGCTGTTGCTCCCGCAACGTTCTTCGGCCGTGGCATGCCTGCGGTATCCGTGGTCATGAAAGACTTGGTTAGATTTGACGTTATTTCTCTGGCGTCGTCCTGAGAGCCTAGACAGCCTTGACCGATGTTTTCCCGCCCCAAGAGCACTTGGGAAGCGCTCTCAGAAGCTCTCCGTCGCTCGTTGGATCGTTCGCCGCATAGACGTCTCTCGAGGGTAGCTTGCTCTCTCGACGGTGCTCCCGTTTTTCTCTAGTATAGAGCGGTATGCGTTTAGGGTTCCAACCGAGGTTCCTGCGGAGCGGTGTTGTTAAGTACGGCTGTCCGGCCGCAGCCCACTCCTCGTCCGCGATGGTATAGTCGCGTCGCGATTGCTAGCGCTATTTTCAAAGCTCGCTCTCCTGCTGGAACGAGGCGTGCGGTCTCCGCTCCTCCGTGCCTTGTATTTCCTGTGTTGTTGGCGACGTAGACCTGATGGTGTGCTGTTCTTCGGGTGGCTCTCCGGGCGATGCTGCCGACACTGTCTTCTCCCGACGAGTATCGGGCATTGCAGATGAACGGTGTGTCGCTTGATCCCAAACCGTGCCTGGCGTCGCAGCTCGAGCAGTAGTAGGAGGTTAATTCCGAAGATGTGGGTGTCGATCCTACCGACATTGAGGACGCTGAACGGGGAGTCGAAGGCGCTGGCGAGCTCATCGATTCTGTCAGGCCAGCCAATAAATCGAGTGATGACGACGCGCTAGGACTCGTTGATCCGAGGTAGCAGCCTGGAGAATTCCCTTCGCGTTGACGTTGTAGTGGACGCTGCCGATGGTCATCTCCATGTTTTCTTGCAGATCTGAGAAGTTTGAGCAAGAAGAATCGCTATGCGGGGTGAATTCGTAGGAGCGAAGCGAATCTGACCTCCCGAAGTTGGTGATGGCGGTGGATGAAGATGTCGATGACATGATCGGATCTGCCGATGACCGATCTTGTGCCGCAGGGTTCCCACAGATGGCGCCAATTGTCGGGGGTGTTCCTCGACAATGTCCTCCGATTGGGACTTAGGGTTGATGGAATCCCTGCAGCTACGCGAGACATCGCACGACAAGCGGGGAGAGCGATTACCTGTGTTGGACCTCGATGAGGTAAAACCCTTACGTCCTGTCCTGTTCTTGATTATGATGAAAACAAGTGTTACAATGGGGTGCCGAATAGTTCTAGTGATCTCGTCGAGATAGCTAATCGCTAGGGTAACCTAGTTCTAAGCTTCTGCTGGATTGCGAAGATTGATTGTGTCCCTCGATAGCCCCTCTCCGGCTTTTATATAGGTGGCCAGGTCCCGAGAGATCTCATCGAGTACGGGTAGGATTACAATAGATCTATCTTCAGGCTTTCCTTGTTCGGCTTCCTCCGTGCCTTGAACTCCAAGCAATCTTCCGTCGCACCGTCCTAGTGGCCCATCTTGCCCTTGGGTACTTTCATGGGCCTCCAGTTAGACCGTATAGGGTAGAGCAACATTGGTTACCCGAAGGGTAATGCCCACGTCAGTGCGTCTCGCCCTGAGAGTGAAGCCGCAGGTTCTCGAAAATCTCGGATCCTCTGAGGACGCCGAGGCCGAGGCAACTTCACGACACGCTCTCCTCCTGCTTCTCCCAAGAGCAAGAGGAAGAGGGACGAGGCTGTTGATTCCGGCACCTGCAAAGCCGGTGCTGCTCGTGCCGAAGAAACTGCACCTGATGCTGGGAAGAGAGCTTTTGATCTTTATGAAGCTGCTCTTATCAGCTCGTAAGTTTTTGATGCACTATATTTGTCTGTTCTCGATACTTTTTCAAATTGCATTCTTATCTTGTCGCTTTATTTGTTGTAGTGGCGATGAAGAGGAGGATGCACCTATTGACGCGACTGCTCGAACGAGCACGTCCCGTACTTTAGTTGTTTCCGAAGCTCAGCCTGATGGCGACGAAACTTCGCCTCCTCAACAAAACATAGAGCATCCGACGCCAGCTGTAAGCCCCCAAGCTCCTTCGCCGAAGAGAGCTAGGGTAGAATCATCCAAGGAACCAACCATGTTAATTGGTTGTTCCTCGACTCCTTTAATGGAAGAAGTAAGTTGTTTTCTTTTTCCCGTATTGATTTCATTGCTTTGAATTTCCCTCTCTTTATTTCTTCTTGATGTCAAACTTTTCGCTTCCTATATTGATCTTCTTTTCATGGTCTTTTCTTCAGCCTTTCATGAAGGAGCTTATCCGCTTCGGTACCCAATTTATCGGGTACCGTGAGTATGCCGCTAAACTTGAAGGTGCCCCTTTTTTCTTTATCTATCTGTCCTTAGCGAGTTTATTCTGCCGCCATTTCTTGCCACAATGTTTCACTCGTCTTCTATTGTGGCAGAAAATCTTGCGGAATCCAATAAGCGCGCTGACGCTCTTGCTACGAAGTTGGAGCAAAGCGAGAAAGCTCGCAAGAAGGCCGAAGCAGATGCTGCCACTGTCGAAGATCTTCGGAAAAGACTTCACCAGGCGGAGACTTCTTTGAGCGACAACCTAACTCAACAATCTGCGCGCGAGAAAGAGATTATTACTCGCCTGGAGTCGCAAAGTCGACGTTTTGTCAGTGAGTGCCAAAATTTCCACTTTTCCTTTGAATTCTTCTGTTTTGTCCTTGCTTGCTTTTTCTTAACAAGCTTCTTTTACTCATCCAGGGAGAACGCAACAAGACTATGAACTGGCGAGTCCTGAAGGTGATCCTCTTCTTGACGCGATGTCTCTTGTTGAGATTCATGGAGACGAGGCCCGCGAAGGTCTTGCTGAAGCTAGGATGGGCCTGTCGCGGCTTTTCCCGTACTTCTTCAAGAATAAGGAGGTACCTGCGCCTTTTGTTGCTCTCGCCAAGTGCTTCAATTCGCAAGAGGACCTTGAACTCCAACTTCGCCAAGAAGGGTTGAAAGTTGGTGTCGAAGGTACGATTGCCTTGGTTGCTGACAGCCAACAAAACGTCGACTGGGCAAGGGTTGGCAACACGGAGATGGAGACGAAGAGGTGGCAGTCGCTAATTAAAGCGGCCAAGCCCAATTCAAAGAAAATCCTTGCCTCCCTTGGATACAAGCCAGCTTCTACTCCTAGTTCTTCGAAGCCGGAGGTCAAGTAGACCGCCTTGCCTTCTCTCTCTTTGGCACTGTCGCTGTAGTAATTGTAGCGGCAACTGCTTTAGTAGTTCATTAGGGATCCTTCTTTTGTAATAGCCATGTGCATACTTTGAGAATCAATGGAAATCTATCTTTGCTTGATGATTGATGTCGAAACTTTTGTTTTCAGTTGATTTTTGACAACTATACTGTCTGTCTCCTTCTGAAGTTTTTCCTGCCTCGTCCCGTTTGAAGAAAACACCTATTGTTGCCGAACTTATTGAAGATTCGTTGAGTAAAGGTTCAGCACAAGACTTTGAAGAACTTCGCCAGCAACTCCAATCCACGAAGAAACAGTCACTTATGATAATGGAGCAGCTTAAAAATCTTGCGAGAGGGAAAAATTGCGCTTCAACAGGCTCAAGATGCTATAGCCGAAAAGGAAACCGTGGTTGTTGAGGCTGCTGCGCTTCGCTCAAGAAAATTTCATGCTTCAGCTGCCGACGGATGCTAGCTTGGATATGACAGGTGTGCTTCATTAACTTAGTCGTACTCTTTTTCTCTTGCTTGTCTCCTCTTTTTCCTGATTCTTTCAAAATAGGTTCTTTTTTGGACACTGCTGCCGAAGATGAGCGTGTTGAAGCTCGATCCAGTGCGCTTCTCAGACTTGCGTTGGAACATGGTTCTAATTTTTGGGGCATGATACGTCTCCAACGTATCTATAATTTCTGATGTTCCATGCTTGTTTTATGACAATACCTACATGTTTTGTTCACACTTTATATCGTTTTGATGCGTTTTCCGGAACTAACCTATTGACGAGATGCCGAAGTGCAGTTCCATTTTCTGCTGTTTTGGTTTCAGAAATCCTAGTAAGGAAATATTCTCGGAATCGGACGAAATCAACGCCCAGTACCCTATTTTCACCGGAAGCTTCCAGAAGCACCCGTAGACATCAAGCTATTTTCTGGCGCCGTTGCCGGGGAGAAAAGGTAAAAGGTACTCACACTCTAGATCTCGGCTACTAAGCTATTTTCCGGCGCCGATGTAAGTACTCGAAGCTATTTCCTTTAGATCCTGCAATTGCATCTTTTGGTTTCTTGTTTACACTAGTTAGGCATAATGAAAAGTAATAATGAGCTTCTTATTCTATTTCCTGAGTTAAGACATGGATGGTTTGATGCGAAAATTAAAAAACCCATGGAACATATTAGTATGAACACTTTGAATACCATAGTTGATAATGATATGGAAAATTCTAAGCTTGGGGAAGCTGGTTTTGATGAGCATGATATTTTTAGTCCCCCAAGCATTGAGGAGAAAATTTTCTTTGATGATACTTTGCCTCCTGTTTATGATGATTATAATGATAGTGGTCTTTTGGTGCCGCCTACTATGGAGAGTATATTATGATTATACTATGCCTCCTACACATGATGAGAATAATAATGATAGCTACTTTGTTGAATTTGCTCCCACTACAACTAATAAAATTGATTATGCTTATGTGGGAGAATAATAATTTTATGCATGTGGCTCATGACAAGAATGTTTTATGTGATAGTTATATTGTTGAGTTTTTTCATGATGCTACTGAAAGTTATTATGAGAGAGGGAAACATGGTTATATGCATCTTAATAATATCAAGTTTCCCCTCTTTATGTTGAGAATCTTGAAATTGCGCTTGTGTTGCTTTTCTATGCTTACCACTTTGTTCTTCATGAATTTAGTTGTGTACAAGATTCCTTTTCATAAGTGGGTTAGGCTTAAATGTGTTTTGAATTTCTTCTTGATGCTCTCTTTTGCTTCAAATTTTAATTCTTGCGAGTGCATTAAAATTGTTGAGCCATCTTAATGGCTATAAAGAAAGAACTTCTTGGGGAGATAACCCATGTGTTTATTTTACTCCCACACTTTTTTGTTTTATATTTGAGTCTTGAGTTATTTACTACTGTAGCAACCTCTCCCTATCATGTTTTTATGCTAAGTAAAGTCTCTATGTTAAAGTTGATGCTAGATTTAGTTACTGCGCGGCTGATTTCTTTGTCTGTCACCAAATTTGATCAGAAGTCTGTAAAAAATCAAAAAAAATCTGCAAATTCCCATTGTGTGATCCTGAGATATGTACGCAACTTTAATTGGTTGAGTTTTCCCGTTTGAGCAAGTTAAGTGCCACCGCCAGATTCATCTTCTGGGTATTCTTGTTTTGTGAGATTACTGCCTTTTATTTACGCTATGCAGCTTTTACTATGTTGAATGAGTTTCTTTGTTCCATTAACTTTCAGAAGCTTTGTGCAATGTCCGGAAGTGTTAAGAATGGTTGTGTCACCTCTGAATATGTGAATTTTTATTATGCACTAACCCTCTAATGAGTTTTGGCAAGTTTGGTGTGGAGGAAGTTTTCAAGGGTCAATAGAAGAGGGGTGATATACTATGATCAAGAAAGAGTGAGAAAGGTCTAAGCTTGGGGATGCCCCGGTGGTTCATCCCTGCTTATTTTAAGAAGACTCAAGCATCTAAGCTTGGGGATGCCCAAGGCATCCTTCTTCATCGACAACTTATCAGGTCACTTCTAGTAAAACTATATTTTTATCCGTCACATCTTATGTACTTTACTTGGAGCGTCTGTGTGCTTTTATTTTCGTTTTGTTATTTTCATTCTCTGAATAAATTCATCCTTGTGTGGGAGAGAGACACGCTCGCTTTTTCATATGAACACTAGTGTTCTTCATTCATGCTTTTAATGTTCAAGGCGAAAGTTGATCGCTTCACTTGTTGCTATTTGGTTGGAATCAGAAAATGCTTCATATGGTCTTGAATAATTTGATACTTGGCAATTGTTTTGAGCTCTCATATATCATGTTTAAGCTCTTGCATCATGTAGTTTAAATTTAGTAGTGGAGAATGATGACCCACAAGTATAGGGGGTGTATCGTAGTACTTTCGATAAATAAGAGTGTCGAACCCAACGAGGAGCAGAAGGTGTTGACAAGCAGTTTCGATGAAGGTTTCACTGTAAATGCTCACAGACAAGTATTCGGGGGTTTTGATATTGCAGATAAATAAAGTACAAGTAAATAAAATACGAGAGAAATAATTGCAGCGAGTGGCCCAATCCTTTTTAGCACAAAGGACAAGCCGGTTTGTTTACTTATAATGACCAAACGTTCCTGAGGACACATGGGGATTTTAGTCTAGTGCTTTCGCTACATAGTTGATTAATCTTCATTGTTTTGATAAGTGTTGTGTGGGTGAACCTATGCTAATGCACCGCCCTTCCTAGGACTAATACATACTTGTGATTATACCCCTTGCAAGCATCCGCAACTACAAGAAAGTAATTAAGATAAATCTAACCACAGCCTTAAACTCGAGATCCTGGCGATCCCTCCTGCATCGATATACTAACGGGGGCTTAGGTTTTGTCACTCCGCAACCCCGCAATTAGCAACCGAATACAAGATGCACTCCCCTAGGCCCATAAATGGTGAAGTGTCGTGTAGTCGACGTTCACACGACACCACTAGAAGAATGACACCACAACTTAAATATCATAACATTGAATATTACTCAACCATAATTCACTACTAGCATTTAGACTTCACCCATGTCCTCAAGAACTAAACGAACTACTCACGAGACATCATATGGAATACAATCAGAGGTGATATGATGATGAATAACAATCTGAACATAAACCTTGGTTCAATGGTTTCACTCAATAGCATCTACAACAAGTATAGAATAACACCGGGAGAGTTTCCCCTATCAAACAATCAAGATTTAACCCGAATTGCTACAGCGATGACGAGGTGCAGCGGTGGTGATGGCGGTGTAGATGGTGGAGATGATGATGATGATGATGGAGATGATGTCCGCTCGATGACGATGGCGATGGCGTCGATTTCCCCCTCCGGGAGGGAATTTCCCCGGCGGATTCCTGCGCCGGAGAGCTCTTTTTCTCTCTGGTGTTCTCCGCGCAGAGGCGGTTGTAACCCTTCGTGAGGATCCCTCTGTGGCTTAGGTTTTCGGGACGAAGGAGTACGCGAAGAAAAGGAGGCGAAAGAGGCTGTGGGGCCTCCAGAGAGCACAGGGTGGCGCGGCCGGGCCTTGGGCACGCGCCGCCTGTAGTCAGGCCCACGATGGCCTCTCCTCTTCCCCTTTTGGCTCCCTCCGTCATCTGGAAAAATAGGAATTTACGTGAAATTCCCTTCCACAGCTTGATCTTCCGAAATATTGCGTTGACGGTGCTTTTTCCAGCAGAATCCTGGCTCCGGTGCTTATCCTCCAATGATGATGAAACATGCAAAATAGATGAAATAACATAAGTATTGTGTCCCAATATGAAATATATCAATGAATAACAGCAAATTATGATACAAAATAGTGATGCAAATTGGACGTATCAACTCCCCCAAGCTTAGACCTCGCTTGTCCCCAAGCGAAACTGGAGCTCATAAACAAGACCACATGTTTATGGAGTGAAGAGTCGATAAACAAAATACGGACAAGAAGCATCATATTCATTCACACAAGACATTCTAGTAAACAACTTCCTCATATAACTCATCTTGAAATAAGTAAAGAGAAATCACAAGTTAAGGTGCATAAGAAATCATAATTGGTGATGGCAAACTTTGTTCTTGGTCAGAGAATACTAACGGATTGTACTTCTAAGCAAAGCTTTCATATTAGAATTTATAGCTGAGCCTTCATATTTAAGCATAACAATCTCTTCATAATCATTGATAACTTCAAGGTCATATTCATTCAATAAAATTGGTACTAAACAAGAAAGCATAAAAGACATGATTAATCGAATCATAGCATAAATGATTGGTTCACAACAACTCAATTGCTTGCTTGAGATTAGAGAAATAGGTTTACGACTCAACATAAAAGTAAAAGACAGGCCCTTCGCAGAGGGAAGCAGGGATTAAATCATGTGCTAGAGCTTTTCAAGTTTTGAAATCATATAAGGAGCATAAAAGTAAGATTTTGAGCGGTGTTTGTTGTTGTCAACGAATGGTAGCGGGCACTCTAACCCCCTTGCCAAACGAACCTTCAAAGAGCGGCTCCCATGAGGGACGGCATCTCTACCAGCAAGGTAGATCATCCCTTCTCTTTTGTTTACACATGTATTTTAGTTTTATTAAGGATGACACTCCCCCCAACCTTGGCTTTCTCAATCCATGGCTAACCGAATCCTCGGGTGCCTTCCAACATTCACATACCATGGAGGAGTGTCTATTGCAAAATTAAGTTGCTTCCTGATGAATCAGAGCAAAACATGTGAAGAGAATTATTAATGAAAGTTATTAATTGCTGGGAACCCCGTTGCCAGCTCTTATTGCAAATTATTGGATAAGCGGATGTGCCGCTAGTCCATTGGTGAAAGTCCGCCCAACAAGATTGAAAGATAAAACACCACATACTTCCTCATGAGCTATAAAACATTGACACAAATAAGGAGTAGTATAGTTTGAATAATTTAAAGGTAGCACATGAAGTATTTACTTGGAATGGCAGAAAATACCATGTAGTAGGTAGGTATGGTGGACACAAATGGCATAGGTTTGGTCTAAGGTTATGGATGTATGAGAAGCATCCCCTCTCGATACAGGTCTTTGGCTAGCAAGGTTTGATAGCAAGCATAAAGGTTGAGGGAAACAAACAAATATACATATGATAGAAACAATCATGCATCTTTCTCATAAGCACAATCAATTTTAACTTTAGAATACTAAGCATAGAGATAATGGAGTAATGTATCTAAGTGTATTTCTCTCTTCTATTTAAACATCAAGATGTTGTTGCTATTGACCAATGCTAAGTTTGCCAAAACCAAATAGATTTACTTGATGCTCCCAAAGTGATATCAATACTCATGTCAAGAGTAATCATATAATGGAGATTGCAAACTAAAATAAGGTGTGCAAAAAGTAAATGATAAGACTTCTCATTAATATTCCATAACGATAACTCACACCAACGGATACATAGATAACTAACTAAGAGAGATACTTCCACATTGCATACTATTCTATATGATAACTTCCCTACTCATGATATGACACTACTTGATAGTAAAAGATAAAGGTGGTGATGATGTGATACCGTGGCACTCCCCCAAGCTTGGAACAAACCAAGGGGATGCCAATACCGATGATGAATTACTCCTTCGGCGATGGTGGTGATGAATTCCTAACAAGCTTCTCAATAAGCTCCTGGAGCTCGTCAATCCTGTATATGAGATTGCGAATCATCTCGAATTGTGCTCGACGCGGTTAAGGAGTCTGTCCGACGGTGAGTCCCAACTCTTGGAGTTATTTCCCACTCTTCAGCCTCAGGCTCCTTCTCTCCTGCAGTGTCAGAACGATTTATATCCCAATTACTTGCAACACTACAGCAGGGGTCCTTTCGGTTTGACGATCGTAGATTGGGTTGCGGTAAGGGTTATAATGGCTCGGAGAAGATCCTTGGAGCCAAGTAATGACGTGGAACCGCTCCTCGGTAGCGATTCGTGCACTCCTCTTGATATTGGATGGACTTGATATCACGCCAATACTTGCGATGGTGGCTTCCTGCGGAGCTTCCTCCACTTCTTCCTCATCCTCTCTTGCATCTTCTTTCTTCAGCTCCGGGTCTTGAATATTTTCCTTCAAAGGTTCCTTGTCCTTGTTGTTGGAGACCATGGTGCTTCTAGATCAAAACAAATCTGGCAGAAAACAGCTCGAAACAAAACACGACGAGAAAACGATATACGGACCTCCAGGGTCCGGGGATTATATAGCAAATATTTTTACGACAAAAGGAAGGTTCCAGGTCGAAAACGAGTCGGAAAGGGGCGCGAGGCGGCCAGACCATAGTCGGCGCGGCCCAGACCGCGCCGGCCTATGGTGGCACGCCCTCGCGTCTTTTCCACTCCGTTTCGATTCCGTAATTTTTCATATTTTCCAAAAAACAGCAGAAATAATGTTCGGAAAGGTAAACGCGGACTTTTTATTACCTATACTGTTACCTATTCAAGGTCCGGTTCTGGCGACTGTCAATTTGTCCTTTGATGAAAGCCTCCGGTGTTTCCCTTGAATAATATCAACATCAACATTATAAGAATCGCCCGAGATATAATGCTTGAGTCTTTGTCCATTCACCACTTGTGTGGCATTGCCTTGGAGAGAGCTAATTTTAATTGCTCCTGAACGATACACCTCCTCAACAACATATGGTCCTTCCCACTTCGAGAGTAATTTCCCTGCAAAGAATCTGAGACGAGACCGATACAATAGAACTTGATCTCCAACATTAAATTCTCTTTTGATGATCCTTCTATCATGCCACTTCTTAACTTTTTCTTTAAAGAGTTTAGCATTTTCATAAGCTTCATTTCTCCATTCATCTAGAGAACTTAATTGCAACAACCTCTTATTACCGGCTAATTTAGGATCTTTATTTAATTCTCTAACAGCCCAATAAGCTTTGTGCTCTAGTTCTAGAGGTAAATGACAAGCTTTTCCATAAACCATTTTATAAGGTGACATTCCCATAGGATTTTTATAAGCAGTTCTATAAGCCCATAGTGCTTCTTTCAATTTGCTAGGCCAATTCTTTCTAGATTTATTAACGGTCTTACCTAAGATAGCTTTAATCTCTCTATTTGATAATTCTACTTGACCACTAGTTTGAGGGTGATAGGCAGAAGCAATTCTATGATTAATACCATACTTAGCAAGAGTTTTCTAAAACCTCCATGAATGAAATGAGAACCTCCATCAGTCATAATATATCTAGGTACTCCAAATCTAGGAAATATAATATCTACAAGCATTTTTATAGAGGTCTCACCATCAGCACTTTTTGTAGGTATAGCTTCTACCCATTTAGTAACATAATCAACAGCGACAAGTATATGAGTATTACCTTCTGAAGAAGGGAAAGGGCCCATGAAGTCGAATCCCCAACAATCGAATGGTTCAATAACAAGAGTATAATTCATAGGCATCTCATTGCGTCTAGAGATATTACCAACTCTTTGACATTCATCACAAGATAAAATAAATTTCCTTGCATCTTTGAAGAGTGTTGGCCAATAAAAACCTGATTGTAGAACCTTTGCGCGGTTCTATCTCCAGCGTGATGTCCTCCATAAATACTACCATGACATTTATTCAATATCTCCTGTTGTTCATATTCAGGAACACATCTTCGCATAATACCATCCACTCCTTCTTTATATAAGTGTGGGTCATCCCAAAAATAATGCCTCAAGTCATAAAAGAATTTCCTCCTTTGCTGAGCTGAAAAGGTTGGAGGCAAATACTTCGAAACAATAAAGTTAGCATAATCTGCATACCAAGGGCTCTCTCGCGAGCTCACCTTTATTACAGCCAATTGTTCATTTGGAAAACTATCATTAACAGGAACAGGATCATAAGCAATATTTTCCAATCTAGACAAATTATCAGCAACAGGATTATCAGCACCTTTCCTATCTATAATATGTAAATCAAATTCTTGCAACAGAGAAGTACCCATCTAATAAGCCTTGGCTTAGCATCTTTCTTTGTCATAAGGTATCTAATTGCAGCATGATCAGTATGAATTGTAACTTTTGAATCAACAATATAAGGTCTAAACTTATCACAAGCAAAGACTACAGCTAACAATTCCTTTTCAGTTGTAGCATAATTTCTTTGAGCAGCATCAAGAGTCTTACTAGCATAATGAATAACATTTAATTTTTTATCTACCCGCTGTCCAAGGACAGCGCCTACAGCAAAATCACTAGCATCACACATAATTTCAAAAGGCAAATTCCAATCGGGAGGTTCGACTACAGGAGCAGTTGTTAAGGCTTTCTTTAGAGTTTCAAAGCTTCCTTACAATCATCATCAAAAACAAAAGGTACATCTTTTTGAAGAAGATTAGTAGAGGCTTTGAAATTTTAGAGAAATCTTTAATAAATCTCCTATAAAACCCAGCATGACCAAGAACACTACGAATACCTTTAACATCCCTCGGATAGGGCATCTTCTCAATTGCTTCAACTTTAGCTCTATCAACTTCAATACCTCTCTCGGAAATTTTATGTCCCAATACAATTCCTTCATTAACCATAAAGTGGCATTTCTCCCAATTAAGAACAAGGTTAGTTTCTTCACATCTCTGCAAAACTTTATCGAGGTTTCGCAAGCAATTATCAAAAGAATTCCCATAGACAGAAATCATCCATGAACACCTCTACAATACTTTCGCAAAAACCATGAAAAATAGCAGACATGCATCTTTGAAAAGTAGCAGGAGCATTACATAAACCAAAAGGCATACGCCTATAAGCATAAGTTCCATAAGGACAAGTAAAAGTGGTTTTCTCTTGATCTTTAGCTTTAACAGCAATTTGTGAAAACCCAGAATAACCATCAAGAAAGCAAAAATGAGTATTTTTAGATAACCTTTCTAGCATTTGATCAATAAAGGGTAAGGGTAATGATCTTTCTTAGTAACTTTATTAACTTTACGAAAATCAATGCACATTCTATAACCTACAACTATTCTTTGAGGAATAAGCTCATCATTATCATTAGGCACAACAGTCATTCCTCCTTTCTTAGGAACACAATGAACAGGACTAACCCATCTACTATCAGCAATAGGATATATAATACCAGCTTCAAGGAGTTTTAATACCTCGTTCCTTACCACTTCCTTCATCTTCGGAATTAGACGACGTTGATGTTCAACAACAGGCTTTGCATCATCTTCCATATTAATAGCATGTTGACAAATAGAAGGAGAAATCCCTTTCAAATCATCAAGAGTATAGCCAATAGCTCCTCGGTGTTTCTTCAATATTTCCAATAACCTTTCTTCCTCAATCTCTGAAAGCTTAGAACTAATAATAACAGGATATATTTTCTTATCATCAATATGAGCATATTTAAGATTATCAGGTAAAGGCTTTAAATCAAAAACAGGATCTTCCTTCGGTGGCGGTGTTGTACCCAAATCTTCCACCGGTAAATCATGCTTGAGAATAGGTTGGCGACGAAAAATTTCCTCAAGCTCATCTCTTTCTTTCCTAAAAGCTTCACTTTCACTATTCTCCAAATGTTGCTGCAAAGGATTATTAGGAACAAGAACAATAGATGCACACTGCTCCATTTTAAAATCATTACTAGGCAAGTCAGTTTTATAAGGAGTTTTGGTAAATTTAGAAAAGTTAAATTCATAAGGTTCACCAGCAAATCTAGTCAAAATTTTCTCTTTCTTACAATCTATAATAGCTCCACAAGTATTTAGAAAAGGTCTACCAAAAATGATAGGACAATGATCACTAGCAGCAGAACCAAGTACCAAAAAGTCAGCAGGATATTTAATCTTACCACAGAACTTCCACATCTCGAACAATACCAATTGGAGAAATAGTTTCTCTATTAGCCAGATGAATAACCACATCAATATCTTCAAGTTCACAAGAACCAATTTCGTGCATAATCTCCGTGTAAAGTTCATAAGGAATAGCACTAACACTTGCACCAATATCACATAAACCATAATAGCAATGATCACCAATTCTAACAGATAGCATAGGAACACTAACTTGTTTGGATTTATTAGGATGTGAAACAATATTAGAAGCATCTTCACAGAAAATAATATGACCATCCTCCACATTTTCAGTCACAAGATCTTTAACTATTGCAACAGCAGGTTCAATTTTAATTTGTTCTTCAGGTTCTTTAGGTTTCTTTTCACTTTTATTAACGCACTAGATATGACAGAGTACTCCTTCATTTTAGCAGGGAAAGGAGTTTTTTCAATATAAGCTTCAGGAATAACATTATCAACAGTTTCAACCACTACACATTTGTTTACAGATGAATCAATTTTATCTTTATACGGTTCATGATACTTATCAAAATTCTTCTTAGGCAGTTCATAATGAGAGGCAAAAGCTTTATAAAGATTTGCAACAACTTGAGAATCAAGACCATATGTAGCACTCATATTACGAAATTTATCAGTATCCATAAAAGCTTCAATGCATTTATAATCATAAATTATACCTGATTCTCTATCTTTGTCGTTCTCCCATCCTTCAGTATTTTCTTGGATCCGATCAAGAAGGTCCCTTTTAAACTCTTCATTCTTGCGTGTAAATGATCCAGAACAGGAAGTATCCAGCAAGGTCTTGTCTTGAAAAGAAAGTCTTGCATAGAAATTATCAATAATAACATTACCAGGAAGCTCATGAATGGGGCATTTGAGCATTAAAGACTTCAATCTCCCCCAAGCTTGGGCAATACTTTCTCCATCATGAGGCCAGAAATTATATATGCGGTTCCGATCTTTGTGAATTTCACTTGGAGGATAAAATTTGGAATAAAATAAAGGCACAATGTCCTCCCAATCAATAGAATCACCATTCTTCAGCAATTTATACCAGTGCGCCGCTTTACCAGACAGCGATATAGTGAATAGTTTCTTCCTAACTTCATTCATAGAAATACCTGCACATTTGAATAAACCGCATAATTCATGCAAAAACAATAAATGATCACCAGGATGGACAGTTCCATCCCCTTCATAGCGGTTATCCATAACACGTTCAATAATTTTCATAGGTATTTTATATGGTACTACTTCCTCACCTGGCGCTTCATCCACTACCGTTGCAGTAGTAGTAGATTTCCCAAATAGAAATTGAAGAGAAGATCTCTCCATAATGATTTATAGCAGCAGGCAGAAATAAAATCAGCACAAACAGTAAATTTCCTTACCAATTCCGCTTACCAATAGCGCTTCACTCCCCGGCGACGGCGCCAGAAAATAGTCTTGATGACCCACAAGTATAGGGGGTGTATCGTAGTACTTTCGATAAATAAGAGTGTCGAACCCAACGAGGAGCAGAAGGTGTTGGCAGCAGTTTCGATGAAGGATTCACTGTAAATGCTCACAGACAAGTATTCAGGGGGTTTTGATATTGCAGATAAATAAAGTACAAGTAAATAAAATACGAGAGAAATAATTGCAGCGAGTGGCCCAATCCTTTTTAGCACAAAGGACAAGCCGGTTTGTTTACTTATAATGACCAAACGTTCCGAGGACACATGGGGATTTTAGTCTAGTGCTTTCGCTACATACAGCTGATTAATCTTCATTGTTTTGATAAGTGTTGTGTGGGTGAACCTATGCTAATGCACCGCCCTTCCTAGGACTAATACATACTTGTGATTATACCCCTTGCAAGCATCCGCAACTACAAGAAAGTAATTAAGATAAATCTAACCACAACCTTAAACTCTGAGATCCTGCGATCCCTCCTGCATCGATATACTAACGGGGGCTTAGGTTTCTGTCACTCCGGCAACCCCGCAATTAGCAACCGAATACAAGATGCACTCCCCTAGGCCCATAAATGGTGAAGTGTCGTGTAGTCGACGTTCACACGACACCACTAGAAGAATGACACCACAACTTAAATATCATAACATTGAATATTACTCAACCATAATTCACTACTAGCATTTAGACTTCACCCATGTCCTCAAGAACTAAACGAACTACTCACGAGACATCATATGGAATACAATCAGAGGTGATATGATGATGAATAACAATCTGAACATAAACCTTGGTTCAATGGTTTCACTCAATAGCATCTACAACAAGTATAGAATAACACCGGGAGAGTTTCCCCTATCAAACAATCAAGATTTAACCCGAATTGCTACAGCGATGACGAGGTGCAGCGGTGGTGATGGCGGTGTAGATGGTGGAGATGATGATGATGATGATGGAGATGATGTCCCGCTCGATGACGATGGCGATGGCGTCGATTTCCCCCTCCGGGAGGGAATTTCCCCGGCGGATTCCTGCCCGCCGGAGAGCTCTTTTCTCTCTGGTGTTCTCCGCCCCGCAGAGGCGGCTGTAACCCTTCGTGAGGATCCCTCTGTGGCTTAGGTTTTCGGGACGAAGGAGTACGCGAAGAAAAGGAGGCGAAAGAGGGCTGTGGGGCCCCCAGAGCACAGGGTGGCGCCAGGCCTTGGGCCGCGCCGCCCTGTGGTCTGGGCCCACAGTGGCTCTTCTCCTCTTCCCCCTTTTGGCTCCCTCCGTCATCTGGAAAAATAGGAATTTACGTGAAATTCCCTTCCACAGTTGATCTTCCGAAATATTGCGTTCTGACGGTGCTTTTTCCAGCAGAATCCTGGCTCCGGTGCTTGATCCTCCAATGATGATGAAACATGCAAAATAGATGAAATAACATAAGTATTGTGTCCCAATATGAAATATATCAATGAATAACAGCAAATTATGATACAAAATAGTGATGCAAATTGGACGTATCAAGAACTACTATAGAGCTTGTTGAAATTTGGTTTGCATGATTGGTCTCTCTAAGGTCTAGATATTTTCTGGTAAAAGTGTTTGAGCAACAAGGAAGACAGTGTAGAGTCTTATAATTCTTGCAATATGTTCTTATGTAAGTTTTGCTGTACCGGTTTATACTTGTGTTTGCTTCAAACAACCTTGCTAGCCTAAACCTTGTACTGAGAGGAAATGCTTCTCGTGCATCCAAAACCTTGAGCCAAAACCTATGCCATTTGTGTCCACCATATCTACCTATTATGTGGTATTTCCTGCCATTCCAAGTAAATACTTCATGTGCTACCTTTAAACAATTCAAAAGCTATTATCTCTTATTTGTGTCAATGTTTTATAGCTCATGAGGAAGTATGTGGTGTTTTATCTTTCGATCTTGTCATTTACTTCTGACAGACTTTCACAATGGACTAGTGGCTTCATCCGCTTATCCAATAATTTTGCAAAAAGAGCTGGCAATGGGGTTCCCAGCCCCAATTAATTAACTTGCATTAATAATTCTCTTCACATGTTTTGCTCTGATCTATCAGTAAGCAACTTAAATTTGCAAATAGACACTCCTCCATGGTATGAATGTTGGAAGGCACCCGAGGATTCGGTTAGCTATGGCTTGTGTAAGCAAAAGGTTGGGGGAGTGTCATCTAATAAATAAAACTAAAGTACATGTGTAAACAAAAGAGAAGAGATGCTGGTAGAGATAACGTCCTTCATGGGAGCCGCTCTTGAAAGTCTGGTTGATAAGGTAGTTAGAGTACCCATTACCATTCGTTGACAACAACAAACACCTCTCAAAATTTTACTTTTATGCTCTCTATATGATTTCAAAACTTGAAAAGCTCTAGCACATGATTTAATCCCTGCTTCCCTCTGCGAAGGGCCTATCTTTTACTTTATTGTTGAGTCAGTTTACCCATTTCCTTCCATCTTAGAAGCAAGCACTTGTGTCAACTGTGCATTGATTATTACATACTTGCTTATTTGCATTCATCATATTACTCTATGTTGACAATTATCCATGAGATATGCATGTTGAAAGTTGAAAGCAACTGCTAAACTTATATCTTCCTTTGTGTTGCTTCGATGCCTTTACTTTGAATTTATTGCTTTATGAGTTAACTCTTATGCAAGACTTTTGATGCTTGTCTTGAAAGTACTATTCATGAAAAGTTTTGCTATATGTCATCTATTTGTCAAACGATAGATCATTGCTTTGAATCACTCCATTCATGTCATATGCTTTACAATAATGTTGATCAAGATTATGATGGTAGCATGTCACCTCAGAAATTATTCTTGTTATCGTTTACCTACTCGAGGGCGAGTAGGAACTAAGCTTGGGGATGCTGATACGTCTCCAACGTATCTATAATTTCTGATGTTCCATGCTTGTTTTATGACAATACCTACATGTTTTGTTCACACTTTATATCGTTTTGATGCGTTTTCCGGAACTAACCTATTGACGAGATGCCGAAGTGCCAGTTCTGTTTTCCGCTGTTTTTGGTTTCAGAAATCCTAGTAAGGAAATATTCTCGGAATCGGACGAAATCAACGCCCAGTACCCTATTTTCACCGGAAGCTTCCAGAAGCACCCATAGACATCAGGGCACACCTGAACGTACCTACCAGATCGTCAGATTTCAAGATCGCGCTTCAAGTCCGCGAGTTTCTCGACTTCTGTACAAGGACCTTGTCTTTAGTTTACGGAACCATGTTTCCGCGTAATAAAATGCCAGAAACCCTTCCTGCTCTGATGGAAAAATTTCGGGATGCTCCTCGAATCCATGGCTTTGTGCGAGCCCAATTAGCTGCTGGCGCAAGGTTTGCTATGATTATGATAAAAATCTGCTACCCGAAGTTGGACATGGGTCAGATTGTTCCTAAGTGCCTGGCCAAGATGGCGAAAAGGAAGAGGAACTTCGGCAAGTATGATGACATTGTGACCCCTGTTGCAGAGGACATGATGGATGAACTTCTTCGGATGGACGCCGAATTCTTCGTGAAGGGTAGCTATGCTGAACATAGTACTCGTGCTGTAAATAATGAACGGTTGACCATAGATAATGTACCGGGCAACAATTGAAAATTTACTTCCCAAGACTTGTATCCTGTATGTTGTAGAAATAATCTATATTTGTAAAGTTACTAGATTTGCTGTTTTTTCATTATCAAGCCCCCGGACGTTTTGGTGGCGGTATTTTCTTTTTATAATGCGAGGTTGACCCAAGGCAAAATAAATTATATTGAGTACTATTTTGCAGGCGTTAGCCTTACGATCGATCACTATTGTTTTATTTTTGCGAGGTGCTTTGCACCAAGGCGAGATATTTTGCAAGTTGTATTCGTCGACATTGTGTATATATATATATATTGTATCTTCTGGGTGCAAGCCCCCGAGCCTGTCGAAAAGATATATAACTCCACTATCTTTATTATATTGCAGCACCGCGAGCCCGCCTCATTAAAAACCTTTCCCGGCCCCACTCGGTGCCCCGAAAAAGGAAAAGAGTGCGTCTGAAAACTCGCGGGCGTTTCAGTACATTGTATGTTTACAAAGGAGACTATATTTTGGCTTCTAAGCGTAGAAACGCCTGAGCTGCGCCACATTCCAGGGATTTGGCTCGGCGATTCCCGTCTTCTTGTCCTTGATTCTGTATGCTCCTCCTTCAATTACTTCTGTGACGATGTAAGGGCCAAGCCATGGCGACTCGAGTTTTTCATGGCTTTTTTGATTGAGTCGCAAAACCAAGTCTCCAACTTGAAAAGATCGTGGTCGCAATCGTCGACTGTGGTATTTTTTCAAATATTGCTGGTACTTAGCGACCCGTGATAACACTTCGTCTCGAGCCTCATCGAGTGCGTCGACATCATCCTCCAAGGCTCTTCTGGAAGTCTCTTCATCGTACTCTGTTACTCTTGGAGAATCATGCTCTATTTCTATCGGATGTACTGCTTCAGCTCCATGGACCAAAGAACGGCGTCTCCTGTGTCGCTGTATTTGGTGTTGTTCGGATACTCCATAACATGCTTGGCAACTCTTCTGGCCAAGTATGTCGAGCTTTTTCCAATGGTCCTAACAGCGCTTCTTGATACCATTGCAGATGATACCATTGGCTTTCTCGACTTGACCGTTGGTCTGCGGATGCGCGACTGATGCAAAACTGAATTTGATGCCCACTTCTGCACAGTATGCTTTGAACTCCTTGGATGTGAAATTACTGCCATTGTCCGTGACGATGCTATGAGGTACTCCAAATCGAAAGACAATGCTTTTCACGAACTTGATTGCCGACGCGCCGTCCGGTGAATTTATCGGCTTTGCTTCTATCCACTTGGTAAATTTGTCGACAGCAACGAGCATATACTCATATCCTCCTGGCGAAGCTTTGTGTAATTTTCCCACCATATCGAATCCCCATTGAGCGAAGGGCCAAGACAACGGGATTGGCATCAGCTCAGCTGCCGGAGAATGAGGTTTTGCAGCGAATCTCTGGCACGCGTCGCAAGTTCGCACTATTTCCTTCGCGTCCTCAATTGCTGTCAACCAATAGAATCCTGCTCTGAAAACCTTGGCTGCGATGGCTCGACTGTTTGCATGATGCCCGCATATTCCTTCGTGTACATCTTTCAGGATTATCCTTCCTTCTTCGGGTGTGACGCACCTCTGTAGCACACCCGAAATACTTCGCTTGTACAACTCCCCTTTGACCACAGTAAAGGCTTTAGAACGCCTGATTACTTGCCTCGCTTCTATTGGAACGTCGGGTATTGTTTTCTTAGGATGTACGATATGTACGCCTGCATCCATGGGATTTGCACCATCATGACTAGCTCCTGTTCCTCTTCTTCTTCTAGTGATTCTTTTGTAGCACCCGAGGGTTTCTCATCCTTCTCCTTCTTCTTTGGTTTCATTGGCTTTGTGGATCTCTCGCTTATTTCTTCCCAAAACACGCCTGGAGGAATCGCGAGACACTGCGACCCGATGTTTGCAAGAACATCGGCTTCGTCATTGCTCAGCCTGCTTATGTGATTTACCTCGCATCCATCAAACAACTTTTCTAGCTCATTATACATCTCCTTGTATGCTATCACACTCTCGTTGACTGCATCACATTGATTCATGACCTGCTGGGCCACCAACTGTGAGTCACCAAAGATTTTTAGTCGAGTTGCACCACAAGCTTTCGCCATCTTCATCCCATGTATGAGAGCTTCATATTCTGCCTCATTATTAGACGCGTTTGGGAACGTCATCCGTAGAACATACTTTAATTTGTCGCCTTCAGGTGATATTAGTATCACGCCTGCTCCAGCGCCCTCTAACCTTTTGGACCCATCAAAGTTCATAGTCCAGGTTCTCGATAAATTTGGAGGTCCTGTATTTTGTAGCTCCATCCACTCTGCGATGAAGTCCGGTAAGATTTGCGACTTTATTGCTTTTCTTTTTCATACGTGATGTCCCGAGGGGAAAGCTCTATTCCCCAAAGGGAGACACGACCCGTAGCTTCTGGGTTGTTTAATATATTTGATAGAGGAGCTCATTTACCACTATTATCGGGTGTGCCGAAAAATAGTGTCGCAACTCTTCTTTGATTGTAAACACTCCGTATGCTAGCTTCTCATCGGGTATCGCTGTTTTGAAGAAGCGATAATACTTCATGATGAAATATACCGGCCTATGTACTCCATGGAGCTTTCCTTCTTCCTCCTTTCGACTACGAAATTTGTGCTGTTGATACGTCTCAACGTATCGATAATTTCTTATGTTCCATGCTACTTATTGATGATACCTACATGTTTTATGCATTATATGTCATATTTATGCATTTTCTGGAACTAACCTATTAACAAGATGCCGAAGAGCGAGTTCTGTTTTCTGCTTTTTTGGTTTCAGAAATCCTAGTAAGAAATATTCTCGGAATTGGACGAAATCTTCGCCCCGGGGTCCTATTTTGCACGGAGCTTCCAAGACCGAAGGGAAGGGAGTGGGGCCACGAGGTGCCAGCACCATAGGCCGGCGTGGCCCCTGCCCCGCCGACCTAGGGTGTGGGGCCCTCGTGTGGCCCCCACGCGCCCTTCCGCCTGCCAAAGCCTCCGTCGCGAGCCCCGGTACAGAGAGCCACGACCAGGAAAACCTTCGACGCCGCCGCCGCGAATCCCATCTCGGGGGATTCAGGAGATCGCCTCCGGCACCCCGCCGGGAGAGGGGATTCATCTCCGGAGGACTCTACACCGCCATGGTCGCCTCCGGAGTGATGAGTGAGTAGTTCACCCCTGGACCATGGGTCCATAGCAGTAGCTAGATGGTCGTCTTCTCCTTGTTGTGCTTCATTGTCGGATCTTGTGAGCTGCTGTAACATGATCAAGATCATCTATATGTAATTCTATATGTTGTGTTTGTCGGGATCCGATGGATAGAGAGTACTATGATTATGGTGATTATCAATCTATTGTTTATGTGTTGTTTATGATCTTGCATGCTCTCCGTTATTAGTAGAGGCTCTGGCCAAGTTTTTACTCTTAACTCCAAGAGGGAGTATTTATGCTCGATAGTGGGTTCATGCCTTCATTGACACCTGGGACAGTGACAGAAAGTTCTAAGGTTGTGATGTGCTGTTGCCACTAGGGATAAAACATTGATTCTATGTCTAAGGATGTAGTTGTTGATTACATTACGCACCATACTTAATGCAATTGTCTGTTGCTTAGCAACTTAATACCGAATGGGGTTCGGATGATAACCTGAAGGTGGACTTTTTAGGCATAGATGCAGTTGGATGGCGGTCTATGTACTTTGTCGTAATGCCCAATTAAATCTCACTATATTTATCATATCATGTATATGCATTGTTATGCCTTTCTCTATTTTGTCAATTGCCCGACTGTAATTTGTTCACCCAACATGTTTTTATCTTATGGGAGAGACACCCCTAGTGAACTGTGGACCCCGGTCCTATTCTTTACATAGCATACAATCTACTGCAATTGTGTTTTACAGTTTTCTTTGCAAACATCTTCCACTCGATACGTTTAATCCTTTGTTACAGCAAGCCGGTGAGATTGACAACCTCACTGTTTCGTTGGGACAAAGTACTTGGTTTGTGTTGTGCAAGTTCCGCGTTGGCGCCGGAATCCTGGTGTTGCGCCGCATCACATTTGCGACCATCAACCTTCAACGTGCTTCTTGGCTCCCTACTGGTTCGATTAAACCTTGGTTTCATACTGAGGGAAACTTGCTTCTATACGCATCATACCTTCCACTTGGGGTTCCCAACGGACGTGTGCATCTACGCGTATCAAGCTAAATTTAGCGCCGTTGCCGGGGAGATCAAGACACGCTGCAAGGGAGTCTCCACTTCTCAATCTCTTTACTTTGTTTTTGTCTTACTTTATTTTATTTACTACTTTGTTTGCTGCACTAAATCAAAATACAAAAAATTAGTTGCTAGTTTTACTTTATTCTGTCTTGCTCTCTATAAAAACACAAAAAAATTAGTTACTTGCATTTACTTTATCTAGTTTGTTTTATTTACCGTTTCTAAAATGAATACCCCTGAAAATACTAAGTTGTGTGACTTCACAAATGCAAATAATAATGATTTCCTATGCACACCTATTGCTCCACCTGCTACTACAGCAGAATTCTTTGAAATTAAACCTGCTTTACTGAACTTGGTTATGAGAGATCAATTTTCTGGTGTTAGTTCTGATGATGCTGCTGCCCATCTCAATAATTTTGTTGAACTTTGTGAAATGCAAAAGTATAAGGATGTAGATGGTGATATTATTAAATTGAAATTGTTTCCTTTCTCATTAAGAGGAAGAGCTAAAGATTGGTTGCTATCTTTGCCTAAGAATAGTATTGATTCATGGACTAAATGTAAGGATGCTTTTATTGGTAGATATTATCCTCCCGCTAAAATTATATCTTTGAGAAGTAGCATAATGAATTTTAAGCAATTAGATACTGAACATGTTGCTCAAGCATGGGAGAGAATGAAATCTTTGGTAAAGAATTGCCCAACCCATGGACTGACTACTTGGATGATCATCCAAACCTTCTATGCAGGACTAAATTTTTCTTCGCGGAATTTATTGGATTCAGCTGCTGGAGGTACCTTTATGTCCATCACTTTGGGGGCGGCTACAAAGCTTCTTGATGATATGATGATAAATTACTCTGAATGGCACACGGAAAGAGCTCCACAAGGTAAGAAGGTAAATTCTGTTGAAGAAACCTCCTCCTTGAGTGATAAAATTGATGTGATTATGTCTATGCTTGTGAATGGTAGATCTAATGTTGATCCTAATAATGTTCCTTTAGCTTCATTGGTTGCTCAAGAAGAAAATGTTGATGTGAATTTCATTAAAAATAATAATTTCAACAACAATGCTTATAGGAACAACTCTGGTAATAACTATAGGCCATATCCTTCTGCTAATGGTAATGGTTATGGTAATTCTTATGGGAATTCTTACAACAATAATAGGAGTGTACCCCCTGGTCTTGAAGCCATGCTTAAAGAATTTATTAGTACACAAACTGCTTTTAACAAATCTGTTGAGGAAAAGCTTGATAAAATTGATATTATTGCTTCTAGAGTTGATAGACTTGCCTCCGATGTTGATCTATTAAAATTGAAAGTTATGCCTAATGAGGATATTGATAATAAGATTACTACTACAGCAAATGCCATCCAAGTTAGAATTAATGAGAATATAAGATTAATGGCTGAATTGCGTGCTAGGTGGGATAGAGAAGAAAATGAAAAACTAGCTAAAGAGAATAATGTAGCTAAAGTTTGGACTATTACCACCATTAGTAATGATAATGATTCACATGTTGCTACACCTCCTACTATCAATGGTAAAATAATTGGTGTTGGCAATGTTTCTACTCTAGTGCAAAGCGTACAAAACTTCCTGAAATTGCTAAAACTGTTTGAAACCACTTGTGATAAAACTGCTGAAATTTTGGGGAACAATGATCCCATTGCTGTAGCTCATAATGATTTAGATTTTGATGATTGCCACATCTCTGAAGTTATAAAGTTCTTACAAAAACTTGCTAAAAGTCCTAATGCTAGTGCTATGAATTTGGCCTTTACAAAACATATTACAAATGCTCTCATAAAAGCTAGAGAAGAGAAACTAAAACTTGAAACTTCTATTCCTAGAAAGTTAGAAGATGGTTGGGAGCCCATCATTAAAATGAAATTCAATGATTTTGAGTGTAATGCTTTATGTGATCTTGGTGCAAGTATTTCTGTTATGCCTAAAAAGATTTATGATATGCTTGACTTGCCACCATTGAAGAATTGTTATTTGGATGTTAATCTTGCCGATAATGTTAAAAAGAAACCTTTGGGAGGATTGATAATGTGCGCATTACGGTTAACAATAACCTTGTCCCCGTTGATTTTGTTGTTTTGGATATCGAATGCAATGCATCTTGTCCTATTGTGTTGGGAAGACCTTTTCTTCGAACCGTTGGTGCTGTTATTGATATGAAGGAAGGTAATATTAGATATCAATTTCCTCTCAAGAAAGGTATGGAACACTTCCCTAGAAAGAGAATGAAGTTGCCTTTTGATTCTATTATTAGAACGAGTTATGATGTTGATGCTTCTCACTCATGATAACTTGATTTGCACTTTCTGCGCCTAGCTGAAAGGCGTTAAAAAAGCGCTTATGGGAGACAACCCATGTTTTTACTACAGTACTTTGTTTTATATTTGAGTCTTGGAAGTTGTTTACTACTGTAGCAACCTCTCCTTATCATGTTTTTGTGCCAAGTAAAGTTTCTATGCTAAAGTTGATGTTATATTTGGGATCGCTGCGCAGAAACAGCATTGCTGTCTGTCACGAATTCTGGCATAAGTCTCTGTAAAAAATTAGAACAAATCTGCAAAATTACGAGCGTGATCCTCAGATATGTACGCAACTTTCATTAGTTTTGAGTTTTTCCATTTGAGCAAGTCTAGTACCCTTTCAGGTTCGTCTTTACGGACTGTTCTTTTTTGACAGATTCTGCCTTTTATTTCGCATTGCCGTATTTGCTATGTTGGATGAATTCCTTTGATCCATTAATGTCAAGTAGCTTTGTGCAATGTCCAGAAGTGTTAAGAATGATTGTGTCACCTCTGAATATGTGAATTTTTAATTGTGCACTAACCCTCTAATGAGTTTGCTTGAAGTTTGGTGTGAAGGAAGTTTTCAGGGTCAAGAGAGAATGATATACTATGATCAAGAGGAGTGAAAGCTCTAAGCTTGGGGATGACCCCGTGGTTCACCCTGCATACTTTAAGAAGACTCAAGCGTCTAAGCTTGGGGATGCCCAAGGCATCCCCTTCTTCATCGACAACATCATCAGGTTCCTCCCCTGAAACTATATTTTTATTCAGTCACATCTTTGTGTTCTTTACTTGGAGCGTCGGTTTGTTTTTGTTTTTGTTTTTGTTTGAATAAGATGGATCCTAGCATTCACTTTGTGGGAGAGAGACACGCTCCGCTGTTGCATATGGACACATATGTCCTTAGGCTTTACTCATAATGTTCAAGGCGAAGTTTCTTCTTCGTTAAATTGTTATATGGTTGGAATTGGAAAATGCTACATGTAGTAATTCTAAAATGTCTTGGATAATGTGATACTTGGCAATTGTTGTGCTCATGTTTAAGCTCTTGCATCATATGCTTTGCAGCCAATGAAGAAATACATAGAGCTTGCTAAAATTTGATTTGCATATTTGGTCTCTCTAAGGTCTAGATAATATCTAGTATTGAGTTTTGAACAACAAGGAAGACGGTGTAGAGTCTTATAATGTTTACAATATGTCTTTTATGTGAGTTTTTCTGCACTTGTTCATCCTTGAGTTTGCTTCAAATAACCTTGCTAGCCTAAACCTTGTATCGAGAGGAATACTTCTCATGCATCCAAAATCCTTGAGCCAACCACTATGCCATTTGTGTCCACATACCTACTACTACATGGTATTTCTCCGCCATTCCAAAGTAAATTGCTTGAGTGCTACCTTTAAAATTCCATCATTCACCTTTGCAATATAGCTCATGGGACAAAATAGCCTTAAAAACTATCGTAGTATTGAATATGTACTTATGCACTTTATCTTTTATTAAGTTGCTTGTTGTGCGATAACCATGCCTCTGGGGGAACGCCATCAACTATTGTTGAATATCATGTGAGTTGCTATGCATGTCCGTCTTGTCGAAGGATCTATCATTTTAGTGGTTGGAGCATGCAAAATTGTTAGAGAATAACATTGGGCCGCTAACTAAAGCCATGAATCATGGTTGAAGTTTCATTTTGGACATATATCCTCAATCTCATATGAGAATAATAATCATTGCTACATGCTTATGCATTTAAGAGGAGTCCATTATCTGTTGTCCATGTTGTCCCGGTATGGATGTCTAAGTTGAGAATAATCAAAAGCGAGAAATCCAAAATGCGAGCTTTCTCCTTAGACCTTTGTACAGGCGGCATGGAGGTACCCCTTTGTGACACTTGGTTGAAACATGGCATGCAAAGATCCGGTAGTCCAAGCTAAGTAGGACGAGGTGCGGACACTATTAGTATACTATGCATGAGGCTTGCAACTTGTAAGATATAATTTTCATAACTCATATGCTTTATTACTACCGTTGACAAAATTGTTTCATGTTTTCAAAATAAAAGCTCTAGCACAAATACAGCAATCGATGCTTTCCTCTTTGAAGGACCATTCTTTTACTTTTATTGTTGAGTCAGTTTACCTATCTCTCTCCACCTTAAGAAGCAAACACTTGTGTGAACATTGATTCCTACATACTTGCATATTGCACTTGTTATATTACTTTATGTTGACAATATCCATGAGATATACATGTTATAAGTTGAAAGCAACCGCTGAAACTTAATCTTCCTTTGTGTTGCTTCAACACATTTACTTTGATTTATTGCTTTATGAGTTAACTCTTATGCAAGACTTATTGATGCTTGTCTTGAAGTACTATTCATGAAAAGTCTTTGCTATATGATTCATTTGTTTACTCATGTCATTACCTTTGTTTTGATCGCTGCATTCATTACATATGTTTACAAATAGTATGATCAAGATTATGATGGCATTTCACTTCAGAAATTATCTTTGTTATCGTTTTACCTGCTCGGGACGAGTAGAACTAAGCTTGGGGATGCTGATACGTCTCCAACGTATCGATAATTTCTTATGTTCCATGCTACTTTATTGATGATACCTACATGTTTTATGCACATTATATGTCATATTTATGCATTTTCTGGAACTAACCTATTAACAAGATGCGAAGAGCCGCTGTTTTCTGCTGTTTTTGGTTTCAGAAATCCTAGTAAGGAAATATTCTCGGAATTGGACGAAATCTTCGCCCAGGGTCCTATTTTTGCACGGAGCTTCAGAAGACCGAAGAGGAAGGAAGTGGGGCCACGAGGGTGCCGGCACCACGGCCGGCGCGGCCCAAGCCTGGCCGCGCCGACCTAGGGTGTGGGCCCTCGTGTGGCCCACGTTGCCCTTCCGCCTGCTTAAAGCCTCCGTCGCGAGGCCGGTGCGAGGCCACGATACGGAAACCTTCCAGAGACGCCGCCGCCGCAATCCCATCTCGGGGGATTCGGGAGATCGCCTCCGGCACCCGCCGGAGAGGGGATTCATCTCCCGGAGGACTCTACACCGCCATGGTCGCCTCCGGAGTGATGAGTGAGTAGTTCACCCCTGGACCATGGGTCCATAGCAGTAGCTAGATGGTCATCTTCTCCTTGTTGTGCTTCATTGTCGGATCTTGTGAGCTGCCTAACATGATCAAGATCATCTATATGTAATTCTATATGTTGTGTTTGTCGGGATCCGATTGATAGAGAGTACTATGATTATGGTGATTATCAATCTATTGTTTATGTGTTGTTTATGATCTTGCATGCTCTCCGTTATTAGTAGAGGCTCTGGCCAAGTTTTTACTCTTAACTCCAAGAGGGAGTATTTATGCTCGATAGTGGGTTCATGCCTTCATTGACACCTGGGACAGTGACAGTAAGTTCTAAGGTTGTGATGTGCTGTTGCCACTAGGGATAAAACATTGATTCTATGTCTAAGGATGCAGTTGTCGATTACATTACGCACCATACTTAATGCAATTGTCTGCTGCTTAGCAACTTAATACTGATGGGGTTCGGATGATAACCTGAAGGTGGACTTTTAGGCATAGATGCGGTTGGATGGCGGTCTATGTACTTTGTCGTAATGCCCAATTAAATCTCACTATATTTATCATATCATGTATATGCATTGTTATGCCTTTCTCTATTTTGTCAATTGCCCGACTGTAATTTGTTCACCCAACATGCTTTTATCTTATGGGAGAGACACCTCTAGTGAACTGTGGACGGTCCTATTCTTTACATAGCATACAATCTGGCAATTGTGTTTTACTGTTTTCTTTGCAAACATCTTCCACTCGATACGTTTAATCCTTTGTTACAGCAAGCCGGTGAGATTGACAACCTCACTGTTTCGTTGGGACAAAGTACTTTGGTTGTGTTGTGTTCCGCGTTGGCGCGGAATCCCTGGTGCGCCGCATCACATTTCGCGACCATCAACCTTCAACGTGCTTCTTGGCTCCTGCGGTTCGATTAAACCTTGGTTTCATACTGAGGGAAACTTGCTTCTATACGCATCATACCTTCCACTTGGGGTTCCCAACGGACGTGTGCATCTACGCGTATCACTGACCACCTGAGGTGTGGCTGCGATGTATAGCAGGAGGGGTTCCTTCTCTTTAGGCACCACCAAGATTGGTGGTGTCGAAATTGTGCGCTTGAGATTCTCGAAAGCTCTATCTGCTTCCTCGTTCCACAGAAACTTCTCTCCTTGTTTGATCAATGCGTAGAGACGGCGTGCCTTTTCCCCTAACCTGCGATGAATCTCGCAAAGCCGCGACTCGCCCGTCACCTATTGTATTTCTTTCAACTTTGTCGGCTTCCTCATCGTTACGATGGCTTGGATTTTCTCCGGATTGGCCTCGATCCCTCTTGCTGATACTAGGAACCCGAAGTTCTCCCAGGGAACACCAAAGGAGCACTTTGTCGGGTTTAACTTAAGGAACTTGTCAAGGTTGTCGAAGGTTTCTTTCAAATCCTCGATCAGCGTTGTCCCCTTTTTGATGTTATGGCGACATCGTCAATGTAAACTTGTACATTTTTCCAATATGTGTTGCAAGGCACTTCGCATCATCCGATATGTTGCTCCCGCGTTTTTTAGACCAAAGGGCATTGTTCTATAGCAGAACATGCCATAAGGTGTTATGAACATTGTCTTGGCTTCGTCATCTTCTTTTAATCTGATCTGGTTATAACCAGAATACGCGTCCAGGAAGGAAAGACGTTCACATCCTGCCGTGGAGTCGATGATTTGATCGATCCTTGGGAGGGGAAAGTGATCCTTTGGACAGTGTTTATTGAGACACGTAAAGTCGACACACATGCGAAGGACTTTCGTGTTTTTCTTGGCACCATCACTGGGTTAGCTACCCACGTGGCTTCTGTAGATATTTCTTTAATAAAACCAACTATCCGAGTCGATCGATTTGACATAGCTGCCCGAGTTTGGTTCAAAACGCAAAGGTTGTTTGATTGGTCTCGCAATTGGATCAAATTTAGGTGGTGCTCGGCAAGTTCCTGGGTACTGGCATGTCAGGTGGACACCATGCGAAGATTTTCCGGTGCTCACGGAGGAACTCGACGGCGTGCTTTCCTATGCGAGTCCATGTTTGTTGCAATGCACGTCATTTTCTTTGGTCCGTGGGTGGATCTGCACCTCTTTTGAATCCTTAGCGGTATTGAAGGTTGGTTCCACTGGTGGCCTTCTGTATCTGGCAGCACATCATAATCAGTGAGCCTTGACGCCATATATTCTGCTTTCATCCCGAAAGTTTCCGATAGTCGATGAAAATCCTTGTCGCATTTATCAGCTAGCGCAAAACTTCCCTTGACTGTAATTGGTCCCTTAGGTCCGGGCAACCTCACAACAAAGTACGTGTAATGTGGTACCGCCATAAACCTGGCATATGCTTGGTCGTCCCAACAAGGCGTGATATTGCGACGGAAAATCCACAACTTCAAAATCCAGCTTTTCTATCCTGTAGTTTTCTCGGGTCCCAAACTGAACATCGAGATTGATCTTCCCCAACGGATAGCTCGGCTTCTCTGGCGTGATTCCGTGGAAACGTGTATCGGTTGGTTTTAAATTTGTCAGGGATATGTTCATGTTCCTTAATGTATCATACATAAGGTTTAAGCTGCTGCATGCCGCCATCTATAAAGACCCTCGACACGTCAAAACCAGGATGATTGCGGGTAAGATAAGTGCAGTGCCCTGGTCGAGGAACTTGCTACGGGTGATCCGCAATTGTGAAGCCAATGTCTGTCCCGACCAATTTAGGTACTCGGCTGTTGGTGGAGGCATCTTCTCGCCATGAACACTAGCGCGAGATTACTTTAGCCTATTAGATGGCCTTGCTTTGAATCATCGAGACCGCACCATTAGAGTTAGGGTCAACATATGGAGGTGGGTGTGGTGCTACCGCTATTCTGAGCTGGTGCCGATTTTCGTCCGTAATTGCGGGAGGAGGTGAGGTGGATCTCACTCCTGGGCCCTTGGGGGTTTCTATTCATTGCTTGAGCATTAGCTATCCCTGCGGCCCGCAACATTGCTTGGAAATTGCGACAATCTTTCTGGAGGTGTCCTGACTGTCTCTTCCCATTATTGTCGAGATAAAAATGCATCTGACATGGCCCATTCATCATATCCTCGGAGACATATAGTCTCTGAAACCTTGGTCCACTATTTTGCCTGTTACTACGGAAGTCACCTCTATTGTCGCCTTGTTGCTCATTACTTCTTTGATAATCATCTCGACTATTTCCTCCAGAATTTCCTCGGAAACCAGCTGATATGTGGCCAGGAGCATCATTGCTATAGAACTGTCGAGAAAATCGCCTTCTATTTTGAAAATTTCGACTGCGGTCCTCCTCTGGCGACCTATGTCGCTTGTTGAGTATAGCATCTTCTCCATCTTCCCATTTATTTGCTATTTCCATCAGTGCTGAAATTGTTTTTGGGTTGGTTCTCCTAGGTCTTCGACGAAATCTCCTCGAATTCCTGCCACGAACGCGTCTATTGCTCTCTTCAGATATGTCCTCTGCCAAGTTTTTAATAATATTCCACCTCTGTATATATTTTCTCATTGATTCATCGTGTTCTGTCTACACGCCCTCAGCTCTTCCAGTGACGCAGGTTTCTTGCAGGTGGATCGGAAATTCTTCACGAAGATGTCCTCAAAACTATCCCAGTTGTCGATGGAACCTGGGGGAAGTTTCTTTATCCAAGATCGCGCGCTCCACTCAAATGTACTTGGATGCTCTGCATGGCTGTTGCCCTGGTTCCTCCTATTAACTTCACCATCTCGAGATAATCAACGAGCCAATCTTCGGGATCCTGTAGGCCGTCGAATTTCTTGAAATTTTCGGGTAGCTTGAACCACGGGACTCGAGTTTTTCGAACGCGTCTCGTAAAGCACGGGAGCCCGCCTGCGATGTTCCCTTCTTTCTTGTCGCGCTCTATCCACCCTTGCTTGAGCCGCTGTCTCTTGCTCCACTTGCTCTTGGTGGATCTTGCACTGTGTGGGTCGTGGACTATTTTGCCTTGCGGTTCCTTCGGGAGGTGTGACGCTGTTCCCATGACTCCAACTCCTGCCATAGCCATGTTGAACAATGCTTCTCTCGGGTCCCCAGGAGGTGGTCTGGACGCGAGGATATAAGCTTGCGTTGCCATGTACCCAGCTTCTGGTGTTTTTAGGATGATATTTCCCCTTGTATCAATCGTCATGAAAGACATGTCGAGATTTTGAATTATATTTCCTCTCTCTTCTTCGGGTATATTTTGCAGCCGAGATCTTGCTCTCCTCCGAGCTTCTCTATGGCTATCTCCCGAAGTTCTTGATTGTCCACTTAGCTCGTCGCCTACTTGATGCGGAGGCTGCCTCCTTTCTTCGTTCGGGAAGCCGTCTGTTTTCCAACTCCCTAATCACACGAGCAAGTCTATATTGATAGGCTTGTAATTCTTCTGCAGTAGCGGTTGTGGTCATTGGTTCTGAACCATCCATGGCTCTTGCGGCTCTATCCCATGCCGCTTGGGGAGCTGAACTCTTACACGTGGAGTGGTCCCGACATATTTAGTGCCTAGACCTCTTCCGAGATCAGCGGGATCGACGTATGGGTTTCCCAAATCGTCAAAGCCTCTGACGTCTCCGGTTCTGCTCGGTTTGTTTCCTCAATTGCATAGACTTGATGATATTTTGAGTGTTGGTTTTTGTCAGGATTGGTGACACCATCATAGAGATTGGTGAAGAACTTTCCAATGGCAGCAGATTTGTTGATGAAGTTGAAGCTGTCGACGCTGTCGGAGTCGCTGCTTATAACAGAGTCCGCAGACGACTCGAAGGATGTGTCGCTGAAGATTTTGGCGAGCTTTCCGCTTGCCTTGGTGTTGATGAAGCGTGGCGACGAAAGCTCTTCATCGCTCGATGAAAAGTCAGAATCGATCGCTGAAAATTCCGACGAGATCGGAACTTCGAGACGATAAGATCCTTCCTTGTTGACGCTGAATCGGAATTCTCCGAACGTCATGATGATGGGCTCCTCCAAATACGCACATGCATCCAAACGGGAGGGCGGGTGAGGAATAAAATCGACTAAATCAGTTTTTTCCTGTTTACCTCGATCCATCGCATTGCTTGCTACCGACGAAGTCGACGATTCTGGACGTGCCATCGAGATCAGCTCCTTGCAACCTCTAATTCCCACGGATGGCGCCAATTGACAAGGGATTAACTTGTCAATGCCTACGGATTGTAGACTAGGGTTTTGTTAGAAGTAGAGGGCAAGTAGATCTCGAAGGTTTCAGCCGAAAGTAGTATTGTAAAACTAGGGTTCTGTTTGACAATAGATTCGATCCTTTCTTTGTCCCTAGACTCCCCCTTATATAGGAGGCGGAGCCGAGGGATTCGTAATACACAAGTTACAGAGTCCGGGAGGGATTCGTACCCATCCCGCAAGATTACAAGTTATATTTCCTAATACAACTCTAGCTTTCCTTACTAGCATCTTGGGCTTCCGAATCTTCTTATTCTTCGAGTCCTAGGCCTTTAGTAAACCCTGGGTACCATCTTCGGCAGGCCCATTGGGTATGCCTATGTCAGTAGCCCCCGAGATTTTGCTTGAATCGAAGAATCAGGAAAAATCTCCAACTTTAATCATTTAATAATCTTGTCGAATTTATCGCATATCTTTTGGATACGCAAATACTATATTGTACAGGGATAATAGTAGTTGGGGCTAGTTCATCTGACGGATCAGGTACTAGTTAACTGCTCTAGTGGCAATCCGCAAAAACCTACTTCAAGGTCACGTCCCTGGACATGATCTCGGGATACTGGTGTAACTTCGACAGGTGCCGCTTAAGGTCTTACCATTCTGTCGAGTCCCAGTCATATTTTATCGGGTACCTGATACGTCCGTTAGGATTTTTCTTCGTATCTGTTGATACGGAAAAAAGTAGCAAACCATCGTCAGAGATGGTGCCACGCCGCTCGGAACGGATACGGGGTCTTACCTTCGCAAAGTTTTGCGGCATTCGTAGAGATTATTCGCGACTTTTAGCGCTCTGAGAATATATTGTCGAGTGCTTTTCGGCTGTTGGAATAGCACATTTTATTGAGTCATATTTGATGACTTACTTTTCCTTCCCGATGGGAGTATATGTAGAGTTATTTTGTATAACTCGAAATATACTCACTTCTTTTTCTTTCTCTATATTTGTGTGTAACTTCATCGGGCACGCGAACAGCGTTCCCGATGGGAGTAGCCCCCGAGGCTACAATCAAGGACTTGTGCTTGGTTGTAGGCTCAACAAATTAATCTCTTCTGTCGCTATATTGTTATTCCTTCTCGAGATTTTCACATCTATCGGGAGCGCGACCAGCTCCCGATGGGAGTAGCCCCCGAGGCTATGAACAAATGCTTGCATTTGGTCATAGGCTCTCGCTATTTCTATTTTGTCATACTTGAATTTTTCCTTCATTTTCCAAAGTAGCCCCCGAGCATTTGGGCAAAAACTTGTATTTGATCAAAGGCTCTCGAAAAAATCAATAATCTTCTGCTGTCGACGTTCTTATGAAGCCTCATAGTCGAGTTTTTCTCTTGCCAAGGTGACATCATTGCTGACGATAACCACGATCACTGTATCGGGAACAGGCGAGAACTGCTCTCTCTCTGACTCATGGGCCCAAATTTCCTATCAAATAGACACGTCGTGCAAGTGGGGGACACACGTCCTCCGCTTTTACTGGCGCACGCACTGTATCGCCTGTCCCTTCCTTTCTCATTAAAAGTCCATTTTTACCCTTTGTCCACGTGTTCGCCATCTACCTCACAATTTCTCCATCCAACGGTTGCGTCGATTCACCGCACCGCTACTTAAGGTCATCTTCTTCTTCCTTCCGCACTTTCGCTCGCGCCGCACCTCTGCTCTTCTTCTGAAAAAATACTCCACTGCGCCCCAGAGTTCTTTGTGCTCCACCTCTCTTGCGCTCTTCTCCTCCGCGCTTGTTGATGCCGCCGCGAAAGCTCACCAAGCACAACGCTCCCGTTTCGAAGATGGCGACCACGGATCTGGGGAACAATGAATGGGAGAGATCCAAAATCTCCCAACAAGACATGAACCTGCTGAAGAAGCTTGGGATCAGCAGTAAGCAAGACTCGCTGCGCTTCTCCAAAGAAGAGAGCTATCCATGCCCTCCAATGGAATATCGGGTCAGTTTTGTTGACCATCTCATCCGCGGTCTTTCTTCTCCCATCCATGATTGCCTGCGTGGGTTGCTTTTCATGTATGGATTGCAACTTCACCATCTTACTCCCAACTCCATCCTCCACATCTCTATCTTCATCACATTGTGCGAGTCTTTTCTTGGAGTCCAGCCTAACTGGTCCCTATGGAAACGTATTTTTCTCTGTCGCCGTAATGGCTCTGCCAGCGTCGCCTATTACATTGGCGGCGTTGTGATCTGCGTCCGCCCTGACGTCGAATACTTCGACGTCAAATTCCTGACTCAGTTCAAGGGTGGCGCAAAAAATGGTTATACATTCATGAGGAAAACCATAACTCAGTAGAAGATAACATTCCTCCTTTTGATGGTGCCGAAAAAATCTGTCGCCGCCGATCCTGGGATGCAGAGGCTACCGATGAAGAAAAAGCGGCGATAGAGGCACTGATGACACGCATCCACGAGCTCCAAAATACTCGTGGACAAGAATTGTAGGGTATCCAAATCACGGCGTACTTCCTTAGGATTAGGGTGCAGCCTCTACAAGCTCGCAAAAACCCCCTTTGGATGTATGCTGGCGATGAAGATGTGGACCGCCTGTCGACAGATTTATCGGTCAAGGACTTGGAAAAACTTGTCCGAAAGATCTCGTCGCTGAGCAAAAAGGACACCGTCCCAACATCTTGCGGTGTAACGCCGTATAGCGCCACCAACGCACTCCCGCAGGTAATATGCTATTAGTTATATTTATGCATTCTTTTTTCTTTTGTATTTTTCATACTGCTTTTCCTTCGACTGCTTTTCCTGATAGAGATCCATGCCGATATATTTTCTATCTTGAATAGAACCATGTGACTGCGTCGTCGTTTCCTCCCCTTCCCGAAGGTGGGAAAGTCGAAGAAAGGGTTGTTGTCGCCGACGACAACCAGGGTGCGTCTCGCCCTGAGAGTGAAACCGCGGGTTCCCGAAAATCCGCGGCATCCTCTGAAAAGGACGCTGAAACCGAGGCAACCGCATCGACACACTCTCCTCTTCCAGCTGCCTCTCCGAAGAACAAGAGGAAAATGGATGAGGTTGTTGATTCCGGCACCTCCAAAGCCGGTGCTGCCCGTGCCGGAGAAACTGCACCTGGTGCTGGGAAGAGAGCTTTCGACCCTTACGAGGCTGCTCTTGTCAGTTCGTAAGTTCCTGGGGCATTATATTTGTCTGTTCTCGATACTATTTCAAATTGCTTTCTTATCTTGTCTCTTTATTTATTATAGTGGCGATGAAGAGGAGGATGCACCTATTGACGCGACTGCTCGAACGAGCACGCCCCGTACTTTAGTTGTTTCTGAAGCGCAGCCCGATGCGGAGGAAACTTCGCCTCCTCAGCAAGACACTGAGCGTCCAACTCCAATTGCGAGCCCCCGAGCCTCTTCACCAAAGAGAGCTAGGGTGGATCCAGCCAAGGAGCCTGCCTTGTTGATTGGTTGTTCCACGACTCCTCTAATGGAAGAAGTAAGTTGTTTCTTTTCCCTGTACTGATTGCATTGCTTTGAACTTCCCTCTCTTTATTTCTTGGTGATGTCGAACTTTTCGCTTCCTATATTGATCCTCTTTTTATGGTCTTTTCTTCAGCCTTTCATGAAGGAGCTTATCCGCTTCGGTACCCAATTTGTCGGGTACCGTGAGTATGCCGCCAAACTTGAAGGTGTCCCCTTTTTTCCATATCTGTCTTTCTGTAACGAGTATATTATGTCGCCATGTTTTGCTGCAATGTTTCACTTGTCTTCTTATTATGGCAGAAACTCTTGCGGAGTCCAACAAACGCGCTGACGCTCTTGCTGTGAAGTTAGAGCAGAGCGAAAAGGCTCGCAAGAAGGCTGAAGCAGATGCTGCCGCTGTCGAAAGTCTTCGAAAAAGGCTTCATGACGCGGAAACTTCCTTGAGCGACAACTTAGTTCAGCAGTCTGCGCGCGAGAAAGAGATTATTACTCGCCTGGAGTCGCAAAGTCGACGTTTTATTAGTAAGTGCTCAGATCCTTGCTGCTTCTTTTGTGTCGTCTTCGTCCCCTTTTTTCTTTGACCGACTCTTTTTTTACTTTATTCAGGGAGAACAAATCAAGAATATGAGCTGGAAAGCCCTGAAGGTGATCAACTCCTTGATGCGCTTTCTCTTCTTGAAATCCATGGTGATGAGGCTCGTGACGGCCTTACTGAAGCTAAGATTGGCCTGTCGCGGCTTTTCCCATATTTTTTCAAGAAGAAGGAGGAACCCGCAACTTTTGTTGCTCTCGCCAAGTGCTTCACTTCTCAAGAAAACCTTGGACTCCAACTTCGCCAAGAGGGGTTGAAAGTTGGTGTTGAAGGTACAATTGCCTTGGTTGTTGATAGCCAGCAAGAAGTCGACTGTGCAAGAGTTGGCGGCACGGAGGAGATGGAAACGAAGAGGTGATAGTCGCTGATTAAGGCTGCCAAGCCCAACTCGAAGAAGATCCTTGCCTACCTCGGATACAATCCACTCCTGCTCCCAGTTCGTCGAAGCCGGAGGTCAAGTAGACCACCTTGTCTTTTCCTTTTAGTTTTTACTCTCTTTTGGCGCTGTCGCCTTAGTAGATTTGGCGGCAACCGCTTCAGTGATTCACTAGGGGCCCTTCTTTTGTAATAGCCATGTACATATTTTGAGAATCAATGGAAATCTATCTTTGCTTGATGATTGATGTCGAAACTTTCTATTTTTCAGTTGATTTTTGACAACTATACTGCAACTCCTCGTCCTTCCGATGTTTTTCCTGCGTCATCTTGTTTGGGGAGGACACATGTTGCTGTCGAACATATTGAGGATTCATCGAGTAAAAATTTGGCACAAGACTTGGAAGAACTTCGCCACCAACTCCAATCCAAGAAAAACAATCACTTATGATAATGGAGCAGTCTCGAAAATCTTCCGAGAGGGAAAAAATTGCGCTTCAACAGGCTCAAGATGCCATAGCTGCAAAGGAAGCCGCGGTTTCTGAGGCTGCTGCAGCTTCTGCACGAGAAAATTTCATGCTTCAATTGATGACGGATGCTAGCTTGGATATGATAGGTGTGCTTTATTTAATTGGTCGTGCTTAATGTTTCTCTTGCTTGTCTTCTTTTTCTCTGCTGACTCTTTTAAAACAGGTTCTTTCTTGGACACTGCTGCCGAGGATGAGCGGGTTGAAGCTCAATCTAATGCGCTTCTCAGACTTGCGCTGGAGCATGGTTCTAATTTTTGGGCGACCCCTGAACGTACTCGCCAAATCGTCAGGTTCCAAGACCGCGCGCTTCGAGTCCGCGATTTTCTTGACTTCTGCACAAGGACATTGTCTCTGGTTTACGGCACCATGTTCCCGCGCAATAAAATGCCAGAAACCCTTCCTGCTCTGATGGAAAAAATTCGGGATGCTCCTCGAATCCATGGCTTTGTGCGGGCCCAATTAGCTGCTGGCGCAAGGTTTGCTATGATTATGATACGAATTTGCTACCCGAAGTTAAACATGGGTCAAATTATTCCCAAGTGCCTGGCCAAGATGGCGAAAAGAAAAAGGAACTTCGGCAAGTTTGATGACATTGTGACCCCTATTGCAGAGGACATGATGGATCAGCTTCTTCGGATGGACGCCGAATTCTTCGTGAAGGGTAGCTATGCTAAACATAGTACTCGTGCATCAAATAATGAACGATTAACCGGATGATATACTAGGCAGTGGATGAAGGTTTTTCCCCCTTTTTTTGTCAGGTTCATCTTTGTAGTTTCTCCCCTGTTCATTGTAAACACAATCTATGTTGTATAGATGTTGGATATATTGTCTTTGTCAGGTCGCCGTGTGTTGTAGTCGATTTTCTCTATTGTGCGAGCGAAAGTTGAACCAAAGTAAGATAGAGTATATTGAACGTTCTTTTTTGTGGGTCTTAGCCCCCGGGTCTTTTTTGTTGATCACTATTTTGTATGACCGTTTTATTTTTTGCGAGGTGTTTTGCACCAAGGCGAAATATTTTGCAAATTGTATTCGTTGACATTGTGTATATATATATTGTATCTTCTGGGGAAGCCCCCGAGTCGAAAAGATATATAACTCCACTATCTTTATTATATTGCGGCACCGCGAGCCCGCCTCATTAAAAACCTTTCCCGGCCCCACTCGGTGCCCCGAAAAGGGAAAAGAGTGCGTCTGAAAACTCGCGGGCATTTCAGTACATTGTATGTTTACAAAGGAGACTATATTTCGGCTTCTAAGCGTAAAAACACCTGAGCTGCGCCACGTTCCAAGGATTTGGCTTAGCGATTCTGTCTTCTTGTCTTTGATTTTGTATGCTCCTCCTTCAATTACTTCTGTGACGATGTAAGGGCCAAGCCACGGCGACTCGAGTTTTTCATGGCTTTTTTGATTGAGTCGTAAAACCAAGTCTCCAACCTGAAAGATCGTGGTCGCAATCGTCGACTGTGGTAGTTTTTCAGATCTTGCTGGTACTTAGCGACCCTTGATAACACTTCATCTTGAGCCTCATCGAGTGCGTCGACATCATCCTCCAAAGCTCTTCTAGAAGTTTCTTCATCGTATTCTGTGACTGTTGGAGAATCATGCTCTATTTCTATCGGCGATGCTTGGCTCCATGGACCGAAAGAACGGCGTCTCTGTCGCTGTATTTGGTGTTGTTCGGATGCTCCATAACACGCTTGGCAACTCTTCTGTCCAAGTATGTCGAGCTTTTCCCAATGGTCCTAACAAGCGCTTCTTGATACCATTGCAGATGATACCATTGGCTTTCTCGACTTGACCGTTGGTCTGCGTGACGATGCGAAACTCAATTTGATGCCCACTTCGCACGAGTATGCTTTGAACTCCTTGGATGTGAAATTACTACCGTTGTCCGTGACGATACTATGAGGGACTCCAAATCGGAAGACAATGCTTTTCACAAACTTGATTGCCGACGCGCCGTCTGGTGAATTTATCGGCTTTGCTTCTATCCATTTGGTAAATTTATCGACAGCAATGATCATATACTCATATCCTCCTGGCGAAGCTTTGTGTAATTTTCCCACCATATCGAGACCCCATTGAGCAAAGGCCAAGACAACGGGATTGGCATCAACTCTGCTGCCGGAGAATGAGGTTTTGCGGCGAATCTCTGGCATGCGTCGCAGGTTCGCACTATTTCCTTCGCGTCCTCAATTGTTGTCAACCAATAGAATCCTGCTCTAAAAACCTTGGCCGCGATAACTCGACTGCTTGCATGATGACCGCATATTCCTTCGTGTACTTCCTTCAAAATTATCCTTCCTTTTTCGGGTGTGACACACCTCTGTATTACACCCGAAATACTTCGCTTGTACAACTCCCCTTTGACCACAGTAAAGGCTTTAGAGCGCCTGATTACTCGCCTTGCTTCTATTGGATCGTCGGGTATTGTTTTCCTTAGGATGTATGATATGTACGCCTGCATCCATGGAATTTGCACCATCATGACTAGCTCCTCTTCTTCTTCTTTTCTTTTGTAGCCCCGAGGGTTTCTCATCCTTCTCCTTCTTCTTTGGTTTCGTCGGCTTTGTGGATCTCTCGCTTATTTCTTCCCAAAACACGCCTGATGGAATCGCGAGACACTGCGACCCGATGTTTGCAAGAACATCGGCTTCATCGTTGCTCAACATGCTGATGTGATTTACTTCGCATCCATCAAACAGTTTTTCTAGCTCGTTATACATCTGTTACCTGCCAAAACCCACCGGCGGGCAATGGTTAAGCAACACGAAGAGCCGGGAGGCTCCCAAGGCCGCTTAGTGGACCCTGGCACCTCGCGTCGTCCCGCAAGTCTTCCAGCCACGTCCTGGCGGTTGCTAGGGCGTGCCACCTGACCTAGACCCGATCAGGAAGGTGTTAGATTGCTTCGATTGTTCCTGCATGGTATACATGTAAACATTAAATACGAGCCCTATCGGCTCTCAGGTTGCCCTGCGGATCGGCTCAAAGAGCCGATCGCCCCATGGTTCACGTTGGATTTGCAATGACATGGGGATCCCGCTTGATCAAAACAAAGCTAAACCAATCTACGAGTTTAGGGTTTTCACCGCATAACCGGAACGTCCTACGTGTAGTCGGGCCTAGCAGATACGGAAGATGATGCAAACTACCCCTACAAGAGGCCTAAAAACCAACATAACGTTAATTCCCGGAACATCCCTTGTAGGAACGGTAAACAACACCTAACGCACTACCGGATCGTCCGACCCCAGCATAAGGCCTAACTATGCGAGATATTAAACTAATCCTTGCGGAGCAAGGAGCAACTATAACGGATCGGATCTACTAAGTAACGAACAAGCAAGATGCTGCCCTTAGACCCAGATAGGTGTAAGGGCAGCTAGGTGTCGAGGGACGGCATTTCCACGCATATATGCACGAGAAAGCACCAATGCAAGCCCCTAAACACCTAAGGATAAGTAGTGCTGCTCGCCATCAACAACGCTTCAGCACGAGCAGCACAAGGTAGACGAATAAACGTGTCTGCCTAGATCGCGAGATGCGATCTAGGCACATGATGCTTACCCGGAAGAAACCCTTGAAGGAAGGGGTGGCGATGCGCCTGATTTGTGTTTGTTGTGAACGTGATTGTCATCCTTTTCCGATAATCCTAGATACATATTTATAGTCCAAGGGACTTTCTAATTGAGGCGTGCACCTAACCGCGCACGGGCCAGACTCTATCTGTTAATTCTAAACATGATATGATCTACTATATTACAGATACACGGGCAATTTAGCCCAAACTCTTAGCGCAAGGCCGCTTCGAAGATGCTCCACGTGTATGTCCTTCAAGCCCATCTTCACTTACGGCCCATCTCCTGATTTGGCCAAAATCTGGTGATAACAACATCTCCTTGTATGCTATCATACTTTCATTGACTGCGTCACATTGGTTCATGACCTGCTGAGCCACCAATTGTGAGTCGCCAAAGATTTTCAATCGGGTTGCACCACAAGCTTTCGCCATCTTCATCCCGTGTATGAGAGCTTCATATTCGGCCTCATTGTTAGACGCGTTTGGGAACGTCATCCGTAAGACATACTTCAAATTGTCGCCTTCAGGTGATATTAGTATCACGCCTGCTCCAGCGTCCTCTAACCTTTTGGACCCATCAAAGTTCATAGTCCAGGTTCTCGATAAATCTGGTCCTGTATTTTGTAGCTCCATCCACTCTGCGATGAAGTCTGGTAGGATTTGCGACTTTATTGCTTTTCTTTTTTCATATGTGATGTCCCGAGGGGAAAGCTCTATTCCCCAAAGGGAGACATGACCCGTGGCTTCTGGATTGTTTAATATATTTGATAAAGGTGCTTCATTGACTACTATTATCGGATGCCCCGAAAACTAGTGTCGCAACTTTCTTGCTGTTGTAAACACTCCATATGCCAACTTCTGGTACTGCGGGTACCGTTGTTTTGAAGGCGATAATACTTCACTAATGAAATATACTGGCCTTTGTACTCCATACAATTTTCCTTCTTCTTCCCTTTCGACTACGAGAGCCGTGCTGACCACCTGAGGTGTGGCTGCAATATATAACAGGAGGGGTTCCTTCTCCTTGGGTGCCACCAAGATTGGTGGTGTCGAAATTGTGCGTTTGAGGTTCTCGAAATCTCTATCTGCTTCTTCGTTCCACTGAAACTTCTCGCCTTGTTTGATCAATGCGTAGAACGGCAGTGCCTTTTCTCCTAGCCTGGCGATGAATCTGCTTAAAGCTGCGACTCGCCCCGTCAATTGTTGTATTTCTTTCAACTTTGTCGGCTTCCTCATCATTACGATGGCTTGGATTTTCTCTGGATTGGCCTCGATCCATCTTGCTGATACTAGGAACCCGAGAAGTTCTCCTGCAGGAACATCAAAGGAGCACTTTGTCAGGTTTAACTTAAGGCAGAACTTGTCAAAGTTGTCGAAAGTTTCTTTCAAATCCTCGATCAGCGTTGTCCCCTTTTTTGATGTTATGACGACATCGTCAATGTAGACTTGTACATTTTTTCCAATCTGTGTTGCAAGGCACTTCTGCATCATCCGTGATATGTTGCTCCCGCGTTTTTAGACCAAAAGGCATTGTTCTATAGCGAACACGCCATAAGGTGTTATGAACGCTGTCTTGGCTTCTCATCTTCTTTTAATCTGATCTGGTTATAACCAGAATATGCGTCCAGGAAGGAAAGACACATCCTACCGTGGAGTCGATGATTTGATCGATCCTTGGGAGGGGAAAGTGATCCTTTGGACAGTGTTTATTGAGACACGTAAAGTCGACACACATGCGAAGGACTTTCGTGTTTTTCTTCGGCACCATCACTGGGTTAGCTACCCACGTGGCTTCTGTAGATATCTCTTTAATAAAACCAGCTTATCTGAGTCGATCGATTTCTGACAGCATAGCTTTGCGGTTTGGTTCAAAAACGCCGCAAAGGTTGTTTGATTGGTTTCGCAATTGGATCCAAGTTTAGGTGGTGCTCGGCAAGTTCCCTGGGTACTCCTGGCATGGACACCATGCGAAGATTTTCCAGTGCTCACGGAGGAACTCGACGAGCGCGCTTTCCTATGCGAGGTCCATGTTTGTTGCATTGGACGTCGTTTTCTTTGGGTCCGTCGGGTGGATCTGCACCTCTTTTGAATCCTTAGCGGTGTTGAAGGTTGGTTCCCTGAGTGGCCTTCCTGTATCGCAGCGTCATAGTCGGTTGTGAGCCTTGACGCCATATATTCTGCTTGCATCCCGAAAGTTTCCGACAATCGATGAAAATCCTTGTCGCATTTATCGGCTAGCGAAACTTCCCTTGACTGATTGGTCCCTTAGGTCCAGGCAACCTCCACAACAGGTACGTGTAATGTGGTACCGCCATAAACCTGGCATATGTGGTCTTCCCAACAAGGCGTGATATTGCGACGGAAATCCACAACTTCAAACTCCGCCTTCTCTATCTGTAGTTTTCTCGAGTTCCAAAGCGAACGTCGAGATTGATCTTCCCCAACGGATAACTCGGCTTCTCTGGCGTGATTCCATGGAAGCGTGTGTCAGTTGGTTTTGGATTTTTCAGGGATATGTTCATCTTCCTTAGTGTATCTGCATACATAAGGTTTAAGCTGCTGCCGCCATCTATAAAGACTCTCGACACATCAAAACCAGCGATGACTGCGGGTAAGATAAGTGGAGATGCCCTGGTCGAGGAACTTGCTGCGGGTGATCCGCAATTGTGAAGCCAATGTCTTGTCCCGACCAATTTAGGTACTCGACTGTTGGTGGAGGTATCTTCTCTGCCATGAACACTTGCCGCGAGATTACTTTCTGCGCTCTATTAGATGGCCTAGCTTTCTGAATCATCGAGACCACACCATTAGAGTTAGGGTCAACATATGGAGGTGGGTGTGGTGCTGCCGCTATTCTCAGCTGGTGCCGATTTTCATCCGTAATTGCGGGAGGAGGTGGGAGGTGGATCTCACTCCTTGGCCCCTGGGGGTTTCTATTCATTGCTTGAGCATTGGCTATCCTGCGACCCGCAACATTGCTTGAAAATTGCGACAATCTTTCCGGAGGTGTCCCGATGCCTCTTCCCATTGTTGTCGAGATAAAAATGCATCGACATGGCCCATTCATCATATCCTCGGGAGACACATATGGTCTCTGAAACCTTGGTCCATTATTTTGCCTGTTACTACGGAAACCACCTCTGTTGTCGCCTTGTTGCTCATTACTTCTTTGATAATCATCTCGACTATTTCCACCAGAGTTTCCTTGGAAACCAGCTGATATGTGGCCGGAGCATCATTACTATAGAACTGTCGAGAAAATCGTCGTCTATTTTGAAAATTCCGACTGCGGTCCTCCTCTGGTGACCTATGTCGCTTGTTGTGTATAGCATCTTCTCCATCTGCCAATTTATTTGCTATTTCCATCAGTGCTGATATTGTTTTTGGATTGGTTCTTCCTAGGTCTTTGACGAAATCTCCTCGTCGAATTCCTGCTACGAACGCTTCTATTGCCCTCTCGTCAGATATGTCCTCTGCCGAGTTTTTGATAATATTCCACCTCTGGATATATTTTCTCATTGATTCATCGTGTTTCTGTCTACACGCCCTCAGCTCTTCTAATGACGCAGGTTTCTTGCAGGTGGATCGGAAATTCTTCACGAAGACTTCCTCAAAACTATCCCAGCTGTCGATAGAACCTGGGGGAAGTTTCTTTATCCAAGATCGCGCGGCTCCACTCAAGTATACTTGGATGCTCTGCATGGTTGTTGCCCTGGTTCCGCCTATCAACTTCACCATCTCGAGATAATCCACGAGCCAATCTTCGGGATCCTGTAGGCCGTCGAATTTCTTGAAATTTTCGGGTAGTTTGAACCCTGACGGGACTCGAGTTTTTCGAACTCGTCTCGTAAAGCACGGGAGCCCGCACATATCTTCCTCGGCAACTTCTGGTGACTGCCGATGATCCCTTCTTTCTTGTCGCGCTCTATCCACCCTTGCTTGAGCCGATGTATCCCTTGCTCCACTTGCTCTTGGTGGATCTTGCACTGCTGTGGTGGGTCTTGGACTATTTTGCCTTGCAGTTCCTTCGGGAGGTGTAGCTGCGAACGCTGTTCCCATGACTCCAACTCCTGCCATTGCCATGTTGAACAATGCTTCTCTCAGGTCCCCAGGAGGTGGTCTAGACGCAAGGATATAAGCTTGCGTTGCCATGTACCCAGCTTCTGGTGTTTTCGGGATAATATTTCCCCTTGTATCAATCGTCATGAAAGACATGTCGAGATTTTGAATTATATTTCCTCTCTCTTCCTCAGGTATGTTTTGCAGCCGAGATCTTGCTCTCCTCCGAGCTTCTCTATGACTATCTCCCGAAGTTCTTGATTGTCGACTCAGCTCTGCTCGTCGCTTGACGCGGAGGCTGCCTCCTTTCTTCTGTTCAGAGAGGCTGTCTGTTTTTCCAACTCCCTACTCACACGAGCGAGTCTATATTGATAGGCTTGTAATTATTCCGCAATAGCAGTTGTGGTCATTGGTTCTGAACCGTCCATGGCTCTTGCGGCTCTATCCCACGCTGCCTGCGGGAGCTGAACTCTTAGACATGGAGTGGTCCCGGCGTATTTAGTGCCTAGACCTCTTCTGAGATCAGCGGGATCAACGTATGGGTTTCCCAAATCGTCGAAAGCCTCTGACGTCTCCGGTTCTGCTCTGTTTGCTTCCTCAATTGCATAGACCTGATGATATTTTGAGTGTTGACTTTTGTCAGGATTGGTGACACCATCATAGAGATTGGTGAAGACCTTCCCAATGACAGCAGATTTGTCGATGAAGTTGAAGTCAATCTTTCGCTGCTTATAACAGAGTCCAGACGACTCGAAGGACGTGTCGCTGAAGATCTTGGCGAGCTTTCCGCTTGCCTTGGTGTTGATGAATCGTGGCGACGAAAGTTCTTCATCGCTCGACGAAAAGTCAGAATCGATCGCTGATAATTCCGACGAGATTGGAACTTCGAGACGATAAGATCCTTCCTTATTGACGCCGAATCGGAATTCTCCGAACATCATCACGATGGGCTCCTCCAGATATGCACATGCATCCAAACGGGAGGCGGGTGAGGAATAAAATCGACTAGATCAGTTTCGACCTGTTTACCTCGATCCATCGCATTGCTTGCTACCGACGAAGTCGACGATTGTGAACGTGCCATCGAGATCAGCTCCTTGCAGCCTCTAATTCCCACAGACGGCGCCAATTGACAAGGGATTAACTTGTCAATGCCTACAGATTGTAGACTAGGGTTTGTTAGAAGTAGAGGCAAGTAGATCTCGAAGGTTTCAGCCGAAAAGTACTCGCTGATTGTAAAACTAGGGTTATGTTGACAATAGATTCGATCTTTCTTTGTCCCTCGACTCCCCCTTATATACGAGATGGAGCCGAGGGTTTCGTAATATGCAAGTTACAGAGTCCGGGAGGGTTTCGTACCCGTCCCGCAAGATTACAAATTATATTTCCTAATACAACTCTAGCTTTCCTTACTAGCATCTTGGGCTTCCGGATCTTCTTATTCTTCGAGTTCTGGGCCTTCAGTGAACCCTAGGTACCTTCTTCGGCAGGCCCATTGGGGATGCCTATGTCACCTGCCTCATCCAGTTTACAAGAAAACCGCCTCTAACTCTTTCAAATAAACCTGGGGGTCCTTCCCCTGTATGGATTTAAAACGATGATAGTTATGCATGTTCACCTAACATATATGCGGAGTATTTCGGACACCGACTAGGGTTTTCCCCGCTCCGTTTAATATTGAAGTAGCGCATCCCTGCCATGTTGTGCCATGCTAATCAACATTTAATGTTGTCGGTAGAAATGCAACCCCAACCCTAATTTGTTGTTCGGGTTTTCGACTCCGATTAATTTGGTTTAGTTGCATCGCATCATCGTTGCCATGTCATGCATATCATCCCGATCGCTGATTCTTCTTCCGTAGTAGTAAGATTTGCATCCGATGTTTGTTGTAGTATTTGCTTCTTACCGGATAGGATCACAGAGTGGTGTTGTGAGATACCACAAGTTCCCCGATAGTTTTTCTGCAGCTTTTCATAAGCGAGCCCACCTCCTTCACCTATTTTACAGTTTCATTCTCGTTGCTCTATTGCTATCCATGTGTTGCGATTCGTTCGAGTTACGTGTCCTATTCCGTTGTTATCCATATAAGGCGTCTTATCTATCCTCTACCTATCGTCGTTGTTTGTTGGTTGAGCCTTGCGAGTCGTAGCGCATGTTTAGGGATATGATGCTATCTCTATATATGTTGGGTTGTTGGGAGGTTATCATATGCTATATCTGATGTTGGAGATACTCATACTTTACTTTAATGTTAACAACTAAAATTGTAAGCGGTGGCATCTGTGAGCCCCTTTGCGAAAGCATTGGATCTTTGTCTCGCTAATGTCCCCTAGGAGCCGAGTTCTTGTTATCTGTTCTGAGATTGAGCACTCTACCCATACGTGGGGATTACTACTGGGACACCCCTCACCTATTACCTTTACTCAAGTCAACTGAAAAGGGGGCCACAACCTTGATTTTATTTTCCTATGTCACGTATGCCATCTTTACTTACCGTTGCCTTCGGGTGGTTACTTTATGTTGCCTTCGGGTGGTTTATATTCTGTATTATACCTTGCAGGACGTTTAGCGAAGCGTGTGGTTTGCACGTCTAGCCGCCGGCGCAAACCCTGAATCCGCGTCGGAGTACGGCCGAACTTCGTCACGGGTAGCTTAGTCGGCTGGCCCCCTAGACTTTCTTGTTGAATTAGGAACGGTCTTGTTGTGAGACTTCACTGTCGCTCGGTGTGGTTGATCATGCGTATGGTTATATTTGGGCAACCCCTGCAGGGTGTACATCTTATCGATAAGCCATGTCCGCGGTTATGGATGAATTGGAGATGTTTAACTCGATCATAGAACAATTTACACCTTTATGTTGTTGTTAATAATTTGTTAATAACTTGCGTAGTAATATAACATTACTACAACCTATATCTAATAAAATTTGTCAACAATGCGAGTGCCCTTGTTAGTACCTCTTCTTTTGCGAAGGGGGAATGCATCGGTTGGGTTATGTTTGCAGAGTATAGAACTGTTAGTTTATGCACTCTCTCACCTTTTCTGTTTAGACGAATGTTGTAGCGTGTCTCTATTGGTTAATACAAAATTTGATGCCGCTAAACTCTACCATATAGCCGGGCAATATATATTGCCCACCGGCAAGCATAGCCATTCTAGTCTCGCTGAGTACGTGCCTTATACTTACTCTCGTCTTCCTTTCTTTTTTGTCTCCTCCCTCCTTCTGTCGGCAACCCTTGACCCGATTTTCGCAGATTTGAGATGATGACGTTAGCAAGGTTACTCTTCCGGTTTCGCCTAGGCAGGGTTATAGACGCCATCGTTTATCTTCAGAACTCTTAGTCCAATCTGTATCTTATCCGTACTCTGACGTATTTGATCTTTTGTATGATTCGGATCCTTGTGTTGTTTATTTGTATTTTTAACTTGTTGGAGTCGTTGTTGTAATATATGTTTTTTGTGGGATCTATTGTAAACATGTTGTAATGTTACTTCTTGTGGTAATTCCTCTTATATCACGTGTGTGATTCGTAGCGCACGTCGTGTAGGAGGATGTCTCAGAATAGATACGTGCGGATTTCGGCGGAATCACTAGAATCTTTATGGTACCGGTTTTATGGCGTCCACAAGCACCCCACAAACGTTGTTGCTGGTTAATAAAGTACTTCACACAACGTCACATCACAGCCAAACCCAAGGACTAGAGAAATCCATAGCATCACATCACAGCCAGAACCAAGGGCTAACAAATTTCTCAAAGACTGCAAAAAACTACCGGCTGCCTACAAAGGGGGAGCAAGCTTCTAAAATATGTGGTCAATTTGTAAGATGTAAAAGACTGATGCACATACGTAAAGTTGGGTGGTTTGGAGGGTAGTTGTACCCCCAGCCCACTAAAGTTTAAACCCCAGATTTCCTCGAAATAGGCTTTCGCCCCGCTATATTAATATAGCAACGAACTGATACAAGGTAGAGACCACCGCTGGGGCAAACAGCACAACAAAGCCCAAAAGAAAACAAAAGAAGAAGAAAAAAGAAAGAAAGGATGACAAAGTCGGATCGACGAAAACGCTGATGATCCGCAACCGCTGCGCCTCCGGAAGATTCCCACAACAAGCTTAGCTCTCCGAAGCGCCGCATACCAAGACAGCACCTTCAAGAAGGGATGCGACGATGACGACGCTGCTGCCCGGACAAGCCTAGGGTTTCCCCCGGTATGCGGAAGGGAAGTGGGAAGGGGAACCCCGACGCCCCTCAAGAAGGAATGGTGGCGCCCGCGAGCGTCACCGCGTCGGTGTCGGCCATCGACAAGGATTTCTCCCGTCCCCCACAGTCCCACGGCCCCGGACACTCCGTCATGCTCCGCCATCCTCGCCGCCCACCAACTCGCGCCACCACGGTCACACAACCACCAGCGCCGTCTCACCGTGATCCACTGACGAAGACCGACGAAACCGAAAGGAATCATCCCGAGCCGAGGAGAGCCTGGACAGCAGCCACGCGGGAGGGCGCAACCTCCACCGCCATCTGCGGTGACAGACCGGACGCAGCTACAGGAGCAAACCAGGCCCCTCTGGCCCGGCCGAGCCCGCCGGGCTCGTGAAGCTCCCGTGGCCGCGCTGCAGTCCACGCGCCGCCGTCCTAGCCACCCTCAGCCGGAGAAGCTCCACCAGCCGCCGGGAGCAGATCTCGGGATGCCAGATCTGGCCCGCCCAGGCCCAGGGGCCCAGACAGGCCCAGATCTTCAGGGCCGCCCGCGCGCCGCCGCTGACCTCCCCCGCCCGCCGCGGGCCGCGCCGCCACCAGACCACCCGGAGCAGCGCCACCCGCGGTGCGCCGCCGCCGCCGACACCTTGCCCACCAGGACGCACCGCCGCTGGCCGGAGAGAGCCCCGCGCCTCCCAGCCTAGCGCGCGGGTAAGGGACGGCCGCCGCCGCCGGCACCGCGCGGGCTTTGCCCGGCGGCCTGCGCCGACGGCGGCGGAGGGGAGAGGAGAGGAGGTAGGGCCTGGGCGGGGGGATTGAGGTCGTCGCCCCGACTCCGCCCGCGGGGGACGGGACGGGACGAAGGGGTTTTCGCTCGGCCTGATTTGAACCTAAACCCCAGATTTGACATCTGTGCGTCTCATAAAGGCGAAATATTCATTCAGTGGGAGGCGACGTACCCGTTGACAGCGAGACGCATGTGGTGACTTCGTCAATTTTCAAAATTCAATCCACCGGCTCAGTCTTCCGGAGGTACTCATAGAGGTAGGGTGTGCGTGTGTGCGTTCATATGAGTGAGTGTATGCGCATGTATGTGAGCGTCTGCGTTTGTACCGTGTTTCTCAAAAAATAGAGCACTTCAGTTGTTGCGATTAGGTTATGCCAGAACATCCCTCATCCCTCATGTGTAATATGGCTTCCACAAAGAAAAAGACATTCCTGCATGCCTGAAAATGCCGGAGGAACACCTAAATTATTACAGGGAGGATTCTAATCAATAATAGCAGCTAGGTAAACAGATAAGAGATGCTCAAAGTAGTCAGCCGTTTGTAGGTGACAATACCAAAACGGATCCCAGCTACAGTGGTGCAAAGGCCTGCAACTTCACCACACGAAACCACCCTGATGTACCTAAATCAATTTTTTCTAAATGGAGGCAAAAGATTTGCCTCATTCCATTAAATAAGAAGGAGAGTCATGACATGACAAGGTACGGTATTCAAGTTACAAAAAAGGATTACTCTCCCGACATTACAAATCGCAAATGCTTAGCCCCGCGTCGATCCAAAGTTTGGCTTCACTTCATATGATCTCAAGAAGAATGGGAGGAGGAGCAGATAACACCCTTGCATTTCTTTTCTTCCAAATCGTTCAACTAACAAGCATGGTTAGCGAAGTCATCGCCTTCCAATTTGATGAGGCCTTGTAGGACATGGAGGACCACCACTCATCAATGGGAAGTTCACCGGACCATTCATGAATCCGGATCGACGGGAGGCCAAGCCATTCCTTAACCATGCCCCAAAGACGTTTTGTGAAGCGACAATGAGCGAAGAGATGTGTCGCCGACTCTTGGGTTTGCTTGCAAAGTTGGCAAAGGCCACAATTATTCCACCCTCTTTTCTCAACGCGGTCCGCCGTCCAAATCCTATTTTGAGTAGTTAGCCAAGCAAAGAATTTTAACTTCGGAGGGTACATCATGCTTCTCCATTTATCCATCAAGTCCTCCTGCAAGATACGATCATTTCTGCGGTTACTGCTTCATGAAAGATCAGTAAATAAAACGAACTTTAGTGTCGAATTTTGGTACCCACCTGTGTTCTACCAATAAAGACATCGGGATTGTGGAGAAAAATATCCTTCCAACTGCCTCTACCAAACCTTCACAAGAAACTAATAAGGAGAAGCAGTAAGAATCATACAAGAAAATTGTTGAAACTGCTTTGAGACACTAAACAACAATCATGAATAAAGAGAAGAACATGCTGTTCCACCCATTTGTTAACATCTCTTCTTCTACCGAGCTCCATTTCCTTGTCCTTCTACGCCCAGCTTTATTCTCTGCCACTTGCAAAGGAGATATTCTCCTTGGGCTAGGAAAGTGTTATCTATGTGATTCTGATCTCGAGCCCTCAGGATCAAGCGAGTCCTCCCACTGCAAACAAACTTTTTTTAGCATGCTATTAAGGTACCTTACAGGGGCGGAGCCAGGATTTAGGTATAGGGGGGGGCGAGACATGAACCCAAAACATCGCCTCTCTAAACTATGTAAGGAAAAATATATATTGAGGTATTGTTGGCGTTTAATTTTGACTAAAATGATTGCGGAGGTATATATCAGAGCTAACAATGTTGAACAAATATATAGTATGAAAGTTTAAGATATACTAATGAAAACAATCGTTTTTGATTAAAATTTCGGATTTAGCTAGCATTTCTACAGGTTTGGATGTCAAGTCATTCTTGATTAGACCACCGGCTCACATTAGGCTTGATAGCTACGAATGCATGTGCATAGTACAGATATACACAATCAAATGGGATCAATTACTTAGTACCGTGTAGTAGTGATCAAGAAAAGCTTTCTAAATGCAGTTGAATTACACTTCGTATTCTAATTAGACTATAGCACAGTACTCAACATGCATTGATAAAACTAGAATCATGTTTATTAAGAGTTATTCGTCATTTAACTGTATTATCTTGACCAAATGCAGTTAAATATCAATAACACAACAAGTTCCAACACATATTTGGTGTACTTTCATTGGATAATCTTTGGTCATGGATAAGAAAACAGCTTATAGAGAAAGCATATGTCGACACATTTTATGACATACTATCCAGTTTCCCACAAAGCACCAAAAGAGAAGTCCGCGGTGGGAAAGTAGCAACATGCAAGTTCCGAAATTACCATAGTAACAAATGCAAATAAATATATGATGTTTATGGTGTTCATTGACATGACAATGGCATTGTAATAGCATAGCTTATTTCAGTTCTAAGAGAACTAGTAACTATAAACAAGAAGAACCACAGTTTTCTGGAATCAATTTAGTTGCTCAGAGTGAATCAAATATGGACAATCCTCGAAGATATAAAACAAATAATACACGCAAGAAAACTCATCTGAAAACTCCGCACGGTAGGGTTCCAATCCATAAGGTTGGACGGTGTTCCTTTCCTCAACACCTCACCTTGGTCATTCACAACACTTGGACCAGCAACGATTTTTAACTTCTTCAGAAACAATATGAACTGCCTTATCCATCCTTGCAGCCAAGACCTCATCCGCAGCTGCTTTTGCAGCCGGTAATGGATCCTCCACTACACTGAGAAGGTCAGCACAGCTTGATTTGAGGGCATCTATGACCTTATGAACTCCAGGCGTCGAAATTGCTTGCCAGCGTCAGCCGCTTGAGCGCCGGGAACGAGTGTGCGGTGGGAGGGGACGGTTATGCTCAGCAAATTATTTTTAGGCATTAGACCCGAGCTGTTCAGTTGGTGTGCAACGTTAGTTATAGACATGTCACCCCAAAGGCCGGAATCAAGTCCAAATGTCAAGCTAACATCTTTTATTTTTTGGTATCTAGATTCAGTTCCTACATCTGTTGTTCTCCCACACAAGGTTGGAGCTGTTGCGATCTTCTTCTCTTGCTACTTTGGATGTTGCATCATCGTTCTATTCTCAGGGAGCATCGAGCAGTCCAGCTAAAAAGCTTCAGGAAAAAACGAACTACACCATTCAGAAGTGAATTAAAGCCTCTTAACATGCCTTTCTAGGTTGAACCAGAAATACACGAAACTGGAAGCTTACACCCTGGCGGGGTCATCATCATGGGAAAGGCGCGAAACTGGAAGTTGATGCCCAACTACTAGTAGGGATGGTCTCCAAGGCACATTCATCAGCGCCAAGATATAAGAACATAAGTGGATGTTTCGACACAGTCTTAGACTGCTCATAGTGCAAGTAACTTCACTAGTAACTAAGTGTCCAACTCAGCAAATTTGCTTATGTGGCAGCGAGTTAATGAGGAGAGAGGATGTAACATCACACTTCCCAAGATACAATGAGTCTACAAGCTAATTAATGAAGACATCTAAGATACTACTTTGATGTTACTAAGCACTATGAAGGTAGTAACATAGAGTAGTAACAAGTGCATGTTACTACTTTATGTTACTCCCCACTATGACTAGCCTTAGTGCTAGAATACAGCCATCTCGCATATATCTGCATCTAGGCCACCTTATATCAAGGTCCAAAAACAGCCAACCGTAGATTTCTGAGACGCAAATCCAAATCATTTCCTGAAACATAAAGCATCATCATATTAATATTACCACCACAGGTGGTCAAACTCGCACATAAACGCCATAAATCATCTTCAGCCACAAAACCAACATCTGAAAACTAGCACCCCAAAACCGTCGTTGCTGGTCAATCAAGTGCTCCTACTTGACAATATCCCATTTGCAGACCAGCAGGTGATAAAGCCCATAGCATCACATCACAGCCAAACACAAGTACTAACCACAGTCAGGATCATTTACAAAGTGCTAAAAAACTGCTGCCTAAAGAGGGGGATCAAGCTACTTTGCACTACCTCTAGCCCTTGGTTCTACAGCAAGGGACGTCTACAAGAGTTACCGCGGACCGCCTCAACTCCATCTTCTGGCCAATAAAACTCGAGGCTGCTGTTAACATTAGACAAGCTGATATAGATAGATGTGCATAGGCATTTTACTTTGCTATGCTGATGTGTTTCCTGATCATGTTCAAAGTCTCCATAACCTGTCAAAGCAAAAGTACAATTAGGAACCTACACAAGAATCCTAATTTATAAGAGCGCAATAAGATCATGCTGTTTAGATGAATGACAACAATTCCGAGAAACACTAGCCAAATTCTAGACACACCACTGACTTGCATGCAAAGAGAAAATCCATTAATTTCATGGAGAAACAAATCGGTAAAATCCGATCGAAATTAGTTACTGGCAGAAGAATCACAATTCGTAAGGGTGCAAGAAAATCATGCTGCTTGGATGGATGCCAACAATTCCGAGGAAGACTAGATTAATTCTAGACACACCCATGACTTGCATGCAAAGAGAAAAGCCATTAACTTAATGGAGAAACAAATCGGTAAAATCTAACTGAAAATTTGGTGAACATCCGTGTTATACGAATTTGTGTTTTTAGCATATCTCCTTTCGTAACATAACAGAACCAGAGAATGGTTAATTGAGACTTACTCCAGTATAGTGTTGCAAAACCGGAGAATAGTGGTCAAGTGCAATGTAAATTTTTGCAAGAAGATCCGTCAAGGTCTCAACCTCATCACCAAGTAAATCCACCTGCAGAAATTCAGAAACAACAACACATTACATCACTCACCTCCCACTTGTTTAGGGCATTATATAAGTTTTTATAGCCCTTGTTGCATTTTGCAATATAAAGAACTATTAGAAGTTGGGATTTGAAATTTCTATTACCTCAAGCTCAGCTTTCTGAAGATTTGAGCCTTTTGTCTCAGATATCTCCTTATACCACAATGCCTTCTTTTTTAAAAGATTGACTTCTTTTGTGAGGTGCTTACATTGGTCTTTCAATAAACAAAACCTGTACGAAAAAAGGACGCCATCCTTATTCACAAAAGTGGGAATACCCATAACTCATAAGTACTATGAACTATAAAAAGCTAATCACATGATAAGAAATTAAGAATGGTTAAGAAAAAACTGGCAACCATAAAATAAGCTCATTTCCACAAAAAACAAGTAATCCAAGTTCAGAAAGAATACAAAACAAGCACCTTGATTCACTGTGCTGAACTTTATTTGCAATGATTGTTTGCTGATCCGTAATTTTTTTTTCGAACTCTCTCATAGATCCAACAAGACTTGTCATGCGTTCTTTGAACTCCTTTTCTTTATAAATGGTTGATGTGAATGTCTTCTCCTTCTCTTCGACGATGTTGCGTAAATAATGATTTTGTTTCTCCACCTCCTTTAGAGAGTCTGTAGCATTTCTAAACCTATCATGTAACTCCCTCAAATTGTTCTCATTTTGATGAACATGCTGCAGAGCTTGCTCCAACCTGCCTACAATGATATCAAACTCCTTGTTCTTTTCAGCTATACAGGAGTCTTGATTTTCCACTTTGTCTGTAAGTAAATCAAGTTGATGGAATAATAAATCCACATGACCCTTCATTGCCCCCAATTCGATCTGACACACAAATGCCTCTTTTTCCCTTACTACTTTACTGAAAGAGTCAACAGTTATCTTCAGATTCTCAATCTCCTGCTTTTGTAGAGCCGATGCTTCTTTGGCACAGCTTTTTTCCTCATTGTACTTCAACAACGAAGAATTTAGGTTTAACACTGCTTCTGCCACAGCTTCATTCTGAATGACTGAGCAAATGTCTTGCTTCATGTTATTCTCCATCTCATTACCATGCAACACTATTTTTATATCATTAACGAACTCTCTTAGTACAATAACTTCTATCTCTTCTCTAATGATGGCGGCAATCCTGGCGTCTTCAATATCAGATCCTAACATTCCAATTTTCTTTGCATGATCTGCCTCTATGGATGCAAATTGTGAAGCCTGGGTTGGAAAACCACATGCCGCCTCTTGATTATTAGTGGCAGTACCTTGCAGTTGCTGGATTTCAGAATCTACAGCATTGCTCTTGTCTTGTTGGCCAGCAACAGCAAGTATTTCTGCCTTGATGCCAGAAGTGGTTCTCTTATTATTCTCCAAGAGAAGCCCATCCAATCTCATCACAACTTCTGCAATTTTCTTCCTCACTTGCTCAAATTCTTTATTGTGCCGTAAATGCAATGGGTTAGGTCCTTCTTTATTCAGGAGTTTTCGCTTGAGTGCAAATATCTCTTCTGTCTTTCCTTCCACTTCCTTATCATGCTGCCTTTTCATGCTAGTCATCTCTTTATTGAAATGGGCTATCAAAGCATTTCTATCCATGTGCGTCAGACATGAAGGATCAACAAAAACCTCTTTAGAGGGGGCTTCAGGAGTTTCATTCTTTGTTGGGCCATTTCTAGAGAATTGCTCCTTGCCTCTATGTTTACTAACATCTTCTGCACCTTGGGAGTTATACTGCGACCCTGGAAGCCCCCACTCAGAATTCAAGAGTGACTTGGAAATGTCATCAAGCTGCTGGCGAATACTATAAACTTCATCATATTTTCTATCCCGGCCCTCATACAAACTTAAGCTTCCATTTCCCATATACAGCATCCTTTTGCGCAGCAGCCTTATCTCTTCATCCTTGGAAGCAATCTGCTGAACTACTTCTTTTTCAACATCCTTTACAAAGCCTTTGACAACAGAGTACGTCACGAATGTTGAGAAATCAACCATGGTATTGACATCGTCCCACAAGGAGTCCATCTCATCCACGATGATTAACTCATCTCCATCCGAAGAAGGTTCACCCTGAATAATGGCATATCCGTCGCTGTCGCTGAGTGGCTCACCCAAGCTCTGTTCATCCTGAGTAGCAACACTTCCGTTGTCGTGACTGAGTGGCTCACCCAAGCTTTGTTCACCCTGAGTAGTGGCACTTCCGTTGGTGTCACCGAGTGGCACATCCCAGCTCTCTGACATGTTTGCTTATGCTAAGGCGCGATACTGCAGAGATGGAAAAAAACACAAAAGAAGGGCATTAAAGCACCTGACTGTAACTAGAACAAGTTCACTGAGCAATCCCCTGCTTCACAGCATCCCCAAATTTGAAATGACTCGTAGGTGTTGAAATGGAACATATTATCCCGAACTCCTAACAGCATAATGATATATCAAACAAGCAGCAAAGCTTACTAATTTCTGGAACCAAATAGTTCATAATTTCCTAGAAAAAATACAAAGATGAGGAGGACAAGGACATAAGCATCAGTACAGTCCAAAACTCCAATACACACATGCTACACCTGACTACATGCTAACCGAGAAAGGGACAGGGATTAAAATCCAAAGGTGAAGAACAGCACGGAGATAAATTATTTCTAATTAGTCAAACAGGACAAAACAAGAAACAATTAAACCAACTACTGATTAAGACCTAACACCCAACCCCCGAGATTAATCAGCCTCAAGGACTAAACGAACTCGGATGGAGTCGACCAAACTATGCTCGAATCGAATCATGGGGAAAAATATCTAAACTAGACCGAAGAAATCCCAGCAATAAGAGCTGGGCGCCAGCATGGACGCAGACTTACAAGCAAGCAGATGAAGAAAATGGCAAGAAATCAATGGAAGCACGACCATGGAAGGCAAGTCGTGCGACAATCAGCGGATGATTTCCGCAATCGGGCAGGGAATCATACCTTTCCTGCCGCGCTGCCGCCGGCGTGGTGGGTGCGGGGAAAAGCGGCCGCCTTTCCTCTCCTTTTTCGCCGCCGCCGCCGAAGTGGTGCGCCCCCTCCCGTGTGTGCTGTCGCCACTGTCGTGGGAGGCTAGGCGACAGTTCAGCTTCTACTTCTCGGTTCGGCCCAGTAACCAAGCCCAATAGCCCATTTTATCAAGAAGCCCAACCCATAATGCATTACCACGATCCGCCACTCCTAATGTCCTGCTGGGCTGGTTTAATATCCCGCCTGAGGGTATGGGTATTCCTGTAAACATTATAAACGTTGATCAATAAAGCCCGTTGTTCTGATTAAAAAAAAATGCAGGGCTTCTCAAAGATTACTGTCACACCAGGGGCCAGTCCATACCCTAATCAGGTCGGTGCCTAACGGTCCGGCTGTCCGTTCAACACTTCGGGTAAATACGATTTCGTATAAAGATATGGTACGGTTTTGATAATAACCGCAAAATATCCGTTTCGGTAATAACTAAACTAATCAAAGTTGACGTAAACTTTTAAATAGCGCATAAATTTTACGGACATATATTTTATGTATTTTATTTTTATGATTGAACGCAATGTTTTGCAAGACAAAAATAAGAAAAGAGGGGTCAAAGTAAAAGCGTAGCCAACATTGTAAGTTGAACTCACGATCAGTGTACACAATAGCACAGACATCGACACCTAAACCATCACGATAGGATGGCTTCTCCGTCTAAACTGAAATTAAGAGTATCTCCAGCCGCGTTCCCCAAAGCAACCCCCAAACGGCGTCGGATTGAGCATTTGGGGGATGCGTTTTCTTCGTGCCGAGTTTGGATAACGTCGCTTCCCAGCCGTGTCCTTCAAACGCGGCCCTAAACTTTTTTTTATATGGTTTTCAAAAACAAAACTATTTTTTTAAACATAGCAAACAAAAAAATATGTTTGCTAAAATTGTTTTCAAATTAAAATACAATAAACAATAAAACAACTAAATAAATATAATAAGTAGTGCTAGATCAAGACACCGCAGCATTTGCTGATAATCCTTTGGCCCTCCACATATGCTCAACGAGATCATTTTGAAGTTGCTCGTGAACATTGTTGTCACGGGTCTTTGCGTGTATGGTCAGGAAATCACCAAAATCTGGAGGCACCACATGATCGACCTCCGCAAGAGGGTCCCAACACTCATTGGGACCAACATGTCTCCTGACCTGATTCTTGCGGTCATCCTCGATGATCATGTTGTGCATGATCACACAAGTCTGCACCACCTCCCACATTTGGTCGTGAGGCCACCTTAGAGCGGGGTACCGGACAATTGCAAATTGAGCTTGAAGCACACCAAATGCCCGCTCGAAATCCTTCCTACAAGCCTCCTGTCGCGAAGCAAAGTGGCAATTCTTCTGACCTGAGGGAGCCGGGATTGTTTTGACAAAAGTGGTCCATTTTGGATATATACCATCGGCTAGATAATAGCCTTTGATATATTGGTGGGCATCGATCTCATAGTTGCATGGTGGAACATGACATTCCACTAGTTTGCTGAACACCGGAGGCGGCCGCAACACGTTGATGTCATTGTGTGCTACTGCCATGCCAAAGAAAGAATGCCAAATCCACATGTCATAATATGCCACGACTTCAAGCACCACACAACAATATCCATGATGCCCTTTGTATATATCTTGCCAAGCAAACGGGCAGTACTTCCATGACCAGTACATGCAATCGATGCTTTCAAGCAGCCCAGGGAATCCTCTCGCGACATTTTGTGCCATGATCATTGCAGTCTCTTCTTCAGTTGGCCCTCTCAACTAGTATTTGCCAAACTTTTCCACCACAGCTCGGCAAAAGTTGTACATGCACTCAATGGCAGTAGACTCACACATGCGAAGGTAGTCATCATGTGTATTGGCAGGTGCTCTGTATGCAAGCATCCTCATGGCAGCGGTGCACTTCTAAATCTACGAGAACCCGACAATGCCTACAATGTCGTGCTTCAGCTTGAAGTAGGGGTCAAACTCTCGAATGCCGTGGAGGATATTCATGAACAAACCCTTGCTCATCATATACTGTCGCCGAAAATTGTTGGCATGTGTTGCGTCATCTGCGAAGTAGTCGTTGTGCAGCATGGTTTGCCCCTCCATCCTTTGTCGGGGCTTAGACTTCTTTCTTCCCGGCCTTGAACCTTCGCGGCGCGGCCTCTTCCGCTTCTCCGCCTCGGCGACAATCATGTTCTGGAGGGACGCGATGACCGACAAATGTTTCCGAATGTCGTCATCGAAGGCTTGCTCGTCCTCCAACAGTCGGACAAGCATCTCATCGTCGCTATCCATGTCTGAAGCAAAATTAATGGTTAAAATTTAGCCGCGGCAGAGGAGGCAATGAACAATGACCTATCACGCCTACCTGACAAGGCGTTGAACACCTTATGTGCGCGGAGGTGAGGCGGATTTGACGGCGCATTCTGGGACGCGTTGGCAAAGCGGCGGCGGCGAAAAGGCCCGCGAGAGAGCCAGCCGCCAGGACGGTGCCCGACTCAAAAAAGATTTGCCGTCGAAACGGCCGGAAAATCGATCGGCGGTTAGGGGTGGAAGGCGCGGGAGGGGAGGCGCGACGAGAAATAAAATGCGCGAACCAACCGTTGTGGAAGTGGTCGCTGACAGGTGGGAGCCCGCCTTGCTTTTCTATGTGTCCGGCGTGCCCGAACCGTCCTCTGTGAACCGGGGACGGGCTCGGGGTGCCGGACACCGTATTGGGCCGCGCGGGATGGAAGGAGGTTTTGGGGCGCGCAACTGGGAACGAAAAATTATCCGATGCACCCCAAATACCTTGAGGGGTCGCTTTGGGATACGCGGCTGGAGATGTTCTAAGAGCTTACATAAACGTAGACTGCGAAGTTTAGCTGGCCCAGAAAAATTCTTCACTACGTGGGTTGTTTAGTTTCATTCCGTTTAAGTGAATTATTTTGGTTCCTAACTGAATTAAATGTTTGGCATATGGTTAGCTATTTTGCTAACTGTAAGCTAACTTAAAAGTGAAAAAACCATGATTTGGTTACGGTTAGATTTTTTTCAGTTCGGTTTTTGGTTTTGGTTCGGTTATGCACAACTAGATCTACCCGGCACCGCACACCCGGGCAATTGTTCAAATTTAATAATTGTTCATATTTAAAAAATATTTAAATTTCAAACATGTTTATATTCGAATTTTTTTCAAATTTTGAAATAACAAATTTGGAAAAATGTCTATTCTTAAAAAATGTTTAAATTTTAAAAATATTCAAAAAAAGTGGTGCGCCCCCTCCCGGCCCCGGCCCTGTGTCCCGTGTGTGCTGTCGCCGCTGTCGACTGTCGTGTGAAGGCTCGGCCCATTATCTAAGCCCAATAGCCCATTTCAAGAAGAAGCCCAAACCATAACGCATTACCCCGATCCACGACTCACTCCCCATCCCAAGGCAAAGAGAGAGGAAGAGAGGGGAATAGAAACCCTAAGAAACCTCCGTTGGCGGCGGACGAGCGGTCGGCGGCGAGGATCCGGCAGCGCCGTCTCGTGGAATCCGAACTCCAACGGAGGAAAATCTACCCCTAACCCCGACGGTAGCCGCCGGCCCCTCGCCACCTCTCACCCCCGCTTCCCCTCACCCAGTCATCAGACAGCGCCACTGCGCCACAGGCTCGACGAGGTTCCGGCAGCGCCGTCTCGTGGAATCCGAACTCCAACGGAGGAAAATCGACCCCTAACACCGACGGTAGCCGCCGGCCCCTCGCCACCTCTCCCCCCGCTTCCCCTCACCCAGACATCAGACCGCGCCACTGCGCCACAGGCTCGGCCGTTGGGCGCTTGCCGGTCGGCCAGCCACCTCGACGATTGTTGCTCAGGCGCTCTCCGGGCGGTACCGCGGCCCAACAACTAGAGCAGGAGCACGCTGCAGCGGCCAGCTGGTAAGGTCCTTCATGGTTCTTGCCCTTTTCTGATTGATCCCCTTATGCTGGTGTTAGCACTTGTGTGTGCATCCATTTTTGTGCCAATCAATATGAATAAGGGCGTCTGAGAGTAGTTACTACGAAGCAATTTGTTGTTTGTTTTGTCTCACTGATTACAACAAATCAATATGTTCCTCTACGTCTTGCAGAAACAGTTTTGCAGTTTGTTCTAGTTGCCCTAGCAGCATTTTTCCGTGGACTAACTGAACAAGCGAAATAGCTGCATGGATTATAGGGGTTTTAGGGGAAGGGGTTAGTGGGGATTGGGTGACATGAAGGAATCACCCAATACTTGGGGAGGTTGGTTTCCTGTGGGGATTGGTTCCCTAAGAACAGAACGCACCCTCACGAAAAGGAGACAGTGCAGACATCGCAGCACCACCCTTTACCGGCTGCTGTCCGCCTCTCCTCTCCTCTCCGGCCCTCCCTTCAGCAGGCCGGAGAGTATCTCTGAAACCGCCGAGGCCTCTACCTATATTCGTGGTGTTGAATCTGTAGGTGGTTTGCCTCTCGCCAACCACCTTGTTTTCTCCCTTAGCTCGTTTCTCTGCACTTAGTCTCCCAAAGTTAATGTATTGCAATTTAGATTCTCCCAGCGGCATGTTAGGTTACAGTGCCTAGATTAACATCTTATACTCTTATTCTGTTGAACCCCTTTTGAATGGTACACAGTCCATACATGCAGTTTTGCTGCCTATCTGGTGCATTAGCTTTTGCCTAGCAACCAACAGATTTCTGTTACTGCTTTACTGAGCAGTAGTTCGTAGTTATTTCTGATTGTGGGACCTTTGTTGCTATGTGCCACACATTCCCTACATCTTATGTGGAACTTGAATCAGCTGCTGCGTGTAACATTTGGTAGAGATTTGTATGTGTTTTTTGAAGTGTTAGTGAAAAGTGAAAACTAGTGTGAGCCTTATCAGTTATGCAGCTGTTCAAGTCCTCTTTCTACTAGCTTCTGACTATAAATTTATTAGTAGGACTAAGGTCTCCCAGAAAAATCTGTCTTCTTACTCTGTCTTCTTATTTGGATCCCTGTTTCATTTAAACATGCTTGTTTTATGTTTTTTTTTTTGCATTCAGCTTTTGGATAGAGGTTTAGTTTAGTTGTAACTCATATTCTTCGCGCTCGAGCATCACTTTAGATAAGGATATGTATCACTGTCTCCCCCAAAAAAGTATTGTTTTATTGATGACTGAGCAGAGGTTTTGTTTCATTGATGCATAACTGCTTTGGTTTCTCTATTGCGTCCTAGCATAGTCTAGCATCATATAAAGATATGTATCACTCTGTCAGTGTTGATTATTAATTCTTTGTAGGAACATTATGACTCCTAAAAGATTCAAACGATCAACTCTCAAGCTTGGTTTTCTTACATGGCTGCATCCAGCAAGATCAAGAAGTTCCAGAGTCAGGAAGAAAAAAAATACGGCTGAGCTTCTTGAGGAAGAAAATACTATTGTTTCATGTCCTGGACTAGTGATCTGGCGGGGCACTAGAAGCACGCAAGATTATACTGAGAGTTGGACATGTGACAGTTGCGAAGTTCTGAACAATCCAACTAAACATCTTGTATTTGATCTGCCTGCTTTCCACTGCAGCATCTGCAAACAAAGGGTAATTTCCATGTCAATTAGTTGAAGAATTATTCTTATGCCTTATACTTCTCTGATGAAAACGACACCAGTTACTACAAATTCAATTTGTCTGATGATTATTAACGAGTCTTGCCAAGATTACATATAGATTTCGATACTAAATATTGAAGTATTTCCCAATAATGTTGTAAACTAAAGTTAACATAGTCTTCAGATATGAAACTAAAGTGTGGAATTCCCAAGCATCTGCCGAATTATGAAATGAAATGTCTTGCTTAATTAATTGTAAATATACAAGTCGGTGATATATCTACTTTGCATGATTATACTAAGACACGAGTTTGTACAAGATATGTTTTATGCAACTGTCAGGGCCTTACTCAATGCTGGCATGGTATACAGAGAGCAAGCTACTGTCGTTCAAAAAAAAAAAGCAAGCTACTGGACTGCATAGTTTTCTATTTGAGAAAAATATGCCTCTCACTAAAATATTTTATATGTGAATTTACATGACATACATTTGGAGTTTCCTGACATTTTTTTTTACCTTACCAATATGCACCTTTAGTGAGTTTTCACTCACATTGTAAGTAGGATTCCCTGGGTCTAGGTCACACTGGTGGATTGCAGAATTTCCGTCTGCCACCCCTTGCCTGTATCACTGTATGAGTGGTTTGAACCTTGGGACTCTAGAGCTACTATGTGGTAATGGTGGATATTGGAGCTCCATCACCTCCAATTAGGAGGTTGCTCAAATATGTACTTGCAGACTGTGTGCATATGAAATTGCGTTTTGTTTTTCTTTTGGGAACTCAACTGCAAGTTTTTGGCATAGGAAAGATACAGTACCTCACTGATTTAGTTTCATGAGAGCAGAAGATATGATACTTACTATTTGTCTGTAGTAATGATGCTGTTAATATATATCTTCTTCTTGGTTGGTCCTTACACACTTCTGTTTAGCTATATTATTGTGTATATATGATGCATTCCCATCTCACTTGATCATAGATCTCACCCTTTTGAGAAATATGCCTTTTGCATCTGTATCTTGTTCATGCCGTATACAAGAATTGTCTATCTACGCAAACATTAGTTCAGTAAAAGCAATTCATTTGTTGTGTGGCCAGTGAGTTAGATAACGGATGTTTGGGATGGAGCATGGTTGTGGGTAGGCCAGGACCTGATTTGGATGAGTTAGAACCTTGTGGTTGAGAGGTGTAGTTGGTTGCATCCGTCTTAAAACGTACTGATTTTGTCCAATTGTGCTTTTGTTATTATTTTGGCTGCTCTTTTTGGAGATGTAGGATCTATACTTGACAACCTTGGCTTAGCTTTAGGTTTAATTTTAACCTATGTTTAGCGATGTGTTTATGTATTAAGGGTTGCTACTAATATTCATTCTTGACTTAATTAGAGATATACTGATTTTGATGTCTGCTATAATGATGTACGTCTCCATGACGATGCTCAGATAATCAGGCGGATCCTACAACAAACTAAAGGTTTGTTTTTTTTCTTGTTTTAATTTACAAATTCGACATCTTCAGTTTTAATTTAGATATTAGAATTAACTTTTTACAAGCAAATGTGGATGGATATGTTAGAGTTTAGGGACTTGTGTATCTCAAAACAATCTAAACGTGCATATATATATTGTTCATACTAGAAAATGTGCACCACAGATATCATGTAATAAATATGATTCAATGTGTTCCCAAACTAACGCATGCATCCTTGCATGTATAAATACAAGTTGGTTTGTGCATTTAGCATCTTTTATTGTGCAGATGAGTGTATGGCCTATGCTTGGATTTCTGCTATAGAAATTGTTGATGCAATTTGGGGTTTCTTAATGGGGAAAACTGAGCCTAGTATATTAGAGGAACCTGATCTGATTGAAAAGGTTGCAAGAGAGCGTGAAAAGATCAAAAAATCTAACAAGAAACTTCCAAGGGCTTCAAGAGTTGATATTGGATCCAGCAAGACAAGTTCTAAAATGTTAAGTATTTATGGAGAAGTAGCTCAGAAGTATGGGATAAAAGAAAAGGTAAAAAAAAGTCCTCCATTTGTTTTATTGCATTTGATAGCATATGATTATTTTAATAGCTAACATATAGTTGGAAAATTATTTTGTAGGCCAAGGAGGATAATGAAGTCCGTAAACCATACAAAATTGGAGAAACTATTACTATTCCTGCCGGCAATTTCTCAGCAATATGTGAGGCAATTGCTAATGGTTTTCCTGTTGTTGCGTTCATCAATGGTGGAAAGAAATTGGAGCATCTGAAATTTGGTCAAGTTTACAAGGCACCCAGCGATGAGAAGTTCAAGAGGAAGGGCTTTCGGCATGTAGAAACACATGCAATAGTTTTAGTAGGTGCTGGTAGAAGCAAAGGGGTTGATTATTTCCACTTTCTCAGCTCATGGAGTCCAATGTACTGCTTGCGAATGAGCAAAGATCGTAAGATCTCTAGAGGAGGCATAGGTAAAGTTCGGGCGAGTGATGTGCTTCCTGATCCAATAATGGTAAAACCTGGTGAGTTTCAACTTCTGACATTATTTTTTCGTTTTGATGTTGTTAAAAAAATTCTGATGTGTCTTTATGATTTTGCATTTATAGATTACAATGTGAATTAGAAAGAAGAATCAAAGTATTGTGCAACTCATGGCTCCAATAATGTGAATTATGTACTCCCTCCGGCCCGATTTACATGATGTGGTGGATGTTTTGCAAAAACACCCTTCACGAATTTCCGACACAATTAGAAACCCTCCCACCGCATATCTCGTTACCTTGTCTTCCTGGATCCTCCGCCCCCCGGTCCGCTGCCCCCCGCCGGTCGCTCGCCCCAGCCGCCCCGCTGCCCAAGCCGCCTTCTTTCTTACCCCCGCCGCTCTTCCGTTGATCTTTGCGCTGTGAGAGGGCCAGCAGCTGTCGGTGTTGGCGCTGCTGCTTGCGGCCGTGAGGAGGTTGGTGGTGGCTTGCCGGAGACGAACCGCTTCGGCGGCGGCGGCGGGTGGGGGAGGACGATGAGGATGCGGCCGCCGCGTCCAGGCTGGGGGAGATGGAGATCGGGCACCCCCGTCGACTGCTTCCACGACTTGCTCGGCCTCCCCGTCGAGTTCGAGGTGGAGATGCCTCCCCGCGTCCCCAGCGCCAGGTACCCTTCCTTCCACCCACCCATGAGAGATCTCTGATGCAAAAGCTTCGATTGTTCAAGAGGAATTTCAGTTTTTTCATTTTAAGATTCTCATTGACATCTTTACAGATATGCGTCTGTTCGAGCAATAGAAACGAAATCTTCTGTTGATGATCAGCAATGGCTCACGTACTGGGTGTTGTACTCGTTTATCACTCTGTTTGAGCTTACCTTTGCTGCAGTAATAGAATGGTACTTCAGAATTTTCTTTTCTGTAAATCCTTCAGTACTTTGTTTGTGACAGAGTTATATTCGTACATTATGAAATGAATGGATATGCTTACTTGTTAGTACAGACTAATCTTTTGCATTCTGCAGGCTTCCCATCTGGTCTTATGGAAAGCTGTTTTTCAATTGCTGGTTGGTCTTGCCCTACTTCAATGGTGCTGCACATGTTTATGAGCATTTTGTGCGGCCAGTGATTGTGAACCAGCAAGTAGTAAACATCTGGTATATTCCCAAGAAGGAAGATTCTGGTCAACCTGAAGATGTAATCTCAGCTGCACAAAAATACATCAAACAAAATGGATCAGAAGCATTTGAGGCTCTGGTCAACAAGGTATTTTCTATTTTATGCTGAAGTTTACAATACTCATTGTGAATGTGGTGGCAATAGGGCAACTGCTCTCCTGTGTGCAGCGAGAATCATCGGCAATATGCCTCTGCAACGATTCTACCAATTTATCTTTTCACAGTGACTTGGAATTTACCTGGAATATAACATGCACATACTCCCAATTTATCTATTCACAGTGACCTGGAATGTAACCTGCACATTATACCAATTTATCTTTTCACAATGAAATTTATCTTTATTTGTTGTTGCATTTAACTACTACTGCTCATTGGAGCAAATTAATCAACAACTGCAATCCCCTTATATAGAATACTAAATTCCTCTATTTAGCTGCAGTACAGTGATGTAGCAAACTGGCACTTATACAAGACCTGTTCTATTGTAGCAAACCTGTTCTATAGATATTAAGAAAAGCAAAGCATTCACTAGAGAATCAATCATGAGCTTGCACAGTGTTTTTTTCTCAGAAACTACCAGTAATTGAATATGGAGCAAATAAGTTGCAATGGTTGGCAGTCTGTAGTGACAAAGGAACTATGCATATTTTCAGCTTGAGAGTGGGAACTGGAGGGGCAGATGCAAGTAATGGGAAATCCGCAAACATTTGATCCAACGTGAGCTCATCCTTGTCTTTCATAAAAGGTGAGGATACTCTGCATATTTTTGATCGGCTAGCTACCTTATTCTTTTCTACTCAAGCCAATAAGCTAGATGACTGCATTGAGATCCAGTCTCTGTCAACATCTATAAATCTGCACTTCTTTATTGTCTAAAGGCTGGGATCCACCAGGTGAACCTTTTGAAACATTCAAATAGCAGTTGAATCCATACAGCGTGACAGTATTTAAAAATCATCCAGATAATCCTAGGTATATTTGTAGACAGTGGGGTCTTTGTACATAATATAATGAATATTAATGGACACCAATTCAGACCACAAATATACAATTGCTTAATGTCATATATAACACATAGGACACAATCACAACACATAGGACATAATTACATAGGCTGCCTCCACTCGTGTATCTCATGCTGGGATGGTAGTTTGGCAACAATCTCTTGACTTAAACTGCTGATTCGACGTCTTTTAGAGACGAGGTCTGATGGGTCGTCCAACCATGTCGCATACAAACTTCCTGGAATTATTGTCTCATTATCCACAATGACCCGAGGGCCTGTCCGGCGTGCTTTTCTCTTTATATTGTGCTCCTTCATCTTGTTATCATTTTTCTGTTCCTCCTCTTGCTTGTTCAATGAATCCAATGCCGCCTCATGATTTGCTATAATCTCCAAGCTTTTCCGATAGTATGTACCGTCAAATGCTAGAATCATTGGTAGATTTCCCTCTCTTTGTAGCTTCACTTTTCCCATATGTTTTATATCGTATGTGTTATCTCCTTCAACTCTCATCACCTCGATCATGACAGACTGAAGGGTTATGAACACTCTAACCAGTGTGTCCACATCATAACCATCAAAGGCTTGTTCAACCGACTCAATTAGTTCCTTTAGTGTGGTAGGTGCATACTGAACTGTCAGGGATTGTATGGAGCTGAAAAAGCCAAGATCCAGGGCATTCAAGTCAGGTGAGTTTGGAGGCTGTTGCAGCAACTTAATGTCCCATCCAGATTCTTTGACAGCAGCTAGGAAAATTGGATCATTTGGAAGAACGTGCGTTCGTGCATTCTCTTGCTGGATAAATATGGTTCCCTCATTATCAGGCCATAGATATGCAATTGCTGTAATTACCTTTTCACAAAGGAATTCCCTCATTACGTTTCTAGTAACTATGATGGTCTTTAGTTCCATCGTTCCTTTCAACCTATTCTTGGAGTTGTTCTTGGCTGCGGTTTCTTCAACAAATGCCCAGATTCCGATTTTTCCATCAAACATGACTTTTTTTTTGCTCATTGTACCGGGGTTTGGCCACTGCAGTTAAGAACATAACCTTTCCTATACTGTTCTTGTTGTGAATAGTTCACACAGGGTCTTGTTCTTCCGGCAGTAGATAGTATTTTCTGCTCCTCTTTGTCATGTCGAACCATTTTTCGTCTATATGAACTATGTTCTCCATACTAAGGAAAGATGGTTCTGCCTCGGCTGTTGTTTGATCAATCATTGAAGTGCAAAATTTGAGCCTAGCAATCTTGTTTTCTGGTTTCAAAGCTGGCTTGAGGGTACTTGTGTGACGTCTTATGTTACCCCATTGGAACCTTTTCTGCAAGGTGGCATAGGCGACGCCCAATTCCCTTGCGAGTGCCCTGAGTGTAGACCTTTTGTTTAAAGGAATGGAAGGCACCCTTGATAGACCAAGATCTACTCTCTTTCGTCCACAACGCCCCCTCTTTTGATTTGAGACATCAACCTCTAGCTTCTTTATCTCTTGTTCTCTCCCCTTTCTCCAAATTCTTTCAATTGTGCTTAGACTTGTTTTTAGAAGAGTAGCTACAAGTTCTTTATCTGCCTTCGCAATTTGCCTGTCATTGCCAAGAGCTTTCAATGCGATGTATGCTGCAAATCTGTGACTATCAGGTAGCTCTCTACGTTGTGCATGTGCAGCAGGCATTTCTACATCTTCGGCTTCAGGCATTTCTACATCTTCGGCTTCAGGCATTTCTACATCTTCAGCTTCAGGCATTTCTACATCTTCAGCTTCAGGCATTTCTACATCTTCAGCTTCAGGCATTTCTACATCTTCAGCTTCAGGCATTTCTACATCTTCAGCTTCAGGCATTTCTACATCTTCAGCTTCAGGCATTTCTACATCTTCAGCTTCAGGCATTTCCACATCTTTGGCTTTAGGCATTTCTACATCTTCTTCCTCTTCCTCATGCGGACTAAAGTTAAGGTCCAAATAAATCACCACTTGTGGAGGCAAGTTGAGATCCAGTTCCACCTCCTCCTGTCGTACCTACATCAAAAGGAACAAAAAGTATCAGTAATGCATCAAAAGAAACCAAAAGTATCAGTACCTCTATAACAGCTTCAGGACAATATATCAAATATACGACGGTGTGCTGGTATTGATCATGGAGTACCAGTTCTATCAACTAGAATTAGAGAAAGAAGTAACCTGTTCTATAAGCAGTTTATTTTAGTTCTGCAATGTTTACAATTTTTGTCAGCTTGAGATAAAGCTGAGGTATATAGCATTGTACTATCACCAAACCTGCAGTGGTTGGCAGTCTGTAGTGACAAAGGAATAATGCATATTTTCATAGATGCTAATGTTGTTTATATTTGCAGGAGAGCAAGGCGGCTGTCCCCCTGAAGGTTTACTGATATAGAGGCCTGGGAAGAAGTGGAGCCTGGCCTGGGCCTAAAAAACTCAAAAAAGTTGCCTGGCCAGGCTAGCATGATGCCAGGCGACTGATTTCGAGCACCTGGTCCAGGCCAGCAAAAATTGCCAGGTCGCAATCCAAACAAGCTGTTAGTCTTCAGTTACTGTATCAGTTTGCAATCCAAACAAGCTGTTAGTCTTGTCAGTAACTGGATCTCCCACAAATCAAGTTGACAACACCATGTTTGTTCCTGGAAGCAGAATCAGGTTTGGATTCTGTACAGTGTCCCCGTTGTACACTGTCCACAGGCGTTTGGAGTTGTCTTGACAGCCAAGGAGAAGGTGAGCAGTGCTGGAAAGGCCATTCCAGGGTGGAAGGTTGTATATTCAGGTGACACGCGGCCCTGCCCGGCTCTTGTAGATGCGTCCAGAGATGCGCTGATACACGAGGTAAGCGTAAAGAATAATTGCATACATACAACAATTACCAATTTTCTCATGTCTCTTGGCCTCTGTTCCACACTATTGAGTGTGCTTCACCTTCCAGAACGCGACAGCACTAAAGTAAACTTGCAGATGTTGTATAATACTGTTGGCTGTCTAGTGTAATCTTCCAATTATTGAGCATGCTAAAGGCGTTAATCTATGCCGATAGATATTGTATAATACTGTTAGCTGTGTAATCTTCCAATAAATTGAGCATGCTCTAAACTGTCTTGATTCTTGCTGCTTCAGGCCACGTTTGAGGACAGCATGAAGGACGAAGCGATCGCGAGGAATCACAGCACAACAAAGGAGGCCATAGCAGTCGGCACATCAGCCGGAGCGTACAGCATAATCCTGACCCACTTCACCAATCCCGGAACAAATCCATGTTTAGCAATCCCACTCAAGGATGTGTACGTATCTTGAAACCCATCTTTACCAATCCCAATATTTGATAATGATCAGAGAAATTGCCTTGCAAATTTGACAAGTATGGCTATCAAATGTTCTGGGAAATGCCTTGCGTGCTCTTTTGATAAATATGATGATCTATATTTCAATTGCAGATGCAGTACATTCCTGAATATCTATGGTCAAGATCTTGATAATGATCAGAGATACATTCGTACCTTGCATCCGAGGGAGCAGAAGCAGCAGAAGGTGTCGAGGAGTCTGCGTTTGCAGACCTCGCAGGTGTTTGTGACGCCCTTGCCTGGCCTTGGCTGCTGCCGCTCGTTCAGGAACACCACGGATGTACGTCTGGATAGCGTGGTGGTCGGCGAGGCAGAGCAGCCAGCGAGGGAGCTGCTTGATGCGGGGGACGGCCGGTGGAGGAGCTTGCCGAGGACGGTAGGTGGGGGAGCACGCCTCTGCTCCCTGGAGGCTCCACCTCCTCTGCTGCTGGAGCTGTCGCGGACGGCCGGAGGGGATGTGGGCTCACCGTCGACAGAGGACCTTTCCGGGGACGGACGGCGGGGGAGCTTGCCCGGGACGGCGGCGGGGGAGCACGCCTATGCTCCCTGGAGCCTCGCCTCCTCTGCTCCTGGAGCGGTCGCGGACGGCCGGAGGGTTTGCGGGCTCACCAGCGGGGGTCGCGGCCGGCTGGGATGGAGCTCCGGCGCGGTACGTGGACGTGGAGTCGGGAGATGGATTTGATTTGAGGACCACTGTTGAGAAGAATTGAAACTGTGGGGAGGGGGGTTTCAGAAAATTACAATTGTGCATGGGCCGAGTCAAGTAAATCGGGCCGGAGGGAGTAAGTAATTTTCATTTGAAGGTGTCAATGCATATATTGATATCTGCAATTAAAGTTTGAGTGACATCCCTTGCATGTGTCCTTGCAGAGTGATTTGCGAAAGTGCAATTACCTCATTTGAACCAGAAGTAATGGGGACCATCATTGTAGTCTCAAAGGTGGTGAAGTGGATAGCAGCAACTGTAGAAGACAGGAACCATAAGTAGGAACGTAGGACCAGCAACTGTAGAAGACAGGAACCATAAATAGGAACGTAGGACCAGCTTGGTGTAATCTTTGGAATTTTCAGTTGGGTAAGCAGCCACATATACTGCGACCGTGCATTATATTTGTCTAGATTACATTGTTTAGATCTTCTATTCGATGGATAGTAAAGGCCAAAGGTGCAGCTGTTTCTGAATGAACGGCGGCACAATGCGGCCATTTTGATTTAGATCATCGCTGTTGAATATTTCTCCTGTGGAATAGAAATGCTGTTGAGTGAGAATTGACAATGTCTATGCTTTGTTGGATTATTGATGGCTTGCTGTGAATTGTGGCTAATGCTTTTATTTTCTAGATGTTTCTGTAAAGTATTGAGTATTTGATTGTCCCCACGCTCAGCATGATGGCGTACGGTTCAGGTGCTAACGGTTTGGCCTTCAGTTGTTCCTGCTCCTGCTTCCTCTGCAAAATAGTATACACAGTTGTTTAGGTTTGAAGTTCATATGATTGAAGATCGGTACAAAGCAGATGAGGTTACCTCGGTATATCGGTGGTGGGTAATGGCGGCATGTCCTCGTCATGGCCTTTGTTGCTGGTCCCCGCCGAGTGATCTAGCTCTGTGCTGACAACCTGACATAGAGAAAGCTCGCTGTGTGGTCATGCTTCAGCATTTGCAGGTTTTGGGAGACGGTTCATTCAGGTTTTCTTTCTTGGATCTGGATTAGGGATTGAGAGAAAATCCAGGCTCATCTACATACCTCAGACGCTACATGGTTGGTGGGAACAGCGGGGGCGGCGTATGGGGTGCAGCGTCGTCGTCACAGCCTCAGTGGCACTGCTTCGTGCAGCCTTGCTCGCCGCCTCCTCCTGGTGGGATCACCTCCTCTTCAGCAGGTTGATGGGTATCTCCTCGACGCCCGTATGGAGGGTTTTGAAGGACCTGGCGCCGGCTGCCGCAAGAAGTCGAATTGTCCGACGTGAACAAATAAAATTCCATTTCATACCTTTTAGGCTTTTACTGGTATGAGCTGAACTTTCCAGTCCAATTTCCAAAGCATCCTTACGCATCTCCAGAAATTCAGCTTCTTTTTTTTTTTTCTGAAAAGAGGGCAAAAGCCTTGCCCTATTCCATTAATTAAGGGAGAGTTTACATGGAATGAAAGGTAACAAAAATAAAGCTCAAGAGACTACTCTCGCGGCATCAAATAGCTCCCATGTTTAGCGCCTGCAAGAACCCACAACCTAGCCTCTTTTCTAAATTTCTCGAAGATCACCGTCGGGGGTGCATGCTTGTTCTTGAAAACTCTAGCATTCCTCTCATTTCAAATTTCTCAAGCCACAAGAAGAGTGATGGACGCCATGCCCTTATGCTTCGTCATCAAATTCCACCAATCCAAGAAGCGGAGTGTAGTCCAAGCGTATGGGGAAAGAAGATGTAGCCCAAGCCAATCCTTGACAAGCGCCCAAATCCGAATAGAATAGCGGCAATGGATAAAGAGATGCTCAACCGACTCCATGAACCTATTGCAAAGGGGGCAATTTCCGCAATTTGTCCAATTCCGCCTCTCCAAACGGTCGCTAGTCCAAATCCTATTTTGGACAAAGAGCCACGCAAAGAACTTAATCTTAGGCGGAGCCCAAATTTTCCACACCGAGGATCCAATAGGAGCCGATATCGAACCATAAAATGGTGCCTTAAAGCGGACTTGGACGAGTACGTGCCATTCTCCGTGAGGTTCCAAGAAATCTCATCCATAACCCCCGGATTTAAGGCAACACCTCTAAGCCTATTCCAAAGGGCCAAGTATTGACGCACATGATCAATGGAGAAGGTCGCTTCCATGTCAATCTTGGCAATCCATGCGTTATTATGCAAGGCACTCTTGACGTTCCACCGCTTCCTAGAGGAAATAAGGAAGATAAGAGGGGCAACATCCTTAGGCTTGTCGCCATCAAGCCAATGTGCATCCCAAAAAGGAGACTTTTCCCCATTGCCAACATGGATGGTGGTGGCGTCATAGAAGAGGTCCATGTCCACCTCGTTGCAAGTGTTTCCCAAGCCCACCCAAATCTTATCCGGGTCCTTCTACTCGAGCCAAGGCCAACGCAAACGGACAACACGGGCGAAGAAAACGGTGTTGAGAACCGCGAGTCCTCCGAGGCTTTTAGGCCTACAAACAACTTCCCAATTGACCTTGCATTGCTCGCCGGTGACCTTGTCCGTTGCCGTCCAAAGGAAAGCCCGTTGAGTTTTCTTGATGCAAAGGAGAATGCTTGGGGGAACCACTAGTGTAGTCAAATGGAAAATTGATTGAGCCGCAAGGGCGGTGCGGCCCGCTGTGGTGACATACTTCCCATTCCAAGTGGGAACTTTGGCGGCCGCCTTGTCCGCGAGCGGTTGAAGATGCGCACTTTTAAGCCCGCCCACCGTGAGATGCAATCCAAGATATTTGATTGGGAAGGTAGCTCTTTCCACCAGGATGCCTTGAAGGATATCATCAATGTCCACTTCCCCACAACGAATTGGCACGATGGAGCTCTTTTGGAAGTTGGTGCAAAGACCGGTCACGTCACCGAAACCCTTTAAGATCGCGACAAGGTTTTGAATATCGCTTTTCACCGACGTCACGAAAATAGCCGCATCATCCGCATAGAGTGACGTCCTCAAAATGTTGTCTCGGTGACGAATCTTGTGAAGGAGCCCATGAGAGGTAGCCAACTCAAGAACTTTGGCGAGTGGGTCAATGGCGAGCACAAAGAGAAGTGGAGAGAGAGAGGATCTCCTTGACGCAAGCCTCGCCTGTGTTTGATAGGATGGCCGGCCACCCTATTGAGGAGCACCCCAGATGAAGAGGAAATGAGCAAGGCAACAATCCAATTCCGGAAATGTCTCGGGAAACCACATTTTTGCAATAGGTCAATGATGTAGTCCCAACGCACGGAGTCGAAAGCCTTCCAGATATCAAGCTTGAAAAGGAGAGTTGGGGTCTTGCTTTTGTGGAGTCTAGTGGCGAGGTTCTTGACATATAGGAAGTTGTTGTGGATGATTCGCTTCTTGATGAAGGCACTTTGGGCTTTGGACATGAGCTCATCCATGAAAGGCCCGAGCCTAATGGCCAATAACGTGGACACAATCTTAGTGAAGCCGTGAATGAGATTAATGGAACGGAAGTCGGTGATGTCCTTGGCGCCATCTTTCTTGGGTAAGAGAGAAATGTTGGCGGAATTAAGCCAATGAAGGTTGGCGACATGTAGGTTCACAAAAAGGTCGATGGCCGCCATAACGTCATGGCCGATGATAGCCCAACAATGCTTGTAGAAAGCCCCGGTGAAACCATCTGGACCGGGAGCCTTGTCACCGGGCAATTGCTTAATAGCCTTCTTCACCTCCTCCTCTGAAAAGGCATCCCCAAGAGCATGAAAATCCGGCCCCTCAGAGTCAAGAGCCTCCCAAACGAAATCATAGGACCGGGGCTCGCCTTTACCCATCGTTTCTTCGAAATGATAAAAAATGGTCTTCTCCTTATGCACATGATCGGTGACCCAACCATTGTTATGTTTCAACCGGTGAATGTGATTATTTATTTTCCGCCCATTAATCTTCATATGGAAGAACTTAGTATTGGCATCCCCCTCCTTGATGTTGTTGATCCTAGCGCATTGCTTTTTGCGGGCTCTTTCGATGACCGCAAGGCTCACAACCTTCCTCTTGAGCAAGGATCTTAAGTTGCGCTCTTCAAGGGAGAGAGTTCGGGATTCTTGGGCAATATCCAAGTGGAGGATGACAAGAAGAGTGGCATGATGCAACACCTTGTTGTTGGAGAAAAGACCGCGACTCCACAAAGCCAAATGTTTGCCGATACGTTGGAGCTTGTGGAAGAGAACATGACATGGCTCCCCATGGTCAATAGGTGCATTCCACGCCTTGGCCACCTCGTCCATGAACCCGGGCACCCTTAACCAAAAGTTTTCAAACTTGAAGGACCTTGGCCAGCAAGGGCCTCTATCATCAGCAAGGAGAAGTGGGCAATGGTCCGATAGAGACGACAAAATAGCAAAGAGGACATGTGAGTCAAAGCGAATGTCCCAAGCGGGGTTGCAAAAGAAGGCGTCGAGCTTGCATAAGGTGGGATTAAGTCTCTCATTGCTCCAAGTGAAGCGACGGTTCTGGAGATGGATCTCTTTGAGCTCACAATCGGCCAATGTAGAACGGAAGCGGTTGATGTGGCTATGGTTGATGGTCGCCTTATTCTTGTCGCGCGCCATATGAATTTGGTTGAAATCGCCAAGGGCCAACCACTTGACACCGGGAGCCGGCTTAAGGCCTCGAAGCTCGTTGAAGAACTCACCTTTTCTAGTTGTGATTTTGAATTCATCCTCAGAGTTGAACGTGGTTACTGTAGCCGAGATTGAAAACTCGGCGATGCTGACATTGGAGATATGGACCACCGAATCATCCCAAAGCATCAAAATGCCCCCCTTTGTGACCACTGCCGGCTTGAAAGCGAAGTTGTTAAGACGGTTTCCACCCAAGAAAAAGGTGTTCGAAGGCGAGATAGCCTCGAGCTTTGTCTCCCGGAGACAGACAATATGGCAAGTGGAAGTAGAGATAATCTCATGGATGGTAGCACATCTATCTGGATCGTTCAGGCCCCTGACATTCCAACAGAGAATGTTGAAAAGGATGTCAAACATTGGAAAGTAGAGCAGCCTAGGTCTCGAAACTAATTCTTGGTCTCTTGAAATTTAACAAGGTCTTGATATAACAACCCATAAGCAAGGAAACAACAATAACAAACACACCCTAGAACTGGAACACTCTCTAGCACTTTCAACTGGCCAGCACAGGCCAACAACTGAGAGGGAGCTCTAACATAGAAACTACAACACCCGGAACCACACAGGCAGAACGGGAGCACTCAAGCATTGTCCAGTTCTTCCTCTTCCACTACATGAAGAGCAGCACCACCACCATGTCCAATAAGCGATTTGTCGATCAGCAGCGCCTGCGGGTCATCGAGCTTAAATATGGCACGGAGCGCGACAATGACCTCCTGTGAAACTTGTCCCTCGAAGTGACGCGTGAACTCAGCGAGGGCCACCATCTTCATCTACCCCTTTGTAATATTTTGGAAAACATGATGTGTGAAGCAATCTATTGTTTTCCCATGATGTATTGTACCTCTATGTCTTTGTTTGAGTAGTGACATATTCTTAGCAATTGTGAGATAATTTTTTGATGGTTGCATATAAGTATTTGTTATCTTCTATGATGATCTCTTGTACTGATATATGAGTGCACACATATGTTGGGGAATGCATGAGTTTGTCACCATTGCATGATGATAGGAGGAGGGATAGTTGGAGCTTGATAGAAACCATGTCCCAATTCTTAGATTCATGTTGTATTAATTCATGATTAATCAACGGGGCGTACAACTAGGGTGTCCTTTAAACTTACAGTGGTGGTTGAACTTTATGTATTGATAATTTGTTTGTTTGTTCTTAATTGTCCTTGGGATCAATCACTAGTGGTGCAATTACTCATATCAATGGCTGCACCTATCTATGGCTCCTCTCTAGAAAAAAACACTAAAAAGACTATATTAAGCTTCACTAATTATGAGAACCACACAAATGAAATAGCAATTTGCCAAGACACTTACTCTCTTGAGTTACTTTCTCTTTACTCCACTTCATATCACTTTACTTATCTTGCATTAGTTTTACTTATTGCATTTTAATTTTGGCACTCATATTTTATAGTAGAAACCTCTTCACACACACACATACACACACACTATAGATCCTAGCTTTGCATAGAAGGCCATATAAGTGGGTTATAGTGCTTTAGAGAATAGATAGTTTATCTTCAGCTCCTCATGGGTTCGACACTCAAAAAATTATCGAATTTTACTACGGTGATGATCCCCTGCACTTGGGGGTTATCACCATGTAGGGAATTCAAATAGTTCCACTGAATCCACATCTACCCAGCCATCGTATTCTGCCATGAGCACCGGAGAATCTCAGAAGATCCATGGTCCTCCGTGCATTACCATTTACAAGTCCGCTAGGCACTAAAATTGGATAGATAACAAATTGTCCTCCATAGCATAAAACTCCACATATCTTTTGCTAGATCCCATGCCGCTCGCATTTGGCCATACATGCCACATGGCCCTGTGGCTGAAGGTTCTTGGGGTGAAAACCCTAGCTAGGGCTAGCTATCTTGTCTTCCTAGCCAACTCCTCAGGATCTTCTTCCAGCACTTCATCTTCCTCCTCATCCTCACATAGATGCATTGTCGTGAGTAGATCTTCCAACAGAGTTTTCTCCTTATTCCCTGCTTTCCTACTACCCCCCGATATTGAACCTTGCATCATCGGGGGAATAAGATCCTCCTCCGCCTTCGGTGTTGATGACGTTTCAGATGACATCGCTTCCTACATTACAGCCGATTCCCAACCCTGCCTTTTCTATATTCTACCGCCGTTGTGGATTGATATCCAACTTGATCTCGATTGATGGGGAGATCGGGCTAGATAGAGGATCTACGGGAGGAACCCTCGCGATCGCCACACAATCGCCGCAGGGGATAGAAACCCTAGTTTCCTAGGGAGAAAAGCCTTGATAATGACACCACGCCACACCTGATATGCGTATGGGAAAAACAACATCCTATGCTCCACTCTCTCTACTCTGTTGAAAAAACACATGCATGCATCATCCGCCGGAATGTGTCGTCGACGCATCTGTAACCCTGAAGGGAGGTAGTCATGAGCTAGGCGCCATAGCGTGATGAGCATCTTCCCCGGAGCCTTAATTCCAGAGCATTTTCCACCTTTCAATGTCACTGATGACCCACAAGTATAGGGGATCACAACAGTCTTCGAGGGAAGTATTACCCAATTTATTGATTCGACACAAGGGGAGACAAAGAATACTTGTAAGCCTTAACAGCGGAGTTGTCAATTCAGCTGCACCCGTAAACGACTTTCTCAAGAGTTTATCAAGTAACAGTTTTATGGCAAGGAAATAGTGAAATAATGACAATGGTGAAATAAAGACAGCAGTAGTGATTATAGTAAACAGCAGGATTAAAATACTGTAGGCACAGGGACGGATTTAACGGCGTTGCATGGATGAGAGAAACTCATGTAACAATCAAAGCAGGGCATTTGCAGATAATAATAAAACGGTATCCAAGTACTAATCAATCAATAGGCATGTGTTCCATATATAGTCGTACGTGCTCGCAATGAGAAACTTGCACAACATCTTCTGTCCTACCAGTGGCAGCCGGGCCTCTAGGGAAACTCGATATTAAGGTACTCCTTTAATAGAGTACCGGAGCAAAGCATTAACACTCCGTGAACACATGTGATCCTCACATCACTACCATCCTCCGGTTGTCCCGATTCCACGGGGCCATTGGTTCCGGACAACGACATGTGTATACAACTTGCGTAAGATCATAAACAACGAATATCTTCATGAATCAATAACATGTTCAGATCTGAGATCATGGCACTCGGGCCCTAGTGACAAGCATTAAGCATAACAAGTTGCAACAATATCATAAAAGTGACATCTACGGATACTAGGCACTATGCCCTAACAATCTTATGACTATTACATGACCAATCTCATCCAATCCCTACCATCCCCTTCAGCCTACAGCGGGAATTACTCACATGGATGGGGGAAACATGGCTGGTCGATGGCGTGATGGCGGTGAAGATCTCCTCCAATTCCCCGTCCAGTGCCGAACGGAGACTTCGGCTCTGCGACGAGTTCGCGATGTGGCGGTTCTCCCGGAGGGTTTCGGCGATTTCGACTCCTCCCGTGCGTTGTGTCGAACCCAATAAGTAGTCCGAAGGGGGGGCCTGGGCGTGAGGGCCACACCATGGCCGCGCGGCCCCCCCCCGCGCCGCCATATGGTGTGGGGCCCTGCCTCACCTCTCTTGCCCTTCTGGCTCGTCAATATTCTGGTAAAATAGGGCTTTCGCATAAATTCCGAGGATTTTCCGAAAGTTGGATTTCGCACAAAAAACGAGACACAGCAGTTCTGCTGAAACAGCGTTAGTCCGTGTTAGTTGTATCCAAAATACACAAATTAGAGGCAAAACAATAGCAAAAGTGTTCGGGAAAGTAGATACGTTTTGGACGTATCAACTCCCCCAAGCTTAGCTTATTGCTTGTCCTCAAGCAAGTTAACAACTGAGCGATAAAAGAACTTTCACGAACACATTTGCTCATATGATGTATATATTCTCATGCTATGGCTAATACTTAAGCAGTTCATAATGAGATACATGCAAATAAGATCATCCAACAGCTATGTCAATCATGGAGAGGTACCAACAATTAATAATAAGCATCATGAATCATGTATGTAAGCAGGATTGCAATGTTCATAAGAGAATATGATAAAGTGGTATCTCGCTTGCGTATTTGATCGGCAAAACATAAATGCCGAGGCACCTCCGAGTTCATAGAAAGACTAGAAGTAGTGATTGTCAAAGATAAAAGCATCAAAATTATACCACAATCAATTATATTTTGAGACAAGCATATTATACTAAGAATGACAGTTGTGCTCTCAAGGTAGTGCTCAAAGAAAGAATGAAGACACAACATAAAAGTAAAAGATTGACCCTTCGCAGAGGGAAGCAGGGGATTAACATGCGCTAGAGCTTTTTATTTGTAAAGCAGAGTAAAATTATTTTGAGAGGTGTTTGTTGTTGTCAACGAATGGTAATGGTTACACTAACTACCTCATCAACCGGACTCACAAGAGCGGCTCCCATTTTATTTATTTTTGGTTGGCACTCCTTCCAACCTTTCTTTCACAAACCATGGCTAACCGAATCCTCGGGTGCCTACCAACAATCACATACCATGAAGGAGTGCCTTTTTATTTAAGTTTTATTATGATGATGACACTCCCCCAACCTTTGCTCACACAAGCCATGGCTAACCGAATCCTTCGGGTGCCGTCCAACAATCACAAACCATGAAGGAGTGTCTATTTAAGTTAATTAATTTGGGACTGGGAATCCCATTGCCAACTCTTTTTGCAAAATTATTGGATAAGCGGATGTGCCACTAGTCCATATGAGAGTCCGTCAAAAGTAAATGACAAGGTTCAAAGCTAAACACCACATACTTCCTCATGAGCTATGAAACATTAACATAAATTGAGAAGCATTTTGAAAGTTTTAAAGGTAGCGCATGAGAATTTACTTGGAATGGTTTGAAATGCCATGCACAGGTATTTATGGTGGACACTTTGGAACAACTTGGTTTCAGGTGTTTGGAAGCACGAGCGGCGTTCCCGCTCAGTACAAGTGAAGGCTAGCAAAAGACTAGGGAGCGACAAATCAAGAGAGCAAGAATTGTCATAATCATGCTTGCGGCAAAATAAATTAACGGAGGCATAAAAGTGATACAATAACTCTGAAGCAATATAAATCATCGAGGCTTAATTGACTTTTTGTTCAGTCATATGCATGCGTGAGCATGTGCCAAGTCGATATAAATGAATTATTCAGAGGAGGATACCACAATGCCATACTTACTTATGAATAAAACAATGCAAGCAAACATCCATGACATGCTACTCATATTAATAAATTGGAGCTAAACATGAGAGATCATGAACTACTAGATTTTTAAATAACATATACCTCACATGAACCAACTAAGCATGTTCATATGGATGAGTATATGTACAAAAATGAAAGCAAATAGAGTTCATACCAGCCTCTCACCACAATCAGATTGTCGTAGATCGTCATTATTGCCTTTTCACTTGTGTAGCTTGGATAATATGAAATGAAAACCACGCTCCAGCCACCGAAGACCATTGAACTCATGATGAACTTTACAAACCAAAGAAGAACAGCAAATATTTTTGGTGTTTTCGAATTGGAAACAAGAACGAAAGAAAACAAGCAAACAAAGCAAAATCTTTTTGGGTTTTCTCATAGCAAACTAACGATAGCAAATAAAGTAAACTAAGAGCAAGGAACCAAATAAACAAATGGTGAAGAGAAACAACAGAAATATTTTTGGTCTTTTTGTGTTTTAGGAAAGAAACAAAGTGAAAACAAAAGAATGCAAACTAACAGAAACACAGAAAAGCAGGATGACAGAAATCTGCCAAATCCTGACAGCAGTACAGAAATCGAAATTAACAAAAATCTTCCATTGCTCAGACCAAAAAGTGTTCAACTAATGAAAGTTAGATAACAACCTGGGGAACATGCTCAAAAATTGGCAACTCAAAATAACGTTCTGGCTGTGCGTACGAATTTTTTTGGTAACAGCACAGAATCTGTTTTTGGACAGCACTTCCCCAAATATTATCTCCCCCTCATTAGAAAACCACTCTAAGAGACTAAACAAGTATGTACAAGTATCCAGCAACCATAATATGCAAAGAATGAGTGATTCCGGTATACCTCCCCCCAAGCTTAGGCTTTTGGCCTAAGTGGAGTTCATTCCCAACGAGGGTCGGAGTTCCACGCCGGTGGATCATACATGGAGTGGTAATAGGGCCCCTGTGCAGAAGAATATCGTGGAGGTTCCACATGCCCATGATGTTGATATGAGGAGCTCGCTGCATCGGATGAAGAGTCGGGGTGCTCCTCGGCCTCCTCCACATCTTCCCTTGCACGACGGCTTTCCCTTTCTATGTATGCGTTTAGCTCATTTTCTGTGATCGACCACCCGTCCCTGGCATCAAGGTTAAACAAAGAAGGTGTAGGCAAGCGTACTAGTTTTTCAATTTTCTTAGTTATACTCCAACTTTTCTTATACAAAGTTATCCTATAATGCAGGTTGTTCAAATTAGATGCATCTGAAATAAACTCATGTCTGATCATGGAGACAACATCAAGTTTCTCTATAGAAAGCGGAATATCTAAATGGTGAGGTCCTACACCATGCATAGCTAATAAGCGAGAGGCGATAAGACCTCCACAAATTCCTCCTTTCTCACGGTTAGTAGCAAGTCTACAAGCTATTAAAGCACCCAAATTATAAGTTCTATCCTGTTGCAAAGCAGCTAAGAAAGCCAAATCTTGGACAGATAATTTACCTCCAGTCCTTCTCGCAAGAACGCACTTTGTAATGAAATAGGCAAAGTAGCGGATGGCTGGCTGTTGAATGCTACTAATCTTACCACTATCATTGGAGCTCCTCCCATTACAAATCCTTGTAAAAGATTTGAGAGCTCCCGCGGTGTTCCCCGATCTTCTCGCAGGACCCCCACCGCGACACTCTAATTGTTGTACAAAAATCACTGAAAGGCAAGTCGATAGTTTTGTTATAAATCTTGTACCGGACCATGGGGTTAGTTTGAGACCGGTGAAATTCGAAATCCTGCACAACCGACACCGTTAGTTTAGCATATTGGTGAGGTTCACCAACAGTAAAACCTTCCAATCCTGCATTGGAAATTAGTGTTTGAACGTCTTGCAGGATTCCTGCATTCCGCATAAAATCCGTGCATGGGTAATAAGAGGGGTATACTCCCTCTTCACGATGAACTCTCATGACTTGCTGTACCTCCAACTCTTCTTGGTTAAGTTGGTGCATACTCCCTTCCATTTTCTGAAATTTTTCAACAATCATTATAAAATTTGATTTCAAGGTATGTAATTGAAGGGAACTACTATAGGAACTTGCTAGAGTACTAAACATGCATCAAAATTAATTTCTACCACTTAGAACAAGCATGCAAGCTCACTAAACATGTTATCTACAGCAGCAAAATATTCAAGATATACTCAACCAAATGAAATTCTAATTGGACAATCAAAGGAGTCACATACCAAGGAGTAAAAGTGCCAAATTTCAAACAGAAATCTGGGCTGAGCAAGGAGATCGAAAAATCGCGAGTTCTTGAGCAGAAACACGAGTGAGAGAAACTTGGTACGAGTTTTTTCGGGAGAGAGAAGATGTTGGGAGGAAGAGATGATGTAGTGGGGCAGGGGGGCCACACCCAGGGTGGCGCGTCCCTTGCTGGCCGCGCCGGCCTATGGTGTGGCACTGGTGCCCCACAGTCATCCTCTGTGCTCCCGTGCCTCGTCGAAAAATAGGACCAACGGTGTAATTTTTGTAATTTTTAGAGAACTTCGAAAATGCACATTTCTGGGTATTAAATTAATGATTACTGCGCAGGAAAATGATTTCTAAAATCTTAAATGACTAAAGCATATTGCAAAACAAAAGGTGCTACAGCAAGTAAAATGAGTGGAGGGAGAAAGAAAGAAATGTTGTTTAGCTCTCTTATGCATTAAAATATACTTGTTAACAAGGTTGATCAAGTCTTGCTACCAAATAAATTTTATATGACATAAGAAGAAATAAACCTCAAATCAATCATGTTACCTTATATTGAATTGATATGGATCCAATCACAAGAGTTTGATATTCTTCTTTAGGCTCATATATAGGACAATCAATGGATCCCACTTTGATAGTTTTCACATTAAAAATTGTATTGACTCCACATACTTTATCAATCCTCTTGGGAAAATAGACAGTGTGTTCCTTATCATCGACATTGAAAGTAACCATGCCTTTATTGCAATCAATAACAGCCCCTGCAGTATTAAGAAAGGGTCTTCCAAGAATAATGGACATATTATCATCTTCGGCATTTCCAACACAACAAAATCAGTTAATATCAAGCAATGTTGAGTAACTTGAACAGGAACATTTTCACATAAACCAACAGGAATAGCAGTAGATTTATCAGCCATTTGCAAAGATATATCAGTTGGTATCAATTTATCTAAATCAAGTCTCTTATAAAGAGAAAAAGGCATCACACTAACACCTGCTCCCAAATCACATAGAGCAGTTCTAACATAATTATTCTTGATGGAACAAGGAATAGTTGGTATACCTGGGTCGCCCAACTTCTTTGGAATCTTACCATTGAAGGAGTAATTAGCGAGCATAGTAGAAATCTACTCATTGGGAATTTTCCTTTTGTTAGTAACAATATCTTTCATATACTTTGAATAAGGAGGCAATTTAATAGCATCAGTCAAAGGGATTTGCAAAAATAAAGGTTTCATCCAATCACAAAATTTATTATAATGTTCTTCCTCCTTTGATTTTAGTTTCTTAACAGGAAAAGGCATTTGCTTTTGAACCCAAGGTTCTCTTTCATTACCATGTTTCTCAGTAATAAAATCTTCTTTAGTGTACTTTTTATTTTTAGCAGGCTTTTCAGGTTCTTTTTCAATTTCTTCTTTATCAGGAGTATCATCCTTATCATTACCTTTATCATGTTCATTACCACTTTCAGTTTCAGCATCAGAAATAGAAATACTATTAGGATCATTAACAGGTTCAGAGGATTCTACAACATTCTTATGTTTCTTTTTCTTTTTCTTAGATGGAGCACTAGTTTTAGTTAGTTGAGAATCTTGTTCAACTCTTTTGGGGTGCCCTTCAGGATATAGAGGATCCTGGGTAGAAACACCACCTCTAGTTGTTACTTCATAAGCATGTTTTTCTTTAGAATTATTTCCCAACAAGTCATTTTGCACTTTAGTAAGTTGATCAATTTGAGTTTGAACCATTTGAAAATGTTTAACAAGTATCTTAACATCATTGGAGGTTCTCTCCACAATACCATGCAATTCACTAATAGCTCGAGAATTTTCCATTAAATGATTCTCTACTCTCATATTAAAGTTTTCTTGCTTAACAATATAATTATCAAATTCATCTAAGCATTGAGCAGGAGGTTTTGAATACGGAATATCTTCCCTAGTAAAGCGTTGAAGCGAGTGTACCTCAATCATGGATGAAGGGAGTTATCTCACATAAATCTTCTATAGGAGGTAAATTCTTCACATCTTTAGGTTTAATACCCTTCTCTTTAAGAGACTTCTTGGCTTCCTCATATCTTCATCATTTAATTTAATCATACCCCTCTTCTTCACTATCGGTGTCGGGGTTGGTTCAGGTATAGACCAATCATCATGATTCCGGCCTATTTTAGCCAATAATTCTTCAGCGTCGTCTGGAGTTCTTTTCCTGAAAACACAACAACTATCCAGGTATGCCCTAGACTCAATAGTTAGTCCACTATAAAATATATCAAGTAAATCATGCTTTTCCAAATCATGGTCAGCTGAGCTCTAATAAGAGAGCAAAATCTCGCCCAAGCCTCAGGCAATTTCTCTCCATCTTCCTGGTCAAAATTATAAATTCTCTGCAAAGCAATATGTTGAGCACTAGCAGGAAAGTATTTGCGGAAGAAAACATCAAGCAATTCTTTTGGACTTTTAATAGAACCAGGAGGCAAATTATTATACCAAGTTTTAGCATCATCCTTTAATGAGAAAGGAAAATTTTAGCGACAAAATAAGTACGCATCTTAATATCATCAAAACAAGCCACTAAGAGTAGATAACTCAGTCATGTGTTCAACAACACTTTCTTTTTCAGTACCACAAAAGGGTGTTTTCTCAACAATAGCTATATGAGATAAATCAAGAGAAAAATCATAATCTTTATCCCTAATGTTTATAGGAGATGTGGCAAATTTAGGATCAGGAGATAGTTTATATCTAACAGCATGTTCTGCAAGCAACTTTTTAATTTTTCTTGCATCAGTAGTAGCATTGCATTTTTCAATAAAATCATCATCAAGCTCTACATAATCTTCATCAAGATCATCACTAGAATATTCAACAGACTTGAATTAACAGGTGTAGCAGCATTTTCATTAGGAGTTTCAGTATTTTCAATTTGTCTAGACTTAGCAATTGTAGCATCTAGAAAAGATCCTAACGAACCATCATTATCAAGCACAGCAGAAGCATCATCACAATTATGAGAGGAATTTTCAGATTCAGCAGAAGTACCAGCATTTGAAGTTTGTGGTGGTGAAACAAGTTTACTTATCACAGATGGTGAATCAAGAGCAGCAGAGGTACTAAGAGTTGTACCTTTTCTTGTAGTGGATGGTAATATGGCGATCTTAGTATCGCGAGGTTTACCCATGATTGAGAATTTGCAGCGAACAATATCAATCCAAGTGAACTTCCAAATAAAGCTATGCTCCCCGGCAACGGCGCCAGAAAATAGTCTTGATGACCCACAAGTATAGGGGATCGCAACAGTCTTCGAGGGAAGTATTACCCAATTTATTGATTCGACACAAGGGGAGACAAAGAATACTTGTAAGCCTTAACATTGGAGTTGTCAATTCAGCTGCACTGGAAACAGACTTGCTCGCAAGAGTTTATCATAGTAACAGTTTATGGCAATGGAAATAGTGAAATAACACAACGGTGAAATAAAGACAAGGTAGTGATTATAGTAAACAGCAGGATTAAAATACTGTAGGCACAGGGACGGATTTAACGGCGTTGCATGGATGAGAGAAACTCATGTAACAATCAAAGCAGGGGCATTTGCAGATAATAATAAACGGTATCCAAGTACTAATCAATCAATAGGCATGTGTTCCATATATAGTCGTACGTGCTCGCAATGAGAAACTTGCACAACATCTTCTGTCCTACCAGCCGGTGGCAGCCGGGCCTCTAGGCTACTGGATATTAAGGTACTCCTTTTAATAGAGTACCGGAGCAAAGCATTAACACTCCGTGAACACATGTGATCCTCACATCACTACCATCCCCTCCGGTTGTCCCGATTTCTGTCACTTCGGGGCCATTGGTTCCGGACAGCGACATGTGTATACAACTTGCAGGTAAGATCATAAACAACGAATATCTTCATGAATCAATAACATGTTCAGATCTGAGATCATGGCACTCGGCCCTAGTGACAAGCATTAAGCATAACAAGTTGCAACAATATCATAAAAGTGACATCTACGGATACTAGGCACTATGCCCTAACAATCTTATGACTATTACATGACCAATCTCATCCAATCCCTACCATCCCCTTCAGCCTACAGCGGGGGAATTACTCACACATGGATGGGGGAAACATGGCTGGTCGATGGAGAGGCGTTGGCGGTGATGGCGTGAAGATCTCCTCCAATTCCCCGTCCGGCTGGAGTGCCGAACGGAGACTTCTGGCTCCCGCGACGGAGTTTCGCGATGTGGCGGTTCTCTGGAGGGTTTCTGGCGATTTCGACTCCTCCCCGTGCGTTTTCAGGTCGAACCCAATAAGTAGTCCGAAGCGTCGGAGGCCGGCCGAGGGGCCACACCACATGGCCGCGGCGGGCCGCCCCCTATGGTGTGGGGCCCTCGGGCCTCCACCTCTCTTGCCCTTCTCGCTCCGTCAATATTCTGGTAAAATAGGGCCTTCTGCATAAATTCCGAGGATTTTCCCGAAAGTTGGATTTCTGCACAAAAACGAGACACCAGAGCAATTCTGCTGAAACAGCGTTAGTCCGTGTTAGTTGTATCCAAAATACACAAATTAGAGGCAAAACAATAGTAAAAGTGTTCGGGAAAGTAGATACGTTTTGGACGTATCAGTCACATGTAGGGTTGGGTGTCAGTCCACGACCAGACAGACTTCGCCTGCTGACAAGATGTTGATCCTGAGCCATGTGATACACCGAGAGTACAATGTGTATCCCTGCTTTAGCATATGGCCAGGAAGCAAAATCCCCTCCTCCAAATCGGCTAAAAGCAACACACATAATTTGGGTCGCAATTTCTTTCGCAAAAGTTTGTCGAACTAGGTCATGAACCCAACTCCCCGCATGTGGATTAAGGAGGTAGTCCACTATTGTGTTTTGTGGTAAAGGAACCGCATAAGTGAGCCGTTCAGGAGGCACCCCTGGAATGGAACTATCTGTCATGATAATTTTCGTACCATTGATGTCTACGCACGCTTCTATTCCTGTAGACAGTGTTGGGCCTCTAAGAGCAGAGGTTTGTAGAACAGAAGCAAGTTTCCCTTAAGTGAATCACCCAAGGTTTATCGAACTCAGGGAGGTAGAGGTCAAAGATATCCCTCTCAAGCAACCCTACAATTAAGATACAAGAAGTCTCTTGTGTCCCCAACACACCTAATACACTTGTCAGATGTATAGGTGCATTAGTTCGGCGAAGAGATAGTGAAATACAAGTAATATGGATGATTATAAGTAGTAATTGCAATCTGAAATAAAATGGCAGCAAGCGAACATGTAGCAGAACTTGTTGGAAACGGTGTTTCAATGCTTAGAAACAAGGCCTAGGGATCATACTTTCACTAGTGGACACTCTCAACAATTATCACATAATTGAATAAATAAATGCTACTCTCAAACACTCTCTTGTTGGATAACAAACACCATTCATTGTGTAGGGCTACAAGAGCACCCTCAAGCCGGAGTAAACAAGCTCCACAACTTCATAAAGGAATCACACACGATGCGCACACTGTCACCATCACACCGTGGAGAGTAACTCCGGAGTTCATATTAAAGTAACCTCTAGAGTGCATAATAGACAAGAGTAACATCTACATATTCAACTAGATCACAAAGCTCATGATCACATAAAGATCACACCATGGGAGAGAGAGATGAACCACATAGCTACCGGTAGAGCCCTCAGCCTCGGGGAGAACTACTCCCTCCTCATCATGGGAGACAGCAACGGCGATGAAGATGGCGGTGGTGTCGATGGAGATGGATTCCGGGGCACTTCCTCGTCCCGGCGGCGTGCCGGAACAGAGACTTCTGTCCCCCGAACTTGGCTTCGCGATGGCGGCGGCTACGTAACTTTTCGTGGAGGAAGACCGATGCCCCTAGGTTTTTACTTCTGGAGAATATATAGGCTGAAGGGTGGCGCTGAGTCCCGAGGGGCCCACCCCACAGGGCGGCGCGCCAGGAGGTGGGGGCGCGCCCCCTATGGTGTGGCCGCCTCGTGGCCCCGCCTCTCCTTCGGTGTTCTGGAAGACTCCGTGGAAAATAGGGCCGTGGGCTTTTGTTTCGTCCAATTCCGAGAATATTTGTAAACTAACTTTTCTAAAATAAAAAACAGCAGAAAATAGGAACCGGCACTTCGGCATCTTGTTAATAGGTTAGTTCCAGAAAATGCATAAAAATGATATAAAGTGTGAACAAAACATGTAGGTATTGTCATAAAACTAGCATGGAACATCAGAAATTATAGATACGTTGGAGACGTATCAAGCATCCCTGCTTAGTTCCTACTCGCCTCGAGTAGGTAAACGATAAAAAGAATAATTTCTGAAGTGACATGCTACCAACATAATCTTGATCAATACTATTGTAAAGCATATGAGATGAATGAAGTGACTCAAAGCAATGGTCTATAGTTTGCTAACAAAAGATGATGACTAAACAACTGAATCATATAGCAAATTTTTTTCATGAATAGTACTTTCAAGACAAGCATAAAAAATTCTTGCATAAAAGTTAACTCATAAAGCAATAGATTCTTAATTAGAGGTTTTTAAGCAACACAAAGGAAGATTTAAGTTTCAGCAATTGCTTTCAACTTTCAACATGTATATCTCATGGATAATTGTCAACACAAAGTAATCTGATGAGTGCAATAAGCATGTAAGAATCAATGCACACATTGACACAAGTGTTTGCTTCTAAGATAGAAAGAAGTAGGTAAACTGACTCAACATAAAGTAAAAGAAAGGCCCTTCGTAGAGGGAAGCAGGATTACTCATGTGCTAGAGCTTTTATTTTGAAAGCATGGAAACAATTGTGTCAACGGTAGTAATAATTCATATGGGTTATGTATAAAACTTCCTATAAGTTGCAAGCCTCATGCATCGAATACTAATAGTGCCCGCACCTTGTCCTAATTAGCTCGGATTTCCATGGATTATCATCGCATTACATATGTTTCAACCAAGTTTCACAAAGGGGTACCTCTATGCCACCTGTACAAAGGTCCAAGGAGATAAATCGCATTTGATTTCTCGATTTTGATAGATCTCAACTTGAGGACATCCATACCGGGACAACATAGAAAACAGATAATGGACTCCTCTTTTTAATGCTTTAAGCATTCAACAACAATAATATTCTCATAAGAGATTCTGAGGATTAATGTCCAAGCTGAAACTTCCACCATGATACATGGCTTTGGTTGGCGGCCCAATGTTCTTCTCTAACAACATGCATACTCAAACCATTAAAACTCATGGTAAATCTCCCTTACTTCAGACAAGACGAACATGCATAGCAACTCACATGATATTCAACAAAGGTGTGACAGGTTGATGGCGTCCCCAGATAACATGGTTACCGCTCAACAAGCAACTTATAAGAACTAAGATACATAAGCGACATATTCCTTACCACAATAGTTTTTAGGCTATTTTCCCATGAGCTATATATTGCAAAAAACAAAGAATGAATTTTTGAAAGGTTTTAAAGGTAGCACGCAAGCAATTTACTTTGGAATGGCAGAAAAATACCACATAGTAGGTAGTTATGGTGGACACAAATGGCATAGGTTTTGGCTCAAGGTTTTGGATGCACGAGAAGCATTCCCTCTCAGTACAAGGCTTTGGCAAGCAAGGTTGTTTGAAGCAAACACAATTATAAACCGGTACAAAAAAACTTACACAAGAACATATTGCAAGCATTATAAGAATCTACACTGTCTTCCTTGTTGTTCAAACACTTTTACCAGAAAATATCTAGACCTTGGACAGACCGACCAATCATGCAAACCAAATTTCAACAAGCTCTACGGTAGTTCTCCACTAATAGATTTAAACTACATGATGCAAGAGCTTAAACATGATATACTTGAGAGCTCAAAACAATTGCCAAGTATTAAATTATTCAAGATAATATACCAACTACCACATGAAGCATTTTCTGTTTCCAACCAAATAACAATCAATGCTGAGGCTTTCAGCTTTCGCCATGAATATTAAAGTAAAACAAAGAACACAAGTGTTCAAATGAAAAGGCGGAGCGTGTCTCTCTCCCACACAGGCATGCTAGGATCAGATTTATTCAGAGAATGAAAATAACAAAACGAAAATAAAAGCACACAGACGCTCCAAGTAAAGTGCATAAGATGTGACGGAATTAAAATATAGTTTAACTAGAGGTGACCTGATAAGTTGTTGATGAAGAAGGGGATGCTTGGGCATCCCCAAGCTTAGACACTTGAGTCTTCTTGAAATATGCTTGGATGAACCACGGGGCATCCCCAAGCTTAGGCTCTTCACTCTTCTTGATCACATTATATCACCCTTCTCTTTGACCCTTGAAAACTTCCTTCACACCAAACTCAAAGCAATCTCATTAGAGGGTTAGTGCATAATCAAAAATTCACATGTTCAGCAAGGACACAATCATTCCCAACACTTCTAGACATTACCCAAGGCTACTGAATTTTAATGGAGCAAATAAATCCACTCAAACACAGAAAAGAGGCAATGCGAAATAAAAGGCAGAATCTGTCAAAACAGAACAGTCCGTAAAGACGAATTTTTTCGAGGCACTTAACATGCTCAGATGGAAAATCTCCATTTCAATGAAAGTTGCGTACATATCTGAGGATTACTCATGAATTTTTTCAGAATTTTACGAGTTTTCTACAGAGAGAAAAACGCAAATTCGTGACAGCTAAAAATCTGTTCCTGCGCAGAAATCCAAATCTAGTATCAACTTTCTATCAAAGACTTTACTTGGCACAAAAAACGAAATAAACATGATAAGGAGAGGTTGCTACAGTAGTAACAACTTCCAAGACACAACAAAACAGTAGCAAAATAAAAACATGAGTTATCTCCCAAGAAGTGCTTTCTTTATAGCCATTAAGATGGGCTCAGTAATTTTAATGATGCTCTCGCAAGAAATAAGAGTTGAAGCAAAAGAGAGCATCAAAAGCAAATAAGAAACACTTTTAATTCTAACCCACTTCCTATGAAAAGGAATCTTGTAAATAAACAAGTCATGTAAGCATAATGCAATAAGCATAGGAAAACAAGACAAGCGCAACTTCAAGATTTTAAGCAAAAAGAGAGGTGCTTTAGTAACATGAAAATCCCTACAACCATTATGTCCTCTCTCATAAAGATTTTCAGTAGCATCATGAACAAACTCAACAATATAACTATCACATGAAACATTCTTATCATGAGCTACATGCATAAAATTATTACTCTCCACATAGGCATAGTCATTACTATTAATTGTAGTGGGAGCAAATTCAATAAGATAACTATCATTATTATTCTCATCACCATAATCATCATATATAGGAGGCATATTGTAATCATAATTAATTTTCTCCTCAATAGTAGGTGGACTGAAAATATGATAGTCATCATTGTAATCATCATATATAGGAGGTAAAGTATCATCAAAGTAAATTTTCTCCTCCATGCTTGGGGGACTAAAAATATCATGCTCCTCAAAACCAGCTTCCCCAAGCTTAGAATTTTCCATAGCATTAGCAACAATGGTGTTCAAAGCATTCATACTAATAACATTGCCATTAGCATGCATATAAAGTTCCATAGGTTTTTTAATTTTCTCTTAAACACCTCATGTCCTAACTCAAGATAAATACTATAAAGATCTCTAATATTTTTGTTGTTTTCCATTAAGCCTAACTAGTGAAATAAAAACAAGAGACAAAAAGATAAAATTGCAGAATCTAAAGGAGATAGCTTCGAGCACTCACACACCGGCAACAATGCTAGGAAATAGCTTAGTAGTCTGAGGATGTGAATACCTTTTACCTTACGTCCCCGGCAACGGCGCCAGAAAATAGCTTGATGTCTACGCACTCTTCTATTCCTGTAGACAGTGTTGGGCCTCAAAGAGCAGAGGTTTGTAGAACAGCATCAAGTTTCCCTTAAGTGAATCACCCAAGGTTTATCGAACTCAGGAGGTAGAGGTCAAAGATATCCCTCTCAAGCAACCCTGCAATTAAGATACAAGAAGTCTCTTGTGTCCCCAACACACCTAATACACTTGTCAGATGTATAGGTGCACTAGTTCGGCGAAGAGATAGTGAAATACAAGTAATATGGATGATTATAAGTAGTAATTGCAATCTGAAATAAAAATGGCAGAAAGCGAACATGTAGCAGAACTTGTTGGAAACGGTGTTTCAATGCTTAGAAACAAGGCCTAGGGATCATACTTTCACTAGTGGACACTCTCAACAATGATCACATAATTGAATAAATAAATGCTACTCTCAAACACTCTCTTGTTGAATAACAAACACCATTCATTGTGTAGGGCTACAAGAGCACCCTCAAGCCGGAGTAAACAAGCTCCACAACTTCATAAAGGAATCACACACGATGCGCACACTGTCACCATCACACCGTGGAGAGTAACTCCGGAGTTCATATTAAAGTAACCTCTAGAGTGCATAATAGACAAGAGTAACATCTACATATTCAACTAGATCACAAAGCTCATGATCACATAAAGATCACACCATGGGAGAGAGATGAACCACATAGCTACCGGTAGAGCCCTCAGCCTCGGGGGAGAACTACTCCCTCCTCATCATGGGAGACAAAAACGGCGATGAAGATGGCGGTGGTGTCGATAGAGATGGATTCCGGGCACTTCCGTCCCTGGCGGCGTGCCAACGAGACTTCTCCCCGAACTTGGCTTCGCGATGGCGGCGGCTACGTAACTTTTCGTGGAGGAAGACCAATGCCCCTAGGGTTTTTACTTTTGGGAGAATATATAGGCGAAGGGCTGCGTCGGTGGAGTCCCGAGGCCCACCCCATAGGGCGCGCGACAGAGGTGGCCGCGCCCCCTATGGTGTGTCCGCCTCGTGGCCCCCCTTCGTCTCTCCTTCGGTGTTCTGAAGACTCCGTGGAAAATAGGGCCGTGGGCTTTGTTTGTCCATTTCCGAGAATATTTGTAAACTAACTTTTCTGAATTCAAAAACAAAAAACAAGAATCGGCACTTCGGCATCTTGTTAATAGGTTAGTTCCAGAAAATGCATAAAAATGATATAAAGTGTGAACAAAACATGTAGGTATTGTCATAAAACTAGCATGGAACATCAGAAATTATAGATACGTTGGAGACGTATCAACCATCTCCAATACCCCATCTCACACCCTGACGAACTAGCTCCTACTTGTAGTAATTCTTGTTCTTTATCAAGCATGTTCTTCAAAAGTTATTCTTTTGAGGTGTAAATGTCAATCAAACCATAGAAGCCCTAGTTCTTATTTGAAATACTTATTACTTCTTAATTAACATGTTCTTCAAAAGTTATTCTTTTGAAGTATAATATATGTAATCATCAACCATGCACCATAGAACTTAAAATTGACAACTGCTCTTTACATATTACTCAACTACAATTCCTTTATGTGTATACCTATTATATATGATGCATTATATCACTTGCTTATGCTATTAATATCATGAAACCCTAATAAGAACCATGTTTGAGAACCATTCTAAAAGTGCAACACACTCTAAAGAAATCTCTACAGCTCACCAATCCTAAATCATCGAGGTTAGATTACGCTCGGGACGATTGCATCTCATACTATGCATTATAGCATCTTTGACAGTTCTTTAAACATTGTCCTTACCGGACAATGATGGTATTTCAGAATTTGGAGTTATCACGTATCGAAGCTTTTGCCTGCATAATCTTGCAGTCAAGAAAGGTAAGTTCATCGCTTGCTCATGTCATTTGATTATTTTTATCAAACTATATGCAAAGTACTATACTTATCACTCCTGCATTGAAAAGCAAAATATTATTTTACAATTATGAATGTGACTATGTGGTGGGCAATGGAACCATGGTATGTGTTGATTGGTGGAGGTTCCATTTCAAGGGTTCTATTCATCTAGGACTAAGTACCAATGCCGTCCAGTGATTCTAGCGCCGTACATATCGCGTTGATCATAAGATCTATAATGGCTCTAGGGAAGTCAGTTGTATCTTTTCCCTCCTGCACGCCAACGGACTTGATAGAGCCTGGCGGTGTGCTGGGATAACACTGCAGTAGGTTGGGAAATCCTTTAAAATCCCCATCCGTGTGGATGAGAGGCTCTACCGTCTATGAAGGATTGTCCGACGTACATTGGGGGTAAAGCCGTATGATCGGGAGATGTCTATCGGGGATGTACGGGTGGACAAAAGAGTGGGTTTGCAGGATCGCGAGAAAGGCATTGATTGGCTTGGATCTTACACCGGGCCCCGCACCAAGGAAGCGTGGACGGGAAAGTACACCCGGTTGGTATCAAGGATAAGCTCTTATGGGAAAAGTAACGCACCTCCGCAGAGTGTATCAAATTGTGGCTTAATCTGTTCCGGAAGGAACTACGAACACGGCAGAAAGGAACTCCATGAAGTTCTCGTCAACCCGTGGAAGACCGATTTGCATAGTTTTCAGAATAAAATAAACCTTTTGTAGAAATGTTTACGAAAACTTGCATTCGCCTATGACTTTCTGGTCTGTGGCTGTAGCTAGTGCATGATACACCTATTTCCTATAATGAACTTGCTGAGTACGCTCGTACTCATTCCCTCCCATTTGAACCCTCTTCTTAGATCAAAGCACCGAAGGAGAAACTACCGTGGAATTCGAAGACAAAGGAGTCAAATGCAACAAGATGAAGAATCCAAGCAAAGAAGTCAATGAAGTCAACTTCTACAGCAACTATAGTGGAAACTTAGACTAGTAATAGAAGGGAACCTTTCCCTAATCCTAGCACCTAAGTAGCTAGAGTTCTATAGCAAGCCAAGTAGCTCTTGAGCTTGGGTTAGCAATAAGTTAGACTACTAGTCGTTCTTCTGGAGCTTTATTTGAAGTTTTACCACACGGTAAAGTAGGAGGCTGTGTGATTGAAACAGTTTGTGTATCCTTCTATACACATGCCTTGGACTCGCATATGTTTCTGTTGTACCACTCTGAGGGATGTAATATGAGTGGAACGGTGTTTCACTTGTGTTATGTCAATGACGTGCGTACTACATCATGCAGTGGTATGCTGTGTCACCATAGTTTCTACAAGTTCAATTCTTTCTTTGCAATGTTAGGCTTTGCGGAATATAAAGGTGAGCCTAATGCAAACTAGGTGAGGCACCCTAGATGATGATACAAGTAACTCAAGCACGAAGGCTCTCACATGCAGTTATATCACAAGTAAAGAGTTCGGTTAGGGATAACCGATAGCACGCGGAGACGAAGGTTTATTCCCGTGTTCCCTTCCTTTGCAAGAAGGTACGTCACGTTTGGAGAGGTGGGGATCCCACGAAGGATTTCCCAACGCCACGAAGGCTCACCTTCTTCTCCGAGCCTATCCCACGAAGGAATAGCTCTTTCACTTGTGGTAGACTTTGAGGCAGCCTCCAAACCTTCACAATCTTGTCAGGAGCAAATCCACAGTCAGGATGCTTCGGGACGCTTTTTCCCACCTAACCCTAGAGAGCAAGTATCTTGATGAATACAAGGGGGAACAAGATTTGGCTTGGTGGAACTATAGATCAAGACCTCCTCTAGCTTTCCCCTGAGGGATTTGAGTTTGGGTGGAGGAGGAGGGAGATCTGAGGCTTTTTGGTGTTTCTATCTATGGAGTATGAGAGAGAGAGAGAGAGAGCTCAAGAACAGTTTGTAGTGTAGTGCCTAACCGTTCTAAGCTAGGAGAAGGGGTATATATAGGTCCACTGGAAATCCAACCATCGGGGACCGTTGACGACTTGTCCAACTCGACAGTTATGTCGAAGAGGCCGGTCTGCCGGGCCAGGCGCCGGAATGGCCGGTGACACGCCCGGTGCCGCCGGGCCACAGACCGGGCCGACCGGCAGCCGCCGGACCGAGCACTGGGCCAGAGCCGAGCGTGTGCGTCGAGTCCCTAGATCCGCTCCGGTGTGCACCAGCATAGGAGCTGGCATTCGCTGGGCGGTCTGGTGTTGGAGCCGGTGTCTCTGGGCTGGGTGTCGGGCCAGCCAGCAGAAACCGGATGCTAGTGCTAGGTGATGCGCGATGTACACGTCCGTTGGGAACCCCAAGTGGAAGGTATGATGCGTATAGAAGCAAGTTTCCTCAGTATGAAACCAAGGTTTAATCGAACCAGAGGCCGGCCGAGGGATGGTGATGTTGGCCAACAACTCGAACGTGGAACCTGCACAACACAACCAACTTGCCCCAACGAACACCATTATCCTGTGCAAATAACCGATTGTAAGATGATTGTTTGCAAGAAAACAAAAAACAAGTATTGCAGTAGATTGTATGCGATGTAAAGAATAGGACCGGGTCCACAGTTCACTAGAGGTGTCTCTCCCGTAAGATAAAAGCATGTTGGGTGAACAAATTACAGCCGGGCAATTGACAAATAGAAAAGGGCATAACAATCCATATACATGATATGATAAATATAGTGAGATTTAATCCGGCATTACGACAAAGTACATAGACCGCCATCCAACCGCATCTATGCCTAAAAAGTCCACCTTCAGGTTATCATCCGAACCCCATTCAGTATTAAGTTGCAAACAACACAATTGCATTAAGTATGGTGTGTAATGTAATCAACAACTACATCCTTAGACATAGCATCAATGTTTTATCCCTAGTGGCAACAACACAACACAACCTTAGAACCTACTGTCACGATCCCAGGTGTCAATGAAGGCATGAACCCACTATCGAGCATAAATACTCCCTATTGGAGTTAAGAGCAAAAACTTGGCCAGAGCCTCTACTAATAACGGAGAGCATGCAAGATCATAAACAACACATAAACAATAGATTGATAATCACCATAACATAGTATTCTCTATCCATCGGATCCCGACAAACACAACATATAGTATTACGTATAGATGATCTTGATCATGTTAGGCAGCTCACAAGATCCAACAATGAAGCACAATTAGGAGAAGACGGCCATCTAGCTACTGCTATGGACCCATAGTCCAGGGGTGAACTACTCACTCATCACTCCGGAGGCGATCATGGCGATGAAGAGTCCTCCGGGGAGATGAATCCCCCTCCGACAGGTGCCGGAGGCGATCCCCGAATCCCCCGAGATGGGACGGCGGCGGCGCGTCTCTCGGAAGGTTTTTCGTATCGTGGCTCTGCACGGGGCTCGCGACGGAGGCTATAAGTAGGCGAGGCAGGTCAAGAGACGCACGAGGCCTGTACAGGCCGGCGCGCCAGGGCCCGCCGCGCCGGTCACTCCGGCCACCCGTGGCCCCACTTCGACTCCCCTTCGGTCTTCCGGAAGCTTCGTGCAAAAATAGGACCCGGGCGGTGATTTCGTCCAATTCCGAGAATATTTCCTTACTAGGATTTCTGAAACCAAAACAGCAGAAAACAAGAACTGGCCTTCGGCATCTTGTTAATAGGTTAGTTCCAAAATGCGTAAATACGACATATAATGTGCATAAAACATGTAGGTATCATCAATAAAGTAGCATGGAACATAAGAAATTATCGATACGTTGGAGACGTATCAGCATCCCCAAGCTTAGTTCGCTGTCCCGAGCAGTAAAACGATAACAAAGATAATTTCAAGTGACATGCCATCATAATCTTGATCATACTATTTGTAAACATATGTAATGAATGCAGCGATCAAAACAATGGTAATGACATGAGTAAACAACTGAATCATAAAGCAAAGACTTTTCATGAATAGTACTTCAAGACAAGCATCAATAAGTCTTGCATAAGAGTTAACTCATAAAGCAATAAATCAAAGTAAAGGTATTGAAGCAACACAAAGGAAGATTAAGTTTCAGCGGTTGCTTTCAACTTATAACATGTATATCTCATGGATATTGTCAACATAAAGTAATATAACAAGTGCAATATGCAAGTATGTAGGAATCAATGCACAGTTCACACAAGTGTTTGCCTCTTAAGGTGGAGAGAGATAGGTAAACCGACTCAACAATAAAAGTAAAAGAAAGGTCCTTCAAAGAGGAAAGCATCGATTGCTGTATTTGTGCTAGAGCTTTTATTTTGAAAACATGAAACAATTTTGTCAACGATAGTAATAAAGCATATGAGTTATGTAAATTATATCTTACAAGTTGCAAGCCTCATGCATAGTGTACTAATAGTGCCCGCACCTTGTCCTACTTAGCTTGGACTACCGGATCTTCGCAATGCCATGTTTCAACCAAGTGTCACAAAGGGGTACCTCCATGCCGCCTGTACAAAGGTCTAAGGAGAAAGCTCGCATTTTGGATTTCTCGCTTTTGATTATTCTCAACTTAGACATCCATACCGGGATAACATGGACAACAGATAATGGACTCCTCTTTAGTGCATAAGCATGTAGCAACAATTATTATTCTCATATGAGATTGAGGATATATGTCCAAAACTGAAACTTCAACCATGATTCATGGCTTTAGTTAGCGGCCCAATGTTCTTCTCTAACAATATGCATGCTCCAATCATTAAGGTGATAGATCCTTCAGACAAGACGGACATGCATAGCAACTCACATGATATTCAACAAAGAATAGTTGATGGCGTTCCCCAAAAGCATGGTTATCGCACAACAAGCAACTTAATAAAAGATAAAGTGCATAAGTACATATTCAATACTACGGTAGTTTTTAAGGCTATTTTGTCCCATGAGCTATATATTGCAAAGGTGAATGATGGAATTTTAAAGGTAGCACTCAAGCAATTTACTTTGGAATGGCGGAGAAATACCATGTAGTAGGTAGCATGGGCGGCGCCAGGGGTATGCCCCTGTATGCCCAGGCATACCAATATATTTTGGCCCAATTTTTTTTTCTATTAGGCCCATGCGGCCAAGCCCATGGAACAAGCAAGTCTTCTCGCTGGCTGCGTCTGTATCGTTCCAACGCTGCTTCGTATCGGTCCAACGCAACGCGGCGACGGACAGAGGCATAGAGCCAACCCTAGACGATTGGCATGGCGGCTGGGCAGGGCACCACCGCGCCCGCGACGGGCGACCGGCGACCGCCTCACCGGCGACCTGCGGCCGACTCACCGGCGGCCAGGAGGACTCGGCGACTCGCAGCTTTGTACGTACGAATCCTCTCATCTCTTGCCTCTTCTGCTCTTCCCCATTCCGATTTAGGATTTAGATGTTTATAGTTGTCTATAAATTCGAAATTACCTGCACCAAATTAGTATTTTAGATATTTACGAGAGTAGTAGATTACTAAACTAGCACTACAATTAGTAGATAGAAAATCAGACTAGGCCATTTGTTCATATCTCAATTTTCCATTGTTTTGGACCTTTTGGTTGTTATGTAGATGAAGAAAAAGAATGGTGTTGGGCTTGCTGGAAGCAGCATATATGCATAGTATTTTATTGTTTACAAGTTTCTCAAGTTGGTTACATTTGTTGAGAAAGAATTATTCAACCAAGTGAAGGATGAGGATGTCATCAATCTCTTCCAAAAGGGTGCCCGCAAAAGTTATATTGTAAGAGGTACTTCCTTTTTCCATTGAAATTTGTTGTTGTACTTCGATTTGTATGGATTTACGCACTTTCGTATTATGTATTGTACTAAAATAATTGTTATAGTCCTACTGAAATTATTGTCCTAGTGAAAATATAGTCTATATAGACTTTTGTTTGTGTTTTTCTAAGCTATGTGAAAATTATAGGCGTTTGCTCGTGTTTTTCTTTGCTTTGAGAACATTTTTTTGGCTGCTGGGAATACCCACCACCATTTTCCTGGAGCCGCCGTTGGTAGGTAGGTATGGTGGACACAAATGGCATAGTGGTTGGCTCAAGGATTTTGGATGCATGAGAAGTAATCCCTCTCGATACAAGGTTTAGGCTAGCAAGGTTATTTGAAGCAAACTCAAGGATGAATCGGTGCAGCAAAACTCACATAAAAGACATATTGTAAACATTATAAGACTCTACACCGTCTTCCTTGTTGTTCAAAACTCAATACTAGATATTATCTAGACCTTAGAGAGACCAAATATGCAAATCAAATTTTAGCAAGCTCTATGTATTTCTTCATTAATGGGTGCAAAGTATATGATGCAAGAGCTTAAACATGAGCACAACAATTGCCAAGTATCACATTATCCAAGACATTTTAAAATTACTACATGTAGCATTTTCCAATTCCAACCATATAACAATTTAACAAAGAAGAAACTTCGCCTTGAACATTATGAGTAAAGCCTAAGGACATATTTGTCCATATGCAACAGCGGAGCGTGTCTCTCTCCCACAAGGTGAATGCTAGGATCCATTTTATCTATTATATATTAAAAGTACATTAAGGGCTAACCAGAAATTAGAGAATTAGCTAGAAAATCCTACAAAAATAGAAACATCGGACCGTTAAATTTAGCTGGCAATATATCTCAGCCGATAATTTTATTGGTCAACTCCTCCCCACGATCAGTCACGTTTCCAATGGAATCGAGCGACATAAAAAAAAGACTTAGAAATAACTAAACCTAATCAGGCGACGGAGGAAGGAACACTACCGCCGCCATGGGGTTTCACCGATCGATCGGAAAAGAATCCCAGCGCTCCCACGCGCGCGGCAGCTCCGCGTGGATGACCACCGATTCAAGTTTTCAGGTTCCTCGGTTCTTCACGTTTGTAAAGTAGCTTTTGGCATGCAATTGAGTTTTTTATTCTGTCTTCTCACATCACATCACACCTTGAGAAATAATCTGTATAATCAGACTTGAGAAATTGCTACTGATAGACGTTTTGTCCTACGTGCAATTCCCTAGGAACGTCCATATATTGTTTGGGGCTATCTTGATCTATTAATTTGTAGCTTTCAGCTGGAGGGTTGGTCCATGCCATCGGTGTAGATTCAGTTCTAGGTACTCAATCATAAGCATGACCTAGCTTACAATCTTTTATTAACCATCGCATGCTAATTATTGTAACTTTTGTTTTTACAAATACAGATGTTTTTGCGCGCTGAATTCAGCACCAGCAAGCTATTGTACTTCGATCAAGGGAATTGAGCTGCTACAGGAATCTACTGATTTATTTTATGGATACAAGAGAAAGGAGGTACGTACTACAGTGCTATGGACTCATTGATTTACAATTTTACATAGACAGGAAAAGAAGAGACAATAAGTGAGAACATTTGATACATGTTAATTATGTAAGTTTTCAAGTTTTTATCTGCTTACAAAAAATTGTCACTCATACTTGCTATTTCTATTCTCTATAGAAAATATAATTTACAAGATGATGTTTATTTGATTTAAAATATCCTTAGCATTTTTAATTTCTCCCAAAAAATTGTTTAGTTGTTGCACCCACTTTGTGTCCTCAGATCTATCCTCCGCCATTTTGCTTCTCACGCACGCTGCCGATGCGAAGTATTTGGATCCCCTAATGTTTCGAAGCATGATGCTGCTGCCACCGTATTTGCCTCCCGTTGGCCTGTCAAGTCTTTAATATGTGCATAAGCATCAGGTTTTATGTTGCCTCATCCATACACCATTCAGCCATGCAACTATGCAAGGCCGATCGATCCATGGAACTAAAAATTTGCCTCATGCACAAAGCCTGCCAACGCCCCCGCTCTTCAGTGAAGCATGATTTTTCTCAACCCAACGTCATGCTAACTATCATTGCCACTCCTGAGTCCTGACCATAATCGGTCGCATCAGAGGCGCCATACGGATCCACATATGGCTCCAAGCAAACAGGTGTATGGATAGTTTTATGCGTACCATGCATGGATATACGTATAAAGGAGCTGAATCGATGGAAGCGCCCTAACCCGCAACGTAAGATCAGAACGATTGAAGTATGAAACGCATCTGGATGCAACTTTAATATTAAATCATTATAGCATAGAATTATTTTCATGTCTAGGCTATTTCATGTTATCCATTGGTTCTCCACCTCTAATTTTTTTTGTATCCACATAATAATTATCGTTCATGCTTGCTATTCCTATTCTCTATAAAAAAATTAATCTAAAGATGAAATTGTTTGTTATTTTTTTATCATTTGTAATTTCTCTCTCAAAAAAATTGTTAGGTTGTTGCGCCCTTTTGTGTCCTCGGAATTATCCTCCACCATTTTGTTGGCCTAATGAGAACAGTTCCGATTTATCAATTCTGTTTCAAAAAAATATCTTTGAAATTAGTTGAAAGCTATATGTTCTCGGAAATTCGCAAGATAAAATGATATATTCTTTCTCGCCTTAACTTGAATTCCTAGATCGAAAAACAAATTGAATTTTGAGTTCAGGTTAACTAAGGACATAGACATGAGAGATATGATTACAAAAAAAAAAAAAAAAACGATTTAGAGCCAGAGCCATGCCAACTGTTTCAACAGACCTTGGGGTCAAGATCAAATTTTACTTATTCATTTTATTTAAGGAGCAGTTTTAAGAGTCGATGCAGAAAACTGAATTCGCCCCACACAAAAAAAAAACAAAAATACATGTGGGATATATCTGCATCTGTTACCCTGGCATCATAATTGTAGTTTGCTAGGTAGAACTTTTGACTTGCATCCTTTTTTTGTGTAAAATGTTCTTAGGTCTACAATTGTTGGTAACTCTACTATGGCTTCACTTTTTACATGGTTAGGAGGCAAATTGCAATTGACAATTCTGTTTGAGCTCTACTGCAAGGTTAGGAGGCAAACTGCAAATGACAATTCTGTTAGGAGGCAAAGTGGTAGACAATTACATATCGAAGCTCCACTTGTCAGGTGTTGATGGGTTAGGTTTTCTCATGACATACAATGTTCACCACACATTGATTTGGGCGTCGAACTCAGCAACGAATTATCAGAATAAAGATTACTTATTAACAGCATCCATGGATTCTTTTATGTTTCTTCTTCTGCGTTACATCTTTTTGGCCAACTCTTAAAAATATTATTACTCTTCCAAGTAGTCCTTCTCCAAAACGATTTGTTTGACAATTTTTTTTGTAAAATTGGGCATGTGAAGCATATTATTGCTGTTCCAAGTAGTCATTCTCCAAAACAATGCGTTTCATCGTTTTTGTTGCAAACTTGGGCATGTGATCACCCCCATCCCCGTGTAAACATTATAGAAACCCATATGTGTTTCCTAATAATTTTGTACTTACGTACGTTAGGTAGTAAATATTTTTGTGTACGACAATTTATTGGTATACGTTACTTAATTTACAAAACATGTGTTTTAGGTCAGAACTATGCTTTTAAATCGAGTCAATCCGTACTTTCGAGGTTGATTATGTCATTCTAATTTTATTTGACTATGCTAAACAATGTAGGCCCTCAAAACAAATTTTACAATAAATTAGTTCATCTTATTGCATGCCACTAACAATTTATATTAAATATAAAAACAAATAAAGCAGATGCCCGCGCATAGCAGCATATATAACGTTAAATTGGCATAGTAAACATTTGCATTTCAAGACGGTACCGACACTAATCAGTACAAACTTATTCGCGGACGGGAGGAGTAGTACAAAACGTTTTCATATAAAGTGGGTCAAATTTTAATTAGTTTGACTCGGGAAGAATTCTATAAGTACAAACTTATTCGCGGACGGGAGGAGTAGTACAAGACATCAATTGGGTAGTAATTTACACCTATACTTTGTGTTAGATATACTCAAATAATTACAACAATTAAATATTATATGGTTAGTATTTATATAAATTTATATAAACAATAATTTTAATAAAAATAAAAAATATTTGAACCACCCATCCTAGATTTCAGATAAATGTTGACATTTTATTAAGTTGTTGAGAAATATTTTCCTTTATGGGTCATATGTAGGAGAAATTTTAGAACCGTCAAGATGTCGCCCGCGCATGTGCGCGGGCCACTGTGCTAGTTGATACGTCTCCAACGTATCGATAATTTCTTATGTTCCATGCTACTTTATTGATGATACCTACATGTTTTATGCACATTATATGTCATATTTATGCATTTTCTGGAACTAACCTATTAACAAGATGCCGAAGAGCCATTGCTGTTTTCTGCTGTTTTTTGGTTTCAGAAATCCTAGTAAAGAAATATTCTCGGAATTGGACGAAACTTTCGCCCAGGGTCCTATTTTTGCACGAAGCTTCCAGAAGACCGAAGACCTAACGAAGTGGGGCCACGAGGCAGCCAGGGGGTGGGCGCGGCCCAGGTCTTGGCCGCGCGTCCCTGCCCCCTGGGCCCTCGTGTGGCCCCTCGCGTTGACCTTCCGCCACTTAAAGCTCCCGTCGCGAAACCCCCAGCACCGAGAGCCACGATACGGAAAACCCACAGAGACGCGCCGCCGCGAATCCCATCTCTGGGGATTCGGAGATCGCCTCCGGCACCCTGCCGGAGAGGGGATTCATCTCCCCGAGGACTCTTCATCGCCATGATCGCCTCCGGAGTGATGAGTGAGTAGTTCACCCCTGGACCATGGGTCCATAGCAGTAGCTAGATGGTCGTCTTCTCCTTGTTGTGCTTCATTGTTAGATCTTGTGAGCTGCCTAACATGATCAAGATCATCTATATGTAATTCTATATGTTGTGTTTGTCGGGATCCGATGGATAGAGAGTACTATGATTATGGTGATTATCAATCTATTGTTCATGTGTTGTTTATGATCTTGCATGCTCTCCGTTATTAGTAGAGGCACGTTTTTACTCTTAACTCCAAGAGGGAGTAATTATGCTCGATAGTGGGTTCATGCCTTCATTGATACCTGGGACAGTGACAGAAAGTTCTAAGGTTGTGATGTGCTGTTGCCACTAGGGATAAAACATTGATGCTATGTCTAAGGATGTAGTTATTGATTACATTACGCACAATACTTAATGCAATTGTCTGTTGCTTTGCAACTTAATACTGGAGGGGGTTCGGACGATAACCTCAAGGTGGACTTTTTAGGCATAGATGCAGTTGGATGGCGGTCTATGTACTTTGTCGTAATGCCCAATTAAATCTCACTATATTTACCATGTCATGTATATGCATTATTATGCCTTTCTCTATTTGTCAATTGCCCGACTGTAATTTGTTCACCCAACATGCTTTTATCTTATGGAGAGACACCTCTAGTGAACTGTGGACCCCGGTCCTATTCTTTACATAGCATACATTCTACTTGTTTTACTGTTTTCTTTGCAAACATCTTCCACTCGATACGTTTAATCCTTTGTTACAGCAAGCCGGTGAGATTGACAACCTCACTGCTTCGTTGGGGCAAAGTACTTTGGTTGTGTTGTGCAGGTTCCTAGTTGGCGCCGGAATCCCTGGTGTTGCGCCGCATCACATTTCGCGACCATCAACCTTCAACGTGCTTCTTGGCTCCTACTGGTTCGATTAAACCTTGGTTTCATACTGAGGGAAACTTGCCACCGTGCGCATCATACCTTCCTCTTGGGGTTCCCAACGGACGTGTACATCTACGCGCATCAAGCACTTTTTCTGGCGCCGTTGCCGGGGAGATCAAGACACGCTGCAAGGGGAGTCTCCACTTCTCAATCTCTTTACTTTGTTTTTGTCTTGCTTTATTTTATTTACTACTTTGTTTGCTGCACTAAATCAAAATACAAAAAATTAGTTGCTAGTTTTACTTTATTTACCGTCTTGCTCTCTATATCAAAAACACAAAAAAATTAGTTACTTGCATTTACTTTATCTAGTTTGTTTTATTTACAGTTGCTAAAATGGCCAACCCTGAAAATACTAAATTGTGTGACTTCACAAATGCAAATAATAATGATTTCCTATGCACACCTATTGCTCCACCTGCTACTACAGCAGAATTCTTTGAAATTAAACCTGCTTTACTAAATCTAGTCATGAGAGAACAATTTTCTGGTGCTAGTTCTGATGATGCTGCTGCCCATCTCAATAATTTTGTTGAACTTTGTGAAATGCAAAAGTATAAAGATGTAGATGGTGATATTATTAAATTGAAAGTGTTTCCTTTCTCATTAAGAGGAAGAGCTAAAGATTGGTTGCTATCTTTGCCTAAGAATAGTATTGATTCATGGACTAAATGCAAGGATGCTTTTATTGGTAGATATTATCCTCCCGCTAAAATTATTTCTTTGAGAAGTAGCATAATGAATTTTAAACAATTAGATACTGAACATGTTGCTCAAGCTTGGGAGAGAATGAAAACTTTGGTAAAGAATTGCCCAACCCATGGACTGACTACTTGGATGATCATCCAAACCTTCTATGCAGGACTAAATTTTTCTTCGCGGAATTTATTGGATTCAGCTGCTGGAGGTACTTTTATGTCCATCACATTGGGGGCGGCTACAAAACTTCTTGATGATATGATGATAAATTACTCTGAATGGCACACGGAAAGAGCTCCACAAGGTAAGAAGGTAAATTCTGTTGAAGAAACCTCTTCCTTGAGTGATAAGATTGATGTGATTATGTCTATGCTTGTGAATGGTAGATCTAATGTTGATCCAAATAATGTTCCTTTAGCTTCATTGGTTGCTCAAGAAGAAAATGTTGATGTGAATTTCATTAAAAATAATAATTTCAACAACAATGCTTATAGGAACAACTCTGGTAATAACTATAGGCCATATCCTTCTGCTAATGGTAATGGTTATGGTAATTCTTATGGGAATTCTTACAACAATAATAGAAGTGTACCCTCTGGTCTTGAAGCCATGCTTAAAGAATTTATTAGTACACAAACTGCTTTTAACAAATCTGTTGAGGAAAAGCTTGATAAAATTGATACTATCGCTTCTAGAGTTGATAGGCTTGCCTCTGATGTTAATCTTTTAAAATTGAAAGTTATGCCTAATAATGATCTTGATAATAAGATTACTACTACAGCAAATGCCATCCAAGTTAGAATTAATGAGAATATAAGATTAATGGCTGAACTGCGTGCTAGGTGGGATAGAGAAGAAAATGAAAAACTAGCTAAAGAGAATAATGTAGCTAAAGTTTGGACTATTACCACCACTAGTAATGCTAATTCTTCACATGTTGCTGCACCTCCTACTATCAATGGTAAAATAATTGGTGTTGGCAATGTTTCTACTCCTAGTGCAAAGCGTACAAAACTGCCTGAAATTGCTAAAACTGCTGAAACTGCTTGTGATAAAACTGCTGAAATTTTTTCCAACCTTGGGAATAATGATCCCATTGCTGTAGCTCATAATGATTTAGATTTTGATGATTGCCACACCTCTGAAGTTATAAAGTTCTTGCAAAAACTTGCTAAAAGTCCTAATGCTAGTGCTATAAATTTAGCCTTTACAAAACATATTACAAATGCTCTCATAAAAGCTAGAGAAGAGAAACTAAAACTTGAAACTTCTATTCCTAGAAAGTTAGAAGATGGTTGGGAGCCCATCATTAAAATGAAATTCAATGACTTTGAATGTAATGCCTATGTGATCTTGGTGCAAGTATTTCTGTTATGCCTAAAAAGATTTATGATATGCTTGACTTGCCACCATTAAAGAATTGTTATTTGGATGTTAATCTTGCCGATAATGTTAAAAAGAAACCTTTGGGGAGGATTGATAATGTGCATATTACGGTTAACAATAACCTTGTCCCCGTTGATTTTGTTGTCTTGGATATCGAATGCAATGCATCTTGTCCAATTGTGTTGGGAAGACCTTTTCTTCGAACTGTTGGTGCTGTTATTGATATGAGGGAAGGTAATATTAAATATCAATTTCCTCTCAAGAAAGGTATGGAACACTTCCTAGAAAGAGAATGAAGTTGCCTTTTGATTCTATTATTAGAACAAGCTATGATGTTGATGCTTCTACTCTCGATGTTACTTGATTTGCACTTTCTGCGCCTAGCTGAAAGGCGTTAAAGAAAAGCGCTTATGGGAGACAACCCATGTTTTTACCTACAGCAATTTTTTGTTTTGTTGAGTCTTGGAAGTTGTTTACTACTGTAGCAACCTCTCCTTATCATGTTTTTGTGCCAAGTAAAGTTTCTATGTCAAAGTTGATGTTATATTTGGGATCGCTGCACAGAAACAGCATTGCTGTCTGTCACGAATCTGGGCATAATTCTCTGTAGAAAATTCGAAAAAATCTGCCAATTTACGAGCGTGATCCTCAGATATGTACGCAACTTTCATTAGTTTTGAGTTTTTCCATTTGAGCAAGTCTGGTGCCATTTATAAATTCGTCTTTACGGACTGTTCTGTTTTTGACAGATTCTGCCTTTTATTTCGCATTGCCTCTTTTGCTATGTTGGATTTATTTCTTTGATCCATTAATGTCCAGTAGCATTATGCAATGTCCAGAAGTGAAAAGAATGATTGTGTCACCTCTGAATGTGTGAATTATTAATGATGCACTAACCCTCTAATGAGTTTGCTTGAAGTTTGGTGTGAAGGAAGTTTTCAAGGGTCAAGAGAGGAGAATGATATACTAAGATCAAGAGGAGTGAAAGCTCTAAGCTTGGGGATGCCCCCGTGGTTCATCCCTGCATATTTTAAGAAGACTCAAGCGTCTAAGCTTGGGGATGCCCAAGGCATCCCTTCTTCATCGACAACATCATCAGGTTCCTCCCCTGAAACTATATTTTTATTCAGTCACATCTGGTGTTCTTTACTTGGAGCGTCGGTTTGTTTTCGTTTTTGTTTTTGTTTGAATAAGATGGATCCTAGCATTCACTTTGTGGAGAGAGACACGCTCCGCTGTTGCATATGGACACATGTGTCCTTAGGCTTTACTCATAATGTTCAAGGCGAAGTTTCTTCTTCGTTAATTTGTTATATGGTTGGAATTGGAAAATGCTACATGTAGTAATTCTAAAATGTCTTGGATAATGTGATACTTGGCAATTGTTGTGCTCATGTTTAAGCTCTTGCATCATATGCTTTGCACCCATTAATGAAGAAATACATAGAGCTTGCTAAAATTTGATTTGCATATTTGGTTTCTCTAAGGTCTAGATAATATCTAGTATTGAGTTTTGAACAACAAGGAAGACAGTGTAGAGTCTTATAATGTTTACAATATGTCTTTTATGTGAGTCTTGCTGCACTTGTTCATCCTTGAGTTTGCTTCAAATAACCTTGCTAGCCTAAACCTTGTATCGAGAGGGAATACTTCTCATGCATCCAAAATCCTTGAGCCAACCACTATGCCATTTGTGTCCACCATACCTACCTACTACATGGTATTTACCCGCCATTCCAAAGTAAATTGCTTGAGTGCTACCTTTAAAATTCCATCATTCACCTTTGCAATATATAGCTCATGGGACAAAATAGCCTTAAAAACTATCGTAGTATTGAATATGTACTTATGCACTTTATATTTTATTAAGTTGCTTGTTGTGCGATAACCATGTTTCTGGGGAACGCCATCAACTATTGTTGAATATCATGTGAGTTGCTATGCATGTCCGTCTTGTCTGAAGGTCTATCATTTTAGTGGTTGGAGCATGCAAAATTGTTAGAGAAGAACATTGGGCCGCTAACTAAAGCCATGAATCATGGTGGAAGTTTCAGTTTTGGACATATATCCTCAATCTCATATGAGAATAATAACTTTGCTACATGCTTATGCATTAAAGAGGAGTCCATTATCTGTTGTCCATGTTGTCCCGGTATGGATGTCTAAGTTGAGAATAATCAAAAGCGAGAAATCCGAAATGCGAGCATTCTCCTTGGACCTTTGTACAGGCGGCATGGAGGTACCCCTTTGTGACACTTGGTTGAAACATGGCATGCAAAGATCCGGTAGTCCAAGTTAAGTAGGACGAGGTGCGGCACTATTAGTATACTATGCGTGAGGCTTGCAACTTGTAAGATATAATTTTCATAACTCATATGCTTTATTACTACCGTTGACAAAATTGTTTCATGTTTTCAAAATAAAAGCTCTAGCACAAATACAGCAATCGATGCTTTCCTCTTTGAAGGACCATTCTTTTACTTTTATTGTTGAGTCAGTTTACCTATCTCCTTCCACCTTAAGAAGCAAACACTTGTGTGAACTGTGCATTGATTCCTACATACTTGCATATTGCACTTGTTATATTACTTTATGTTGACAATATCCATGAGATATACATGTTACAAGTTGAAAGCAACCGCTGAAAACTTCTTATGTGTTGTTTCACCTTTACTTTGATTTATTGCTTTACGAGTTAACTCTTATGCAAGACTTATTGATGCTTGTCTTGAAGTACTATTCATGAAAAGTCTTTGCTATATGATTCAGTTGTTTACTCATGTCATTACCATTGCTTTGATCGCTGCATTCATTACATATGTTTACAAATAGTATGATCAAGATTATGATGGCATGTCACTTCAGAAATTATCTTTGTTATCGTTTTACCTGCTCGGGACGAGCAGAACTAAGCTTGGGGATGCTGATACGTCTCCAACGTATCGATAATTTCTTATGTTCCATGCTACTTTATTGATGATACCTACATGTTTTATGCACATTATATGTCATATTTATGCATTTTCTGAACTAACCTATTAACAAGATGCCGAAGAGCCAGTTGCTGTTTCTGCTGTTTTTGGTTTCAGAAATCCTAGTAAAGAAATATTCTCGAATTGGACGAAACTTTCGCCCAGGGTCCTATTTTTGCACGAAGCTTCCAGAAGACCGAAGACCTAACGAAGTGGGCCACGAGGCAGCCAGGGTGGCCGGCGCGGCCCAGGTCTTGGCCGCGCGGCCCTGGGCCCCTCGTGTGGCCCCTCGCGTTGACCTTCCGCCTACTTAAAGCTCCCGTCGCGAAACCCCGCACCGAGAGCCACGATACGGAAAACCTTAGAGACGCGCCGCCGCGAATCCCATCTCGGGGATTCTGGAGATCGCCTCCGGCACCCTGCCGGAGAGGGGATTCATCTCCGGAGGACTCTTCATCGCCATGATCGCCTCCGGAGTGATGAGTGAGTAGTTCACCCCTGGACCATGGGTCCATAGCAGTAGCTAGATGGTCGTCTTCTCCTTGTTGTGCTTCATTGTTAGATCTTGTGAGCTGCCTAACATGATCAAGATCATCTATATGTAATTCTATATGTTGTGTTTGTCGGGATCCGATGGATAGAGAGTACTATGATTATGGTGATTATCAATCTATTGTTCATGTGTTGTTTATGATCTTGCATGCTCTCCGTTATTAGTAGAGGCTCTGGCCAAGTTTTTACTCTTAACTCCAAGAGGGAGTAATTATGCTCGATAGTGGGTTCATGCCTTCATTGATACCTGGGACAGTGACAGAAAGTTCTAAGGTTGTGATGTGCTGTTGCCACTAGGGATAAAACATTGATGCTATGTCTAAGGATGTAGTTATTGATTACATTACGCACAATACTTAATGCAATTGTCTGTTGCTTTGCAACTTAATACTGGAGGGGGTTCGGACGATAACCTGAAGGTGGACTTTTTAGGCATAGATGCAGTTGGATGGCGGTCTATGTACTTTGTCGTAATGCCCAATTAAATCTCACTATATTTACCATGTCATGTATATGCATTATTATGCCTTTCTCTATTTGTCAATTGCCCGACTGTAATTTGTTCACCCAACATGCTTTTATCTTATGGGAGAGACACCTCTAGTGAACTGTGGACCCCGGTCCTATTCTTTACATAGCATACATTCTACTTGTTTTACTGTTTTCTTTGCAAACATCTTCCACTCGATACGTTTAATCCTTTGTTACAGCAAGCCGGTGAGATTGACAACCTCACTGTTTCGTTGGGGCAAAGTACTTTGGTTGTGTTGTGCAGGTTCCTAGTTGGCGCCGGAATCCCTGGTGTTGCGCCGCATCACATTTCGCGACCATCAACCTTCAACGTGCTTCTTGGCTCCTGGTTCGATTAAACCTTGGTTTCATACTGAGGGAAAACTTGCCACTGTGCGCATCATACCTTCCTCTTGGGGTTCCCAACGGACGTGTACATCTACGCGCATCACTAGTTCAAACAAAAACAAAAACAAAAACAAACCGACGCTCCAAGTAAAGAACACAAGATGTGATTGAATAAAAATATAGTTTCAGGGGAGGAACCTGATGATGTTGTCGATGAAGAAGGGGATGCCTTGGGCATCCCCAAGATTAGATGCTTGAGTCTTCTTAAAATATGCAGGGATGAACCACGGGGGCATCCCCAAGCTTAGATCTTTCACTCCTCTTGATCATAGTATATCATACTCCTCTCTTGACCCTTGAAAACTTCCTTCACACCAAACTTCAAGCAAACTCATTAGAGGGTTAGTGCACAATTAATAATTCACACATTCAGAGGTGACACAAACATTCTTTACACTTCTGGACATTGCATAAAGCTACTGGACATTAGTGGATCAAAGAAATTCATCCAACACAGCAAAAGAGGCAATGCGAAATAAAAGGCAGAATCTGTCAAAACAGAACAGTTCGTAAAGACGAATTTTAAAGTGGCACCAGACTTGCTCAAATGGAAAAACTCAAAAGTAATGAAAGTTGCGTACATATCTGAGGATCACGCTCTAAATTGGCAGATTTTTTCGAATTTTCTACAGAGACTTGTGCCCAGATTCGTGACAGACAGCAATGCTGTTTCTGCGCAGCGATCCCAAATATAACATCAACTATAACATAGAAACTTTACTTGGCACAAAAACATGATAAAGAGAGGTTGCTACAGTAGTAAAAAGCTTCCAAGAATCAAATATAAAACAAAGTACTGTAGTAAAAACATGGGTTGTCTCCCATAAGCGCTTTTCTTTAACGCCTTTCAGGCGCAGAAAGTGCAAATCAAGTAACATCGAGAGTAGAAGCATCAACATCATTACCAGGGGTGTTGGGAGTTTTCTCAACCAAGCATAGTATATTGGATACATAAGTTTTAGCGTCTCCCTTTTCATTAGTCTTGGGCTTGCTATTCTCATCAAACAAATTTTCAGGAACAAGCCAAGCATAGTTATTTTCTAGTGCATCATTCATAGCTAGGAGTTTACATGGTATTGGTGCTTTGATCTCCCCACCATCATTAATATTGTTAGTGTACCTTATTCTATCCATGTCCATTTTTTCAAGGAGACCAACAAAATTGGTATGAGAACCTAGCATATTAAATTTAGCAAAGACCTTTCTAGCCTCTCTTGCTAGACCACCAAATTCTCTAAGAAGAGTTTCTAAAACAAAATCTTTCTTTTTCCCTTCTTCCATATCACCAAGTGTAAGAAACATGTGTTGGATTATAGGATTGAGATTAACAAATTTAGTTTCCAACATGCGAACTAAAGCAGCAACAGCAATTTCATAGGTAGGTGCAAGTTCTACCAAGTGTCTATCTTCAAAATCTTCAGTAATACTAACATGATTGAAAAATTCTTCTATATTATTTCTCCCAACTATGGACCCACGTCCTACCGGTATGTCTTTTGTGGTAAAATTAAAAGGAAACATGATGAATCAAGTAAAGTAAATGCAAGTAACTAATTTTTTTGTGTTTTTGATATGGAGAGCAAGACAGTAAATAAAGTAAAACTAGCAACTAATTTTTTGTGTGTTTTGTTTAGGTGCAGAAAACAAAGTAGTAAATAAAATAAAGCAAGACAAAAGCAAAGTAAAGAGATTGAGAAGTGGAGACTCCCTTGCAGCGTGTCTTGATCCCCGGCAACGGCGCCAGAAATTTAGCTTGATGCGCGTAGATGTACACGTCCGTTGGGAACCCCAAGTGGAAGGTATGATGCGTATAGAAGCAAGTTCCCTCAGTATGAAACCAAGGTTTAATCGAACCAGTAGGAGCCAAGAAGCACGTTGAAGGTTGATGGTGGCGAAATGTGATGCGGCGCAACAACAGGGATTCCGGCGCCAACATGGAACCTGCACAACACAACCAAAGTACTTTGCCCCAACGAAACAATGAGGTTGTCAATCTCACCGGCTTGCTGTAACAAAGGATTAACCGTATTGTGTGGAAGATGATTGTTTGCAAGAAAACAAGTATTGCAGTAGATTGTATGCGATGTAAAGAATAGGACCGGGTCCACAGTTCACTAGAGGTGTCTCTCCCGTAAGATAAAAGCATGTTGGGTGAACAAATTACAGTCGGGCAATTGACAAATAGAAAAGGGCATAACAATGCATATACATGATATGATAAATATAGTGAGATTTAATCCGGCATTACGACAAAGTACATAGACCGCCATCCAACTGCATCTATGCCTAAAAAGTCCACCTTCAGGTTATCATCCGAACCCCATTCAGTATTAAGTTGCAAAGCAACAGACAATTGCATTAAGTGGTGCGTAATGTAATCAACAACTACATCCTTAGACATAGCATCAATGTTTTATCCGTAGTGGCAACAGCACAACACAACCTTAGAACCTACTGTCACGATCCTAGGTGTCAATGAAGGCATGAACCCACTATCGAGCATAAATACTCCTCTTGGAGTTAAGAGCAAAAACTTGGCCAGCCTCTACTAATAACGGAGAGCATGCAAGATCATAAACAACACATAAACAATAGATTGATAATCACCATAACATAGTATTCTCTATCCATCGGATCCCGACAAACACAACATATAGTATTACAGATAGATGATCTTGATCATGTTAGGCAGCTCACAAGATCCAACAATGAAGCACAATTAGGAGAAGACGACCATCTAGCTACCGCTATGGACCCATAGTCCAGGGGTGAACTACTCACTCATCACTCCGAGGCGATCATGGCGATGAAGAGTCCTCCGGAGATGAATCCCCTCTCCGGCAGGGTGCCGGAGGCGATCTCCCGAATCCCCCGAGATGGGATTCGCGGCGGCGGTGTCTCCGGAAGGTTTTCCGTATCGTGGCTCTCGGTACTGGGGGTTTCGCGACGGAGGCTATAAGTAGGCGAAAGGGCAGGTCAAGAGGCGCACGAGGGCCCAGGGACAGGCCGCGCGCGGCCAGGCCACGCCGCCCGTCACTCGGCCACCTCGTGGCCCCACTTCGACTCCCCTTCGGTCTTCCGGAAGCTTCGTGCAAAAATAGGACCCTGGGCGGTTTTCGTCCAATTCCGAGAATATTTCTTACTAGGATTTCTGAAACCAAAAACAGAAAACAGCAACTGGCTTCGGCATCTTGTTAATAGGTTAGTTCCAAAATGCGTAAATACGACATATAATGTGCATAAAACATGTAGGTATCATCAATAAAGTAGCATGGAACATAAGAAATTATCGATACGTTGGAGACGTATCACTAGGCTTGAAGCTCTGACTCCCTGGAATGCGCCTGGTGTGCACCGGTGCTAGGGCCGGTCTACGCTGGACCAGCCGATGTGGCACCTGGTGCCACCAGACCAGATGCTAGCCTGAGGGAAACTGATGTTCCCCTTTTTCATCGAAGTGGGGGGGTCTCCCTTTACCTTCTTGTTCCATTGATACACCATTATGCCTGATAGACTAATACATGAGAATAATATTGTAGGTATGTATTAGTCCGATTACTCTAGCTACGGTGTCATTGTTACCAAAATAATGGATAAGGGTGAAATACCCTTACAAACTCCCCCTTTTTGGTATACGATGACAAACCGAGCTAGAGTCACATATATATATTATGATAAGCTCAGAACCTTTATTCCATATAAGATATTAAGACAACTCCCCCATAATGTATGCACTTGGAGAATTTGCGTTTGAATGCAAAGTACACAATTTGTAAAACATGAGAAGCTCCCCCAATATCTTTAGGAAACAAGCATGGTATGGACAGACATATAACAAGATATAAGTAATAAGCATAATCATCCTACATAGAGATTAAGCATACAATAACTTGTCCACACACGAATTATTAAGAGTAGCAAATGGTTCCGGAAAGAAACTAGCACAAGCCAAGTAAGAAGCAAATAAAGTAGCAATGACTTGTGCAAAATGGCAACACCCTAGGAAACCCATAATCCTAGACTCTACTCTCTTCTCCCCCTTTGGCATCGGAACACAAAAAAGGTAGGAGAGAGCAGAAAAGCTAGTGTTCCCATCAGTAGAAGTCCTGGGACTCCTCTTCATCATCATCTTCATTCTCTTCATCATCTCCAGTCCTTTTGGAGCTAGACCCAGCAACATCAAAAGCAGGAGCAGTCCTAGACCTAGTCCTAGGAGGAGGAGAACCATGTGAAGATCCACCACGAGCAAACAGAGATAGGTCAAAGTTCTGGAACATGGCATCATCAATGGGAGGCATTTCCCAAGTTGGAGCAACCACAGGCTCTAGTTTAGGACCAGGAGTAGGAACAAGATGGTTTCTTGCAGCCATGAATTCATTTTGGCGCCTCCTAGTATCTTGGTTTAGGGCAAGGCTTTGATGAGCCACAACATTTGTATTTCTGCACATCTGCCACAGATTTGCCAAGAAGCGATAGGCACCCCGCTTGGGGTGCATAGAGGAGCTAGAGCTAGCAGCCGGGTCATGCCTTTCCTTGGACCTTCGCTCGGAAGGCATCATCTCAGGTATGGCAAGCTTGTGTCCTTGTTGAGGAATCTTGAAAGTTTCCATCTTCACTACCTCATCTTTCCTATTGTAAGGAGATGGCACAACAGTGTTGGTAAGGTGTTGAACATATTGAGCAAAATTTGGAGTCACGCGGTTGCGAAATGAGCGTCTCAGTTCATTGTAGAGATAGTCACAGCCATCAATTGTCCTCACATTTTCAGGACGGCAATAGTACATGAGGTTGAGATGGTAGGCTCGGCAGTCACTTGAGTGTCCATACTTGCTGACTAGATTCTCACGGAATATCTTGGCAAGCACTTGGTAAGAGTAGTACATCCCTGAGATGAGTGGAGGATCATGTGTAGGCTCTGGAGGGTAGCAGAAATCAATGTTACCATGAGTGAATGGTTCTGACTGTGGATCTGAAACCCATGAGCACGACCACTACAAAATCCCTTTGCTTGACAGAAGTCAAGGTAGTTGCAAGAATACTTCTCCTTCTCAGTCATCCAAGTCATAGTGCGAGCAGGGTCATCATGGAAGAAGACTGTGCAATGGAACTGACGAACAAGACTTGGGCAATACTTTCCAAGAATCTTGAAGTTGGTAGGCTTCAAGCATACGAGATCAAGAAGTCCCATCTTCTGCAGAGTGTCAACCACAAAGTGGTACTTGGTGGCATGGAACATGTTGAGCTCTTCCTTGTTGATGGCCTTGGGCTGAACAAAGATGCCATTCTTCATGAGCTCCGGACAGTTGTAGAACTCATCCCAGATGATAGCCTGAGTCTCGGTCCAGAATTCCTTGTCACTACCGGTGTAGGTTTGTTCCTCGAAACGATAGGGATTCTCGTCTCTGAGTCTTCTCCAACCAGAAATCTGAACTGTACCAGTATTCAATTTTAGTGGTCTCTCCACAAGATCATCAACTGGAACTTCATCTCTGCCTTTCCTCTTCTTTGTTGTTGTCTTGGTCCGATCTCCAGCTGAACTGCCTGGACCACTGCTCTGAGCTACTTTGCTGGGCACACAGTTGCTTGTACGACACCCCGGGGTCCTCTCATGCTTGCCTCTCTTGGCAGCGGCACGACTGCCATCATTAGAATATCATGTGAATGAGCAAAGAGAGGGGGATAACAGTGGGATAAGTGTACATGTCATCAGTAATAAAGAGGCTAAAAGTATAACATATATACAAGTGTTTTGACAAGATTGCGCAAAAATATGGGCGAGTCGGCGCATCAGCCGGCAGCACCGAGCTATAGACCGGACCAGCCGGTCAGGCAGTCGGTCAGCCGGGCGACACGCCGGTCGGACGGTGTATGAGTCGGCGCGCTGGGCGGTATGCCGGGTTGTGATGAATACTATGTATCTTCCAGATTTTTGACACAAATTCATGCAAAAACTCAGTACTTGTACATATATTATAGCAATATAAAGTGAATCCCATGGATTGAGGTGTATGGCATTCCAATGGCATGAGGTACTAGACCAACCCTAACCATAACCCTAGATTCTCAAATCCCTCAACAAATGTGCAATGTGTCAGGGGATCCAAGACATAGGAAGATGAGGAGGGAAATTACCCGAAGACATTGCTCTCCTTGCCTAATGGAGCAAGAAGAACTTCAAGGGGAGGCTTGCGGAGCAAAATCCCAAGAACTCCAAAACTGGCTTGAGAGGGACCAAATACATTTGTGAAGATCTTCCAAGGGGGCCGATCAATGGTGGAGTGGAGTATGGGGTGAATCTAGTGGTGGAAATGCTATAGGGAGTGGTGGAGAGGTAGGGCGGCGCCAATGGTGGTTGTGGTTGAGGGGGAGAATGAGGAGGAAGCCCCAAGGGGTAACCCCTAAGCCCCACTTAACCAGTCGTCGACCGGGGCATGGGCCGGCAGACCGGGCCGGCCGGCGGTAGAGCCAGCGGCACCGAGGCAAGCACCGGGCTGCAGGTTTTAGCCCCATTTTGCTTTTTCTTTATGGGAATGATTTGTGTAGATTCAAAAGATGACATGTACAATATATATAGATGGATATTTGATAAGAGGAGCATAGACATGGGGTAGGAACACAAGTTTTTCTAGGCATACCCATTGGAGTGAAATTCAAATAAGATGTAAATAGCAACAATGGTCATGATTCAAAATATATCAAGAATCATAGATTATTTTAGAATAGTTTTGCAATAAGATCAATTAGCCTCATATAATGAAATCATATTGCAATTGAGGCTAATGAGGGGCGGGGGATTACTTCCCCTATGTTAAAGCACAAATGTCACGAGACCTCGAAGAGACATGCTTGGGTCCATATTATGACATTGGGTCTATTTATGTTGCACACATAGGTATGCATCATACCAAGACATGGTAAGATGACTATGCCCATATGTGATGCACAACTAAGCTAGATAGCAAGATAAATGTAAGAATATAGTGCAAGAAGTTGTTCAATCTAAGTTGTTAGGATCAAGAATACCAAGTTCTCCTCTTAAGTTCACAAACCGGGCTTCATCCAAAGGCTTAGTGAAAATATCCGCCAATTGGTAGGTTGTTCCCACATGAGTGAGCTCAATATCCCGGTTGGCAACATGATCACGTAGGAAGTGATGGCGAATGTCAATGTGTTTTGTGCGGCAATGTTGAACTGGGTTATTGGCGATCTTTATTGCACTTTCGTTGTCACATAGAAGAGGCACCGTACCAAGAGACACACTATAGTCTTTCAAGGTTTGCTTCATCCATAACAACTGAGTGCATCAAGATGCCGCAGATATGTATTCGGCTTCGGCGGTGGATAGGGCAGTGGAGTTTTGTTTCTTGGATGACCAACTCACCAATGACCGGCCAATAAATTGGCAAGCCCCGGAGGTAGACTTCCGGTCAACCTTATCACCAGCCCAATCGGAATCCGAATAGCCTATGAGTTCAAAGGTTGACCCCTTTGGATACCACAACCCGAGAGTAGGAGTGAGAACAAGATATCTTAGAATCCGTTTGACCGCCATCAAATGGCTCTCCTTAGGAGCAGATTGAAAACGAGCACACATCCCTACACTTAGCATGATATCCGGCCTAGAAGCACAAAGGTAGAGCAAGGATCCTATCATGGAACTGTATACCTTTATATCAACATCCTTCTCACCATCACATGAGCCAAGCTGCCCCTTTATGGGCATGGGTGTCTTCATTGTACTTGCATTGGTCATGTTATACTTCTTGAGCTTGTCCCCCACATATTTTTCTTGGGAGATGAAGGTGCCTTTTGCAAGTTGCCGCACTTGGAAGCCTAGGAAGAACTTCAACTCCCCCATCATGGACATCTCAAATTTCCTAGTCATCAATAGCTCAAAAGCTTTGTTATGATTAGGGTTAGTTCCACCAAATATAATATCATCAACATATATTTGACATAGAAATAGGCCACCCCCTTTAACCCGCTTGGTGAAAAGGGTGGAATCGACCGTACCCATGCTAAACCCATCCTTGAGTAAGAAATCCCTAAGGTACTCATACCAAGCACGTGGAGCTTGCTTGAGACTGTGATACGTCCATTTTGCATCACTATTTTATATCATAATTTACTGTTATTCATTGATATATTTCATATTTAGAGATTGTTTCTATCACATGTATATTTGTTTGTTTCCCTCAACTTTTATGCTTGCTACCCAACCTTGCTAGCCAAAGACCTGTACTGAGAGGGAATGCTTCTCATACATCCAAAACCTTAAACCAAACCCATGCCAATTGTGTCCACCATAACTACCTACTATGTGGTATTTTGCGCCACTCCAAGTAAATACTTCATGTGCTACCTTTAAATGATTCAAACTCTGTTACTCCTTAATTGTGTCAATGTTTTATAGCTCATGAGGAAGTATGTGGTGTTTTATCTTTCAATCTTGTTGGGGATTTTCACCAATGGACTAGCGACACATCCGCTTATCCAATAATTTTGCAAAAAGAGCTGGCAACGGGGTTCCCAGCCCCAATAGTAACTTTCATTAATAATTCTCTTCACATGTTTTGCCCTGATTTATCAGTAAGCAACTTAATTTTTCAATAGACACTCCTCCATGGTATGAGAAATGTTGGAAGGCACCCGAGGATTCGGTTAGCCATGGCTTGAGAAAGCAAAGGTTGGGGGAGTGTCATCCATAAATAAAACTAAAATACATGTGTAAACAAAAGAGAAGAGGGATGATCTACCTTGCTAGTAGAGATAACGTCCTTCATGGGAGCCGCTCTTGGAAGGTCTGTTTGGCAAGGGGGTTAGAGTGCCCACTACCATTCGTTGACAACAACAAACACCTCTCAAAATCTTACTTTTATGCTCTTTATATGTTTTCAAAACTTAAAAAGCTCTAGCACATGATTTAATCCCTGCTTCCCTCTGCGAAGGGCCTATCTTTTACTTACCTATTCCCCTCCACCTCAAGCAAGCAATTGAGTTGTTGTGATCCAACCATTTATATTATGATCTATTTAATCATGCCTTTTATTCTTCCTTGTTTAGTACAAATTTTATCTGAATGAATATGACTTTGAAGGCTATCAATGATTATGAGGAGATTGTTATGATTAAGGATGTAAGCTCTGCCATATAAGTTCTAATATAAAGGCTTTGCTTGGAAGATAAGTACAATCTGTTAATAGTTCTTTGACCAAGAACAAAGTTTGCCATAACCAATTATGATTTCCTATGCACCTTTATTTGTGGTTTCTCTTTACTTATTTCAAGTTGAGTTATATGAAGAAGATGTTTACTAGAATGTCTTGTGTGAATTAATAAATGTGATGCTTCTTGTCCGTATTTTATTTATCGACTCTTCACTCCATAAACATGTGGTCTTGTTTATCGAGCTCAGTTTCGCTTGGGGACAAGCGAGGTCTAAGCTTGGGGGAGTTGATACGTCCATTTTGCATCACTATTTTATATCATAATTTACTGTTATTCATTGATATATTTCATATTTAGAGATGATACTTATGTTATTTCACCTATTTTGCATGTTTCATGATTATTGGAGAATCATTCACCGGTCAGGATTCTGCTGGAAAAAGCACCGTCAGAATGCAATATTTCTGGAGATCAACAATTGACGGAAATTACACCGAAGATCTTATTTTTCCAGAAGAAGCCAGCCAAAAGGAGGAGCCGAGGAGGGCCGCCATGGGCCCCCCATAGGCCGGCGCGGGCCCTGCCCTGGCCGCGCCGCCTTGTGGGGAGGGGGCCCACAGCCCCTCTCGGCCTCCTCTCTTTCGCGTACTTCATCTACCCGAAAACCTAAGGCACGGGGATAAGCGAGAATAGACACAGCCGCCTCTGCGGGGCGGAGAAACACCAGAGAGAAAAGAGCTCTCCGACGGGCAGGAATCCGCCGGGGAAATTCCCTCCCGGAGGGGGAAATCGTCGCCATCGTCACCGTCATCGAGCTAGACTTCATTGGGATCATCATCATCATCTCCACCATTGACACCATCATCTCCACCGCTGCACCTCGTCTCCGCTGTAACATCTAGGGTTGAATCTTGAGTATTTCATAGGGGAAACTCTCCCGGTATTGATTACTACTTGTTATTGATGCTATTGAGTGAAACCATTGGATCAAGGTTTATGTTCAGATTGTTATCCATCATCATATCACCTCTGATTATGTTCCATATGATGTCTCGTGAGTAGTTCGTTTAGTTCTTGAGGACATGGGTGACATAGGCATCCCCAATGGGCCTGCCGGAGATAGTACCCGGGGTTTATTGAAGGCCCAGGACTCGAAGGATAAGAAGATTCGGAAGCCCAATTAGTGTTAAGGAAAGATAGATTGTATTAGGAAATATAGAGACTTGTAATCTTACGGGACGGGTATGAAACCCTCTCGGACTCTGTAACTTGTGTATTACGAAAACCCTCGGCTCCACCTCCTATGTAAGGGAGTCGAGGGACAAAGAGAGGATCGAATCTATTGTCAATGTAACCCTAGTTTTTACAATCGCGAGTACTTTTCGGCTGAACCTTCGAGATCTACTTGCCCTCTACTTCTAGCAAAACCCTAGTCTACAATCTGTAGGCATTGACAAGTTAATCCTTTGTCAATTGGCGCCGTCTGTGGGGATTAGAGGTTGCAAGGAGCTGATCTCGATGGCACGTCCAGAATCGTCGACTTCGTCGGTAGCAAGCAATGCGATGGATCGAGGTAAACAGGAAAAAACTGATCTAGTCGATTTTATTCCTCACCCGCCCTCCCGTTTGGATGCATGTGCCTATCTGGAGGAGCCCATCATCATGACGTTCGGAGAATTCCGATTTAGCGTCAACAAGGAAGGATCCTATCGTCTCGAAGTTCCGATCTCGTCGGAATTTTCAGCAATCGATTCTGACTTTTCATCGAGCGATGAAGAATTTTCGTCGCCACGCTTCGTCGACACCAAGGCAAGCGGAAAGCTCGCCAAGATCTTCAGCGACACATCCTTCGAGTCGTCTGCGGACTCTGTTATAAGCAGCGACTCCGACAGCGTCGACAGCTTCAACTTCATCGACAAATCTGCTGCCATTGGAAAGGTCTTCACCAATCTCTATGATGGTGTCACCAATCCTGATAAAAATCAACACTCAAAATATCATCAGGTCTACGCGATTGAGGAGACAAACCGAGCACAACCGGAGACGTCAGAGGATTTCGACGATTTGGGAAATCCATACGTTGATCCCTCTGATCTCAGAAAAGGTCTAGGCACAAAATATGTCGGGACCACTCCACGATTAAGAGTTCAGCTCCCGCAGGCAGCGTGGGATAGAGCCGCAAAAGCCATGGATGGTTCAGAACCAATGACCACCACTGCTACTGCAGAAGAATTACAAGCCTATCAATATAGACTTGCCCGTGTGAGTAGGGAGCTAGAAAAACAAACAGAATCCCTGAATAGAAGAAAGGAGGCAGCCTCCGCGTCAAGCAGGCGACGAGCAGAGCTCAGTCGACAATCAGGAACTTTGGGAGATAGTCACAGAGAAGCTCGGAGGAGAGCAAGATCTCGGCTGCAAAATATACCTGAAGCAGAGAGAGGAAATATAATTCAAAATCTCGACATGTCCTTCATGACGATTGATACAAGGGGAAACATCATCCCGAAAACACCAGAAGCTGGGTACATGGCAACACAAGCTTATATCCTCGCGTCCAGACCACCCCCTGGGGACCCGAGAGAAGCATTGTTTAATATGGCAATGGCTGGAGTTGGAGTCATGGGAACAGCATTTGCAGCTACACCTCCCGAAGGAACTCCAAGGCAAAATAGTCCACGACCCACGACAGCAGTGGAAGATCCACCAAGGACAAGTGGAGCAAGGGATACGACGGCACAAGCAAGGGTGGATAGAGCGCGACAAGAAAGAAGAGAACATCGGCAGTCACCAGAAGTCGCCGATGAAGATATGTGCGGGTTACCGTGCTTTACAAGACGAGTTCGAAAAACTCGAGTCCCGAAAGGGTTTAAGTTACCCGAAAATTTCAAGAAATTCGACGGCCTACAGGATCCCGAGGATTGGCTCGTCGATTACCTCGAGATGGTGAAGTTGATAGGCGGAACCAGGGCAACAGCCATGCAGAGCATCCAAGTACACTTGAGTGGAGCCGCGCGATCTTGGATAAAGAAACTTCCCCCAGGTTCCATCGACAGCTGGGATAGTTTTGAAGACATCTTCGTGAGGAATTTCCGATCCACATGCAAGAAACCCGCGTCATTGGAAGAGCTGAGGGCGTGTAGACAAAAACACGACGAATCAATGAGAAAATATATACAGAGGTGGAACATTATTAAAAACTCGGCAGAGGATATATCTGACGAGAGAGCAATAGACGCGTTCGTGGCAGGAATTCGACGGGGAGATTTCGTCGAAGACTTAGGGAGAACCAACCCTAAGACAATATCAGCATTGATGGAGATAGCAAACAGATGGGCAGATGGAGAAGATGCGATACACAACAAACGACATAGGTCGCCAGAGGAGGACCGCAGTCGAAATTTAAAAATAGAAGGCGATTCTCTCGCCAGTTTTACAATAATGATGCTCCTGGCCACATATCGGCTGGTTCCCGAGGAAACTCTGGAGGGAATAATCGAGATGATTACCAAAGGAGTAATGAGCAACAAGGCGACAACAGAGGTGATTTCCGTGGTAACAGGCAAAATAGTGGACCAAGGTTTCAGAGACCTTATGTGTCTCCCGAAGAAATGATGAATGGACCATGTCAGATGCACTTCTATCTCGACAATAATGGAAAAAGGCAGTCAGGACATCTCCAAAAAGACTATCGCAATTTCCAAGCAATGTTGCGGGCCGCAGGGATCGCTAATGCCCAAGCAATGAACAGAAATCCCCAGGGGCCAAGGAGTGAGATCCACCTCCCACCTCCTCCCGCAATTACGGACGAAAATCGACACCAGCTCAAATGCGGCACCACACCCACCTCCATATGTTGATCCCAACTCCAATGGTGCGGTCTCGATGATTCAGAAAGCTAGGCCATCTAATAGGGCACAGAAGGTAATCTCGCGACAAGTGTTCATGGCAGAGAAGATGCCTCCACCAACAGTCGAGTACCTAAATTGGTCGGGACAGGACATTGGCTTCACAATTGCGGATCACCTGCAGTAATCTACACTTATCTTACCAGCAGTAATTGATGGATTTGACGTGTCGAGAGTCTTTATAGATGGTGGCAGCAGCTTAAACCTTATGTACGCAGATACACTAAGGAAGATGAACATGTCACTGGCAAATCTAAACCAACTGATACACGTTTCCACGGGATCACGCCAGAGAAGCCAAGTTATCCGTTGGCAAGATCAATCTCGACGTTCAGTTTGGGACCCGAGAAAACTACAGGATAGAAAACCTGGAATTTGAAGTTGTGGATTTCCCGTCGCAATATCACGCCTTGTTGGGACGACCAGCATACGCCAGGTTTATGGCGGTTCCTCATTACACGTACTTATTGTGGAGGTTGCCTGGACCCAAGGGACCAATCACAATCAAGGGAAGTTTCGCGCTGATAAGTGCGACAAAGATTTTCATCGACTGTCGGAAACTTTCGGGATGCAAGCAGAATATATGGCGCCAAGGCTCACTGATTATGATGTGTTGCCAGACACAGGGAGGTCACTCAGGGAACCAACTTTTAACACTGCTAAGGATTCAAAAGAGGTGCAGATCCACCCGACGGACCCGAAGAAAACGACGTCCATTGCAACAAATATGGACCTCGCATAGGAAAGCGCGATCGTCGAGTTCCTCCGTGAGCACTGGAAAATATTCGCATGGTGTCCAGCTGACATGCCAGGAGTACCCAGGGAACTTGCCGAGCACCACCTAAATTTGGATCCTATTGCGAGATCAATCAAACAACCTTTGCAACGTTTCTCGGAACCAAACCGCAAAGCTATGCTATCAGAAATAGATCGACTCAAAGATGCTGGTTTTATTAAAGAGATATCTACAGAAGCCACGTGGGTAGCTAACCCAGTGATGGTGCCGAAGAAAAACACGAAAGTCCTTCGCATGTGTGTCGACTTTACGTGTCTCAATAAACACTATCCAAAGGATCACTTTCCCCTCCCAAGGATCGATCAAATCATCGACTCCACGGCAAGATGCGAACGTCTTTCCTTCTTGGACGCGTATTCTGGTTATAACCAAATTAGATTAAAAGAAGATGATGAATCCAAGAAAGCGTTCATAACACCTTATGGCGTGTTCTGCTACAGAACAATGCCCTTTGGTTTGAAAAACGCGGGAGCAACATATCATCGGATGATGCAGAAGTGCCTTGCAACACAGATTGGGAAAAATGTGCAAGTCTACATTGACGATGTCGTCATAACATCAAAAAAGGGGACAACGCTGATCGAGGATTTGAAAGAAACCTTCGACAACCTCGACAAGTTCTGCCTTAAGTTGAACCCGACAAAGTGCTCCTTTGGTGTCCCCGCAGGAGAACTTCTCGGGTTCTTAGTATCAGCAAGAGGGATCGAAGCCAATCCAGAAAATACAGGCCATCGTAACAATGAGGAAGCCGACAAAGTTGAAAGAAATACAACAGCTGACGGGGCGAGTCGCAGCTTTAAGCAGATTTGTCGCCAGGCTGGGAGAAAAAGCACTGCCGTTCTATGCATTGATCAAACAAGGAGAGAAATTTCAGTGGAACGAGGAAGCAGATAGAGCCTTTGAGAATCTCAAGCGCACAATTTCGACACCACCAATCTTGCTAGTGAACTATGTTAGTAGTGAACTATGTTGAGTAATATTTAATGGTTTGATATTTAAGTTGTGGTGTTATTCTTCTAGTGGTGTCATGTGAACATCGACTACATGATACTTCACCTTTATGGGCCTAGGGAGTACATCTTGTATTCGTTTGCTAATTGTGGGGTTGCCGGAGTGACAGCAACCTGAACCCCGTTGGTATATCGATGCAGGAGGGATAGCAGGATCTCAAAGTTTAAGGCTGTGGTTAGATTTATCTTAATTACTTTCTTGTATTTGCGGATGCTTGCAAGGGGTATAATCACAAGTATGTATTAGTCCTAGGAAGGGCGGTGCATTAGCGTAGGTTCACCCACACAACACTTATCAAAACAATGAAGATTAATCAACTATATGAAGCGAAAGCACTAGACTAAATCCCCGTGTGTCCTCAAGAACGTTTGGTCATTATAAGTAAACAAACCGTCTTGTCCTTTGTGCTAAAAAGGATTGGGCCACTCGCTGCAATTATTACTCTCGCATTTTACTTACTTGTACTTTATTTATCTGCTATATCAAAACCCCCTGAAAACTTGTCTGTGAGCATTTATAGTGAATCCTTCATCGAAACTGCTTGTCAACACCTTCTGCTCCTCGTTGGGTTCGACACTCTTATTTATCGAAAGTACTATGATACACCCCCTATACTTGTGGGTCATCAAGACTATTTTATGGCGCCGTTGCCGGGGAGTGAAGCGCTATTGGTAAGTGGAATTGGTAAGAAAAACTTTTACTGTACGTGCTGATTTTGTTTCTGCCTGCTGCTATAAGTCATTATGGAGAGATCCTTGATGTCTACGGGTGCTTCTATTCTTGTAGACAGTGTTGGGCCTCCAAGAGCAGAGGTTTGTAGAACAGCAGCAAGTTTCCCTTAAGTGGATTACCCAAGGTTTATCGAACTCTGGGAGGAAGAGGTCAAAGATATCCCTCTCAAGCAACCCTGCAACCACAAAGCAAGAAGTCTCTTGTGTCCCCAACACACCTAATAGGTGCACTAGTTCGGCGAAGAGATAGTGAAATACAAGTGGTATGAATGAATATGAGCAGTAGTACGGCACCAGAAAATAGCTTGCTGGCGTGCGTTGATGGTAGTAATATTGCGGGAAGTAAACAAGCAATAGTAACGCAGCAGAGTAATTCAGAAAACAAACAAGCAATGATAATATTTAGGAACAAGGCCTAGGGAATAGACTTTCACTAGTGGACACTCTCAACATTGATCACATAACAGAATAGATAAATGCATACTCTACACTCTCTTGTTGGATGATGAACACATTGCGTAGGATTACACGAACCCTCAATGCCGGAGTTAACAAGCTCCACAATTCAATGTTCATATTTAAATAACCTTAGAGTGCATGAAAGATCGACACGACTAAACCAAGTACTAACATAGCATGCACACTGTCACCTTCATGCTTATGTAGGAGGAATAATACATATCAATACTATCATAGCAATAGTTAACTTCGCAATCTACAAGAGATCATGATCATAGCATAAACCAAGTACTAACACGAGTGCACACACTGTCACCATTACACCGTGTAGGAGGAATATAACTACTTTAATAACATTGCTAGAGTAGCACATAGATAAATTGTGATACAAAACATATTGCAATCATAAAGAGATATAAATAAGCACTTCACTATGCCATTCATAACAGTGAATAAGTATTCTGTGAAATATAGCCTAAGAGACCCACACGGTGCACACACTGTCACCTTTACACACGTGGGACAAGGAGTCTCCGGAGATCACATAAGTAAAACTCACTTGACTAGCACAATGACATCTAGATTACAAGCATCATCATATGAATCTCAATCATGTAAGGCAGCTCATGAGATTATTGTATTGAAGCACATAGGAGAGAGATGAACCACATAGCTACCGGTACAGCCCGAGCCTCGATGGAGAACTACTCCCTCCTCATGGGAGCAGCAGCGGTGATGAAGATGGCGGTGGAGATGGCAGCGGTGTCGATGGAGAAGCCTTCCGGGGCACTTCCCCGTCCGGCAGGGTGCCGGAACAGAGACTCCTGTCCCCCAGATCTTGGCTTCGCGATGGCGGCGGCTCAAGGTTTCGCGTACCGTGGCTTCTTCCGTAAGGGTTTCGATGCGGGGGCTTTATATAGGCGAAAGGGAAGCCTCGGAGGGTCGAAGGGTGCCCACACCATAGGCGGCGCGCCAGGGCCGGCCGCGCCACCCTATCATCTGGGCCCACAGGCCCCCCGCGACTCTCGGGTGTTCGGATGATTCGGCAAAATAGGAACCCGGGCGTTGATTTCGTCCAATTCCGAGAATATTTCGTTACTAGGATTTCTGAAACCAAAAACAGCGAAAACAGAACTGGCACTTCGCATCTTGTTAATAGGTTAGTTCCAGAAAATGCACGAATATGACATAAAGTGTGCATAAAACATGTAGATATCATCAATAATGTAGCATGGAACATAAGAAATTATCGATACGTTGGAGACGTATCAATCCTCTTTTGAATTTCTATTTGGGAAATCTACTACTACTGCAAAGGTAGTGGATGAGGCGCCAGGTGAGGAAGTAATTCCGTATAAAATACCTATGAAGATTATTGAACGTGTTGTGGATAACCGCTATGAAGGGGATGGAACTGTTCATCCTGGAGATCATTTACTGTTTTTACATGAATTATGCGGGTTATTCAAGTGTGCAAGTATTTCAATGGATGAAGTTAGGAAGAAATTATTCGCTATGTCGCTGTCTGGTAAAGCGGTGCATTGGTATAAACTGCTGAAGGATGGGCATTCTCTTGATTGGAAGGATATTGTGCCTCTATTTTATTCTAAATTCTATCCTCCAAGTGAAATTCACAAAGACCGAAATCGCATATATAATTTCTGGCCTCATGATGGAGAGAGTATTGCCCAAGCATGGGGAGATCGAAGTCTTTAATTCTCAAATGTCCCATTCATGAGCTTCCTGGTAATATCATCATTGATAATTTCTATGCAAGACTTTCTTTTCAAGATAAAACCTTGCTGTGGATCATTCACACGCAATAAAGAAGAGTTTAACTGGGACCTTCTTGATCGAATCCAAGAAAATACAAGGATGGGAGAATGACAAAGGTAGAGTGTCAGGTATAAATTATGATTATGAATGCATTGAAACTTTTATGGATACTGATAAATTTCGTAATATGAGTGCTACATATGGTCTTGACTCTCAAGTTGTTGCAAATTTTTATAAAGCTTTTGCCTCTCATTTTGAATTGCCTAGGAAGAATTTTGATAAGTATCATGAACCTTATAAAGATAAAATTGATTCACCTATAGGTAAATGTATTGAAATTAAAACTATTGATCATGTTCTTCCTGAAGCTTATATTGAAAAAACTCCTTTCCCTGCTAAAATGAAGGAGTATTCTGTTATAACTAGTGTAGTTAATAAAAGTGCAAAGAAACCTATAGAACCCGAGGAGCAAATAAAGGTTGAACCTGCTGTTGCAATAGTTAAAGATCTTGTGACTGAAAATGTAGAAGATGGTCATATCATTTTCTGTGTGAAGATGCTTCTAATATTGTTTCGCATCCTAATAAGTCTAGGAAAGCCAGTGTTCCTATGCTCTCTGTTAGAATTGGTGATCATTGTTATTATGGTTTATGCGACATTGGTGCAAGTATTAGTGCCATTCCTTATGAGCTTTACACGGAAATCATGCATGAAATTGGTTCTTGTGAACTTGAAGATATTGATGTGGTTATTCGGCTAGCTAATAGAGAAACTATCTCTCCTATTGGTATTGTTCGAGATGTTGAAGTTTTATGTGGTAAGATTAAATATCCTGCTGACTTTTTGGTACTTGGTTCTGCTGCTAGTAAGTCTTGTCCTATTATTTTTGGTAGACCTTTTCTGAATACTTGTGGAGCTGTTATAGATTGCAAGAAGGAGAAAATTGTTACTAAATTTGCTGGTGAATCTTATGAGTTTAACTTCTCTAAATTTGCCAAAACTCCTTATAAAGCCGATTTGCCTAATAATGATTTTAGAGTTGAACAGTGTGCATCTATTGCTCTTGCTCCTAATAATCCTTTGCAGCAACATTTGGAGGATCATGAGAGTGAAGTCTTTAGGGAAGAAAGGGATGAGCTTGATGAAATTTTCCTTCGTCAACCCATTCTTAAACATGACTTACCGGTTGAAGATCTAGGTGTAACACCACCACCAAAGGAAGATCCTGTATTTGATTTGAAACCATTACCTGATAATCTTAAGTATGCTTATATTGATGATAAGAAAACATATCCTGTTATTATTAGTGCTAAGCTTTCAGATTTTGAGGAAGAAAGATTATTGGAAATATTGAAGAAACATCGAGGAGCTATTGGCTACACTCTTGATGATTTGAAGGGGATTTCTCCCTCTATTTGCCAACATGCCATCAACATGGAAGATGATGCAAAACTTGTTGTTGAACATCAGCGTCGTCTAATTCCTAAGATGAAGGATGTGGTAAGGAATGAGGTATTGAAACTTCTTGAAGCTGGTATTATATATCCTATTGCTGATAGTAGATGGGTTAGTCCTGTACATTGTGTTCCTAAGAAAGGAGGAATAACTGTTGTACCTAATGATAATGATGAGCTCATCCCTCAAAGAGTAGTTGTAGGGTATAGAATGTGCATTGATTATCGAAAAGTTAATAAAGTTACTAAGAAAGATCATTACCCTCTACCTTTTATTGATCAAATGTTAGAAAGGTTGTCTAAAAATACTCATTTCTGCTTTCTTGATGGTTATTCGGGTTTTCACAAATTGCTGTTAAAACTAAAGATCAAGAGAAAACCACTTTCACTTGTCCCTATGGAACTTATGCTTATAGGCGTATGCCTTTTGGTTTATGCAATGCTCCTGCTACCTTTCAAAGATGCATGTCTGCTATTTTTCATGGCTTTTGTGAAAAGATTGTTGAGGTATTCATGGATGATTTTTCTGTCTATGGGAATTCTTTTGATAATTGCTTGAAACCTTGATAAAGTTTTGCAGAGATGTGAAGAAACTAACCTTGTTCTTAATTGGGAGAAATGCCACTTTATGGTTAATGAAGGAATTGTATTGGGACATAAAATTTCTGAGAGAGGTATTAAAGTTGATAGAGCTTGTAACATCCCAGAAATTCAAAACAAAATAAATAAATTCCCCTAGTTCCAAATTTTGGAACCAACAAAAACTTTTATTAAATTAAGTTTGGTACAGAATAATCCTGCTTAACTCTTGTGATATTGCCATGATTGCTTGTTATTAGTATTTGAAATAATCTTAAACCCTAAAACTCACCCCTCTTCTCACCATCCTAGTTAAAATAAAATAAAAGGAAATTAAATGAGAAAAAGGCATATGTGCCTATGGTTATAATTATAAATCTTTACCCTAGACCTTTCTACTTTATTTAGAGGATTGGAAAAGCTTCATAAACTTTATATAGTACCTCTTAAATCATTTTCAAGTTAAAACCAAGGAAAATAAAAAGAAACTAAAAATGCCATAGAGGCATATGAGAGTAAAATAGCAAATGTGGGAATTTAAGAAAATTGACCCTAGGACTTGTTGTGAATGGTTGGATCACCTCCATATACCATTTCAACAATCCACAACACCATTTGAATCAAGCCAAGTCAAATTAAAATTTAAAGGCAACATATAAAGTCATATGTGACACATAGCCATTTCACCCAATTTTACCCTATGACACTAAACCTTGGCTAAATGATGTGAAACCATCTCTCAACCTAATATAACACTAAATGGACCCTAACCCATGTCCAAGTGAAGCAAGATCAACCATTTACAAGTTTAGTAAAATTTGACACCTCATCTCTTATGTATTAAGGCCAAATTTGCAAATCTTTGAACAAGACCATTTGAATTGGTTTCAATGCTCTTAAAATGTTTCTAAACTAATAAGAACCACATTAGAGTCAAGAAAAGTCAAATCAAATGGAGAGAATTCAAATGGTGAGATAATTCCATTTTTACTCACATACACATTATGCCAAATAGCAAATCTTCACCAAAGGCCACCATTACTTGATCTCTTGCTTGTGTAATACTTAAATAGGATAAACTAACACAAATGCATCATTGGATCAAGAATCAAACACAAGTAAATCAAGATTTCTTCATACATGTGATAATGGTCAAAATTGAGTTTTATAAAATGTTCCTCACTTAACCCCTCTGGTTTTCTCAATTCTTAAACTAAACTTGGTCAACTATTGCCATGTCATCCAAGACCATGTCAAGGAGAACAACTTTCATGTTGACCACACATGCTAACTTTGACCAGGTTGACCAGTATGGAATTGACAAGTGGAGACTTTGAAACTATGTGAAGATCAACCCCATTTTGAAATCTCACAAACCTTAACCAAATCCACCACCACCACCACCAATCTTTCACATTATTTATATGTTTGAGCTCCACCAAAAAGAATTCCAAAATTCCAACATTTTATTCATGCGGCCATTTCATCAAACACCTTGCAGGCTTGATTCTGGTTTGGTAATACACCTCTTTACACACTGGTTTTTAGCCTCCACCACTTTAAATTGGTGATCATCAACCTCCCTGTACCTCCCCTGCATCAAGCCATGTACTGGTTTGGTCGATTAAAGCAATGGCATGATCACCTTTGTACCATGCCAAGCTCTCATGCCGGCCACCATGCCACCCTACCTCAACCCCTCTCTCTGGCCCATCAAACCATGTCAGCTAGACTCACCAGGAGGTACTGAGCATGCTAGACAAGATCCTTTTTCCAAACCATGCAAGACAAGCTTTGGCCACGTCGTGATCACCGCGTTTGGACGCGCCAGAGCGTGCATCGGCGTGTCACTGGACGCCGCAGTACATCGCCTCGACTGCACGCCCTCGTCCTTCTCTCCCTCTCTCACTTGGCACGCATGATCACCACTACCTCAGCTACCTCCTAGACACCCTCCCTAGCTCGCGCACGCTCCCTTACCGTCGCCATGATCAACGCCCTGCCGCGCCGGTACTGCAAGTACCCCAACGTCGCCAGCTCGCCTCAGACCCCCTTTAGCCGTGCCGTCAAGCTCACTAGCACCCCTCGGATGAACACTACGCGCCCCCTAGATTGCCCCTTCGCCGCTCCAACGCCGGCGCCATGGACGACCTCCCACGGGCACCCGCAACACCTCGACCCCCTATAAAAGGAGGCCGCTCCTGGACGATCACAACACACCAGCCGCCTCCCCTCTCTTCTCTGAGCATCCTCGACACCTCCCCTCCCCACATTGCCCACTCCACCGCCGGAATTTCACCGGAACCCGCCGCCGCAGTAGCTCGACGAAGACGACGACTCCGACCCCCTCAGCACCTCCCGCGACCCTCGTTCGCATCGCCGTCGTCTTCCACGCCGAACGCCCACCTCGCCGAGCCTCGCCGGAGCCCCAGGTACCCCCTAGCAACCCCTCTGGCCGCCGGTAGGGTTTGGACCTCGCCGGAGGAGGTGAGCCGCTCGATCCCGTGAACGCTCCAGATAGCGCCACGTCGCCCCGCCTGCTGTCGGCAATTCAAATCCAGCCCGTAGCGATCCTGGGCCGGCCCAAGTATGTTTCGCCTGTTTTGGCCTATTTGCTTTCCCGCCAAGCCCAATAAGTCAAAAATGAAATTTCTGTTTAATTTCGAATTCCCTGCAGATGCTTTAGTAATTTTTGAATAGTTTGAAAACTACCAAACCAAATATAGCAAATTTTATATATTTGGAAAGCTCATGAAATTATCTAAATAATGCCACAGGCCTCATGTCCAAATTCGAAACTAAATTTAATTGATAAAAATAACAAGGCAGGGCCTTTTCTAACTTCAAATAAATATTAAAAATTATCTATAAATGATTTTAAGTTGATTCCAACTCTAATAAATCACAGTTGACCTAATCTAATTGTTTATGTAAAAATATAGCATAGTTGTTTGCATGATCATGGACTAGAGTCAAATAATGACTATGGAGCCATTTCTAGCCCATTTAATACATACACATAAACTTATTTAAATAGTATGGGGGCTTCTCTCTCATTTAAATTGTGATCCTAAGTAATTCAACTAGAGGTACTGACCTTGGTCAAATAAGTCTCATGCTTGGTTACTTAGAGATGTTAAATCATTTAGATGATAGTTTAACTTATATGAGGTATAGCTTCTCACTTAAATCATTAGTCCAAATAGTTCAATAAGAATTGATAACACATGTATTAATAACCCATAGGTTCCTATTTGAAAATATTTAATCATTCTCATAAGTAGTATTTAAAATTTTCAAACCTATCTATTAAATCATATGAGAGACTTTGGTCTCATTTAAATCTTGCCTCAACCAAATTAATATGAAGTAGATCCCATGGTCAATTAAAACTCACATTAAATTAATTAATAATATTAAATCATTGCAAGGTGTTATTAAAATGGTATGAGGTGCTCACCTCATTTAAATCATCTGTCTCAAATAAAATGAAGTAATGTGTGGACCTTTAATTTCCTAGGCTCATACTTGCTCACTTATAGATCTTAAATCTAAATAGTATTTAAATTTTCCAAAGATTAATTAAATCACATGAGATGATGAATCTCATTTAACTCACTTTTCTCAAATACTAAGTGTGAAGTGTTGACCTTGGTCAACATGGGATCATCCCTGGTTATTTGAGAATATTAAATCACCTCAAGAGTAGTCCTTTAAATTAGTTACAACTATGTGTTAAATCATATGAGAGATATTCCTCTCATTTAAATCTTGTTCTCAAGTAATCCAATATGAGGTAGTGATCATGGTCTATGTAACCTCATATTGAATTATTTGGTGGCATTAAATCACCACCATGTTAGTATTAAATTATAGGAGGTATGGAACCTCATTTAAATCCTTGTCTCAAATGGTAAGTATGAAGAGGTTGACTTTGGTCAACCTAGGTCATATATTATTCATAAGAGAAATTAAATCTTAAGAAGATTCAATGAGAGGAAATTATCTTCTCACAAACTAAAGAGAAACCCTAACTCCATTGTTAATAAGAGGAAATTATTTTCCCTATTACTAAATAAGGAAACCCTAGCATAATCTTGTAATAAATGTTAAGTAGTAATGCTAGATCATTGTGTGAGCCACTAAGGCAAATTAAGAGTACTTAAGTATTGTTTGGTGATTGTATCCTCGTATTCGTGTATAGACGCTAGTACCGGAGACTATCAAGAGGAGGAGGTATTCTACCAAGAGGAAGAAGAAGAACACTTTGATCACCTCACCAATCAAGGCAAGCTAGTATTCTTGCAAGCTAATATTAATGCCAGCTATTACCAGTGCAAGCTAATAAACTTGCTAACCATCATGGTGCAAAGCTCTACCAGAGCAAGGCATCATTACATTTTACTTTATGAACCTATCCCAAGATTTTACTTTACAAGCTTTAATGCTTTTGGTTTATCAAAGTTTACTTTTTGATTCATGATTCACTTGTTCTGGAGTAGAACAAGACCATCAAATGTAGTCTAGAGCTATGAAAGCTAGATAGCACCCCTCATGACTAGTTGCTAGTGCTAATCAATCAAAAATTGGACTACTTTCGATGGGAACATGTGACTTTGAAATGAAGTTGAAACCTTGGAATGATGGTTCATTCCATTGAATGATTTTGAAGGTGAATATGACCAAGAGAAGATAGTGATTTTTGATATCAAACTGATGGTTGGGTTCGGATGCGATACCATTCCAATTTTGAAAGTACCCCCACAATACCCAACATGGGTAAGGGCTTAACTAGAAATTTATGTGATTTAGTATGGGTTCCCTCTAAACAAGCGTCATCGGGGTTAGGCTGAAGGCTGCCTCTACAACAAAAGAATTGATGTGATCTGACGTGAATGAGGTGAATTGTCCGGCTGTGCAGTTCCCAGGCTGACGGTGTGTCTTCACTGGGAGGCCAAGCTCATGGGGAGAGATGCCTATACTAGAGTATATAAGTGAAAGGTTATGATTGGTAGTCCGCATACGGAGTATGATAAATCAGGGCCAGTTAACCCTGACGGATTATTGCAAATATTGTGGCACAAGTGTACGACCTGCAGAGTGTAGAACTATTCGAATAGCCGTGTCCACGGTTACGAACGATTGGAAAGGCCATACTTTTCCGTCATCAGACCATTTTCAAAAATGTGACATATGACTGGGACTTGAAATTGAAAGGTGAATGGTGACTTTGAATTGAATCACAACAGAGTTGTGGGAATGACACTAATGTTCCCACTTGAGTTAGTCTAGTGATTCAAGCATCTTTACTAAATGTTTATGAAATAAACTTGGCTTTATGCAAATAAACCTAGAGCTTAGTATCCCCTTACCACAATTGATAATGCTTACACTAGTATTAGTTTGCGAGTACTTTAAAAGTACTCATGGCTTTGTCCCTGGCTATTCAAATGGCCAGACTATGAAGGTGAACAGCAGTACGAGGAAGATGGACAGCAGAACGTCTACGACAACTAGGACCGCTCCTGACGTCAAGCGTTGGCCTGTGGACTAGATAGTCCGTTACTACTTCGCTTCCGCTATTTGTGATGTTCGTTGATCAATAGATCAACTACTATTGTAATATTGGATCATGTGATCCATCTTTGTAAGACACCTGTGTTGTAATAAATGATGACTCTATGATATTCAACTATTATGTCTCGCAACAACAATATTCGGGATTGCGATGTACGGCATAATAGGCATCTGGACTTAAAAATCCGGTGTTGACAAGTTGGTATCAGAGCCATTGTTTGACCTTAGGAGACCCTAGTTAGAATGGACGTTCGGAAAATTTTAGTTTCTAAAACAAATACAGGGAATATTTGTGAAAAACATATTCATTTTCTTCTCTATCAGATCTTTTCAAAAAAAATAAGCCAGGCTCCTTCTTTTAAATCCACCTAAAAAGTTTGCCACACTTGTTCACATCTCTAACCTACTCATCCATTTCACTTTCAGATGGAGCCCTACGTCCGACGGAGACCTACGATCTGGAAAACGGGAGGTCTGGTGTTTGAGCGCGACTTGTACCTGTGTCCGAGAAGCTCGAACGCCCACCTCCCCGGTTCCACGGAGTCCGGATCCACAACACCCCCACTGGGGAACAGCAGTGGATGATCACCGCTGACTTGAAGGGAAGCCCGGAGCCTCCCATCTCGGAGAGGATCCTTTTCTCCTTCAAGGCATACAGCTGGGTGGACGGTCTTGCTCACGCCCTTCAGGAGGGACTTGCTCGGGTGTGCGGACAGAACATCGCCGCACTCCGGGGAAGCCGCTTCGCCCACTTCGCGAGGCACGACACCATGGGGGAACCCATGGCACTCTCTTCGCACCCGGTGCTCAAGATTCATGTGGAGCATTTGGACTTTATGCTTCATGAGACCCGGAAGGACCTGGAGCTGACGCGTGTCCACGCCCACCGTGCCCAGATGGCTTTGGCTCATCATGCCGACGCCATCAGGCTACTCGCCAAGACCGTCACTCCGCCTGCAGCACGCCAAGAATGTCGCTACTATCACCCGTCTTCGCGAGAAGATTCGCACCTTGGAGGTGACTGTCCGGACCCAGCAGGACCAGATCCAGGAGATGGAAGAGGATGGAGAAGACATCCAAGGAGGCGATGACTTCCTGAGTGATGACAACGACTTTGAGGATGACGAGTTCACTGATGACGAGGACTATGAGTTTCTGGAGTCTGCGGAGGATGGGATCATTCCCATCGATGTGGATGAAGACGATGAGGAATAGTTGCACTAGTTTCACTTACGTAGGTGTGAGTATATCCCGCACCATGTATCGTAGTTTGTGGAAGAAGGGTTCTTAAAACCCTTAGTGCTTTAACTTGTAATGTGTGATGTTGTTGTGAATAAATAAAGTGTGTGCTATGTTCAGCACAAAAATATTTCAAGTTTTAAGTTTAAACCTAACTCAAAATAAGCCATAGAAAATTCCCTCTTACCTCATGATATATCTACATGATCATATGGCCCCACCAAACCTCAACGCCACCCCGGATGCCATGATACAACTACTGCAGACGATGATGGCAGACCGGGAAGCCGAAAGAGCTGAACGCCAAGCAAACCTTGCCGCACTACAACAGCTAGCTCAGAACAATCAAGGCCATGGGAACCACGATCACCCTGGTTCAAAGCTGAAGAATTTCCAGAACACCAACCCTCCAATGTTCAGCAAAACCGAAGAACCCTTGGATGCTGATGATCGGCTTCAGACAATAGAGAACAACCTTGAAGTTGCGGAGTTGAAGCCGCAGAAAAAGTACTGTTTGCCACCCACTACCTATCAGGACCCGCAAGAGCCTGGTGGACAAGTGCCCGTGCAATGAATGCAGGACAGATGATGACATGGGAGGACTTCAAGCTGAAGTTCAGCAAGTACCATGTGCCCCAAGGATTAATCAAGAAAATGAGAGACGAGTTCCGCGAACTCAAGCAAGGAAGAATGTCCGTGGTGGAATACCGCGACAGGTTTCTCACTCTGTCAAGGTACGCCCCGGACGAGACCGACACAAATGAGAAGAGAAAGGAAAGATTCCTAAACGGACTGCACGACGAGATGCAAACGGTGTTAGTGAATATTCCGTTCGCTGACCTCGAAGCCCTCGTGGACTCAGCCATACAGATGGAAGGAAAGCTGCATCGGCCAATGAGAACCGCAAACGCAGAATGATGAACCAGAGTGGACCCCACCATACCCGAAGCACCGCAATAACTCCTCTGGAGGATTCACCCCAGAAACAACAGGCCACCTGCTCAGACTTATCGCCCCAACTACACCAACAACAACGGAGGACCCCCGAAGCCCGGAGGCAACAACAACAACAATAACCACAACAGCCACAACAACAATGGGAACAACACCAATACCAACACTGGCCCGAGGACTGGAAGCAATGCCATCCCCGTCACCCCGAAGGACAAGTCAACTATAAACTGCTATGAATGTGGAGTTGTGGGCCACTACTCCAAGGAGTGCCCAAAGAAGCTTGCCAAGATCGCTACCAACACCGCTGCACCTGCCCAGCAACAGCGCCGCTTCGCAGGTAGAAGGAACCAGAACAACAACAACGGCCGTTTCTACCACATGACTGCCACTGAAGCTCAGGAAGCACCCCAGACCCGACAAGTATGTCTTCCTGTTAATCAAAATGCCCAATCTCTCTTAGGAACCTAACTTTTCTTAAAATCTCGGGACGAGATTTGTTTAAGGGGAAGGGTTTGTAACATCCCAGAAATTCAAAACAAAATAAATCAATTCCCCTAGTTCCAAATTTTGGAACCAACAAAAACTTTTATTAAATTAAGTTTGGTACATAATAATCCTGCTTAACTCTTGTGCTATTGCCATGATTGCTTGTTATTAGTATTTGAAATAATCTTAAACCCTAAAAACTCACCCCTCTTCTCACCATCCTAGTTAAAATAAAATAAAAGGAAATTAAATGAGAAAAAGGCATATGTGCCTATGGTTATAATTATAAATCTTTACCCTAGACCTTTCTACTTTATTTAGAGGATTGGAAAAGCTTCATAAACTTTATATAGTACCTCTTAAATCATTTTCAAGTTAAAACCAAGGAAAATAAAAAGAAACTAAAAATGCCATAGAGGCATATGAGAGTAAAATAGCAAATATGTGGAATTTAAGAAAATTGACCCTAGGACTTGTTGTGAATGGTTGGATCACCTCCATATACCATTTCAACAATCCACAACACCATTTGAATCAAGCCAAGTCAAATTAAAATTTAAAGGCAACATATAAAGTCATATGTGACACATAGCCATTTCACCCAATTTTACCCTATGACACTAAACCTTGGCTAAATGATGTGAAACCATCTCTCAACCTAATATAACACTAAATGGACCCTAACCCATGTCCAAGTGAAGCAAGATCAACCATTTACAAGTTTAGTAAAATTTGACACCTCATCTCTTATGTATTAAGGCCAAATTTGCAAATCTTTGAACAAGACCATTTGAATTGGTTTCAATGCTCTTAAAATGTTTCTAAACTAATAAGAACCACATTAGAGTCAAGAAAAGTCAAATCAAATGGAGAGAATTCAAATGGTGAGATAATTCCATTTTTACTCACATACACATTATGCCAAATAGCAAATCTTCACCAAAGGCCACCATTACTTGATCTCTTGCTTGTGTAATACTTAAATATGATAAACTAACACAAATGCATCATTGGATCAAGAATCAAACACAAGGAAATCAAGATTTCTTCATACATGTGATAATGGTCAAAAGTGAGTTTTATAAAATGTTCCTCACTTAACCCCTCTGGTTTTCTCAATTCTTAAACTAAACTTGGTCAACTATTGCCATGTCATCCAAGACCATGTCAAGGAGAACAACTTTCATGTTGACCACACATGCTAACTCTGACCAGGTTGACCAGTATGGAATTGACAAGTGGAGACTTTGAAACTATGTGAAGATCAACCCCATTTTGAAATCTCACAAACCTTAACCAAATCCACCACCACCACCAATCTTTCAAATTATTTATATGTTTGAGCTCCACCAAAAAGAATTCCAAAATTCCAACATTTTATTCATGCGGCCATTTCATCAAACACCTTGCAGGCTTGATTCTGGTTTGGTAATACACCTCTTTACACACTGGTTTTTAGCCTCCACCACTTTAAATTGGTGATCATCAACCTCCTGTACCTCCCCTGCATCAAGCCATGTACTGGTTTGGTCGATTAAAGCAATGGCATGATCACCTTTGTACCATGCCAAGCTCTCATGCCGGCCACCATGCCACCCTACCTCAACCCCTCTCTCTGGCCCATCAAACCATGTCAGCTAGACTCACCAGGAGGTACTGAGCATGCTAGACAAGATCCTTTTTCCAAACCATGCAAGACAAGCTTTGGCCACGTCGTGATCACCGCGTTTGGACGCGCCAGAGCGTGCATCGGCGTGTCACTGGACGCCGCAGTACATCGCCTCGACTGCACGCCCTCGTCCTTCTCTCCCTCTCTCACTTGGCACGCATGATCACCACTACCTCAGCTACCTCCTAGACACCCTCCCTAGCTCGCGCACGCTCCCTTACCGTCGCCATGATCAACGCCCTGCCGCGCCGGTACTGCAAGTACCCCAACGTCGCCAGCTCGCCTCAGACCCCCTTTAGCCGTGCCGTCAAGCTCACTAGCACCCCTCGGATGACTGCAACACTACGCGCCCCCTAGATTGCCCCTTCGCCGCTCCAGACGCCGGCGCCATGGACGACCTCCCACGGGCACCCGCAACACCTCGACCCCCTATAAAAGGAGGCCGCTCCTGGACGATCACAACACACCAGCCGCCTCCCCTCTCTTCTCTGAGCATCCTCGACACCTCTCCTCCCCACATTGCCCACTCCACCGCCGGAATTTCACCGGAGCCCGCCGCCGCAGTAGCTCGACGAAGACGACGACTCCGACCCCGAGCACCTCCCGCGACCCTCGTCGCATCGCCGTCGTCTTCCACGCCGAACGCCCACCTCGCCGAGCCTCGCCGGAGCCCCAGGTACCCCCTAGCAACCCCTCTGGCCGCCGGTAGGGTTTGGACCTCGCCGGAGGAGGTGAGCCGCTCGATCCCGTGAACGCTCCAGATAGCGCCACGTCGCCCCGCCTGCTGTCGGCAATTCAAATCCAGCCCGTAGCGATACTGGGCCGGCCCAAGTCTGTTTCGCCCGTTTCGGCCTATTTGCTTTCCCGCCAAGCCCAATAATTCAAAAATGAAATTCTGTTTAATTTCGAATTCCCTGCAGATGCTTTAGTAATTTTTGAATAGTTTGAAAACTACCAAACCAAATCTAGCAAATTTTATATATTTGGAAAGCTCATGAAATTATCTAAATAATGCCACAGGCCTCATGTCCAAATTCGAAACTAAATTTAATTGATAAAAATAACAAGGCAGGGCCTTTTCTAACTTCAAATAAATATTAAAAATTATCTATAAATGATTTTAAGTTGATTCCAACTCTAATAAATCACAGTTGACCTAATCTAATTGTTTATGTAAAAATATAGCATAGTTGTTTGCATGATCATGGACTAGAGTCAAATAATGACTATGGAGCCATTTCTAGCCCATTTAATACATACACATAAACTTATTTAAATAGTATGGGGGCTTCTCTCTCATTTAAATTGTGATCCTAAGTAATTCAACTAGAGGTACTGACCTTGGTCAAATAAGTCTCATGCTTGGTTACTTAGAGATGTTAAATCATTTAGATGATAGTTTAACTTATATGAGGTATAGCTTCTCACTTAAATCATTAGTCCAAATAGTTCAATAAGAATTGATAACACATGTATTAATAACCCATAGGTTCCTATTTGAAAATATTTAATCATTCTCATAAGTAGTATTTAAAATTTTCAAACCTATCTATTAAATCATATGAGAGACTCTGGTCTCATTTAAATCTTGCCTCAACCAAATTAATATGAAGTAGATCCCATGGTCAATTAAAACTCACATTAAATTAATTAATAATATTAAATCATTGCAAGGTGTTATTAAAATGGTATGAGGTGCTCACCTCATTTAAATCATCTGTCTCAAATAAAATGAAGTAATGTGTGGACCTTTAATTTCCTAGGCTCATACTTGCTCACTTATAGATCTTAAATCTAAATAGTATTTAAATTTTCCAAAGATTAATTAAATCACATGAGATGATGAATCTCATTTAACTCACTTTTCTCAAATACTAAGTGTGAAGTGTTGACCTTGGTCAACATGGGATCATCCCTGGTTATTTGAGAATATTAAATCACCTCAAGAGTAGTCCTTTAAATTAGTTACAACTATGTGTTAAATCATATGAGAGATATTCCTCTCATTTAAATCTTGTTCTCAAGTAATCCAATATGAGGTAGTGATCATGGTCTATGTAACCTCATATTGAATTATTTGGTGGCATTAAATCACTACCATGTTAGTATTAAATTATAGGAGGTATGGAACCTCATTTAAATCCTTGTCTCAAATGGTAAGTATGAAGAGGTTGACTTTGGTCAACCTAGGTCATATATTATTCATAAGAGAAATTAAATCTTAAGAAGATTCAATGAGAGTAAATTATCTTCTCACAAACTAAAGAGAAACCCTAACTCCATTGTTAATAAGAGGAAATTATTTTCCTATTACTAAATAAGGAAACCCTAGCATAATCTTGTAATAAATATTAAGTAGTGATGCTAGATCATTGTGTGAGCCACTAAGGCAAATTAAGAGTACTTAAGTATTGTTTGGTGATTATATCCTCGTATTCGTGTATAGACGCTAGTACCGGAGACTATCAAGAGGAGGAGGTATTCTACCAAGAGGAAGAAGAAGAACACTTTGATCACCTCACCAATCAAGGCAAGCTAGTATTCTTGCAAGCTAATATTAATGCCAGCTATTACCAGTGCAAGCTAATAAACTTGCTAACCATCATGGTGCAAAGCTCTACCAGAGCAAGGCATCATTACATTTTACTTTATGAACCTATCCCAAGATTTTACTTTACAAGCTTTAATGCTTTTGGTTTATCAAAGTTTACTTTTTGATTCATGATTCACTTGTTCTGGAGTAGAACAAGACCATCAAATGTAGTCTAGAGCTATGAAAGCTAGATAGCACCCCTCATGACTAGTTGCTAGTGCTAATCAATCAAAAATTGGACTACTGATGGGAACATGTGACTTTGAAATGAAGTTGAAACCTTGGGATGATGGTTCATTCCATTGAATGATTTTGAAGGTGAATATGACCAAGAGAAGATAGTGATTTTTGATATCAAACTGATGGTTGGGTTCGGATGCGATACCATTCCAATTTTGAAAGTACCCCCACAATACCCAACATGGGTAAGGGCTTAACTAGAAATTTATGTGCTTTAGCATGGGTTCCCTCTAAACAAGCGTCATCGGGGTTAGGCTGAAGGCTGCCTCTACAACAAAAGAATTGATGTGATCTGACATGAATGAGGTGAATTGTCCGACCCAAGCCCTGTGCAGCCCCCGACTGTTTGTCTTCACCGGGAGGCCAAGCTCATGGGGAGAGATGCCTATACTAGAGTATATAAGTGAAAGGTTATGATTGGTAGTCCGCATACGGAGTATGATAAATCAGGGCCAGTTAACCCTGACGGATTATTGCAAATATTGTGGCACAAGTGTACGACCTCTGCAGAGTGTAGAACTATTCGAATAGCCGTGTCCACGGTTACGGACGATTGGAAAGGCCATACTGTTCCGTCATCAGACCATTTTCAAAAATGTGACATATGACTGGTGACTTGAAATTGAAAGGTGAATGGTGACTTTGAATTGAATCACAACAGAGTTGTGGGAATGACACTAATGTTCCCACTTGAGTTAGTCTAGTGATTCAAGCATCTTTACTAAATGTTTATGAAATAAACTTGGCTTTATGCAAATAAACCTAGAGCTTAGTATCCCCTTACCACAATTGATAATGCTTACACTAGTATTAGTTTGCGAGTACTTTAAAAGTACTCATGGCTTTGTCCCTGGCTATTCAAATGGCCAGACTATGAAGGTGAACAGCTGTACGAGGAAGATGGACAGCAGAACGTCTACGACAACTAGGACTGCTCCTGACGTCAAGCGTTGGCCTGTGGACTAGATAGTCCGTTACTACTTCGCTTCCGCTATTTGTGATGTTCGTTGATCAATAGATCAACTACTATTGTAATATTGGATCATGTGATCCATCTTTGTAAGACGCTTATGTTGTAATAAATGATGACTCTATGATATTCAACTATTATGTCTCGCAACAACAATATTCCTGGGATTGCGATGTACGGCATAATAGGCATCTGGACTTAAAAATCCGGGTGTTGACAGAGCTAAAGTTGAAGCGATTGAGAAGATGCCCTACCCTAGGGATGTTAAAGGTATTCGTAGTATTCTTGGTCATGCTGGTTTTTATAGGAGATTTATTAAAGATTTCTCTAAAATTTCAAAGCCTCTTACTAATCTTCTTCAAAAAGATGTACCTTTTGTTTTTGATGATGATTGTAAGGAAGCCTTTGAAACTCTAAAGAAAGCCTTAACAACTGCTCCTGTAGTTGAACCTCCTGATTGGAATTTGCCTTTTGAAATTATGTGTGATGCTAGTGATTTTGCTGTAGGTGCTGTTCTTGGACAGCGAGTGGATAAAAAATTGAATGTTATTCATTGTGCTAGTAAAACTCTAGATGCTGCTCAAAGAAATTATGCTACAACTGAGAAAGAGTTATTAGCCGTAGTTTTTGCATGTGACAAGTTTAGATCTTATATTGTTGATTCAAAAGTCACAGTTCATACTGATCATGCTGCAATTAGGTACCTTATGGAAAAGAAATATGCTAAGCCAAGGCTTATTAGATGGGTGCTTCTTTTGCAAGAATTTGATTTACATATTGTAGATAGGAAAGGTGCTGATAATCCTGTTGCTGATAATTTATCTAGATTGGAAATATTGCTTATGATCTTGTTCCCGTTAATGATAGTTTTCCAAATGAACAATTGGCTGTAATAAAGGTGAGCTCGCGAGATAGTCCTTGGTATGCTGATTATGCTAACTTTATTGTTTCAAAATACTTGCCTCCAACCTTTTCAGCTCAGCAAAGGAGGAAATTCTTTTATGATTTAAGGCATTATTTTTGGGATGACTGATGTCTACGGGTACTTCTATTCTTGTAGACAGTGTTGGGCCTCCAAGAGCAGAGGTTTGTAGAATAGCAGCAAGTTTTCCTTAAGTGAATCACCCAAGGTTTATCGAACTCAGGGAGGAAGAGGTCAAAGATATCCCTCTCAAGCAACCCTGCAATCACGATACAAGAAGTCTCTTGTGTCCCCAACACACCTAATACACTTGTAAGATGTATAGGTGCACTAGTTCGGCGAAGAGATAGTGAAATACAAGTAGTATGGATGTATATGAGTGGTAATAGCAATCTGAATAAAATATGGCAGCGAATAAACATGCAGTAGAACAGTAAGTAAGCGGTGTTTGCAGTATTGGAAACAAGGCCTAGGAATCATACTTTCACTAGTGGACACTCTCAACATTGATCGCATAATAAATAATAACTTCTCTCATTTGTGCTACATACACTCTTTTGTTGGATGACAAACACCATTCATTGTGTAGGGCTACAAGAGCTCCCTCAAGCCGAGTTAACAAGCGCCACAACATTCAGCATTCATATTTAAGTAACCTTAGAGCATAATAGATCTTTGCAAAATAGAGTACTAACATAGCATACACACTGTCACCATTACACTATGAAAGGGGGAATAGATCACATCAATACTATCATAGTGATAATTAACTCCATAACCTACAAGAGATTATGATCATAATCTACGACAAGAACCACACGATGCACACAATGTCACCATTACACCATGCAGGAGGAATAGACTACTTTAATAACATCACATGAGTAGCACATAGACTAGTAGCGATACAAAGCACATCATATGGATCTCAATCATGCAAAGAAATTCATGAGATCATTGTATTGGAGTACAGAGAGAGAGATTAACCACATAGCTACGGTAGAGCCCTCAGCCTCGGGGGAGAACTACTCCCTCCTCATCATGGGAGCAGCAGCGTTGACGGAGATGGCGGTGGTGTCGATGGAGATGCCTTCCGGGGCACTTCCCCGTCCGGCGGTGTGCCGGAACAGAGACTTCTGTCCCCCAATCTTGGCTTTGCGATGGCGGCGGCTCTGGAAGGTTTCTCGTACCGTGGCTTATTCGTATCGAGGTTTTAGGTCAGGGAGCTTTAAATAGGCGAAGAGGCGGAGTCGGAAGGGGTACGGAGCCGCTACACAATAGGGGGGCGCGGACCCTAGCCTGGCCGCGCCAGCCCCCTGTGTGGGCCCCGTGGCCTCTCCGGTGGCTCTCGGGTGTTCTGGAAGCTTCGTGGAATTCTAAGATGTTGGGCGTTGATTTCGTCCAATTCCGAGAATATTTCCTTACTAGGATTTCTGAAACCAAAAACAGTAGAAAACAGGAACTGGCACTTCGGCATCTTGTCAATAGGTTAGTTCCGGAAAATGCATCAAAACGATATAAAGTGTGAACAAAACATGTAGGTATTGTCATAAAACTAGCATGGAACATCAGAAATTATAGATACGTTGGAGACGTATCGCATCCCCAAGCTTAGTTCCTACTCGCCCTCGAGTAGGTAAACGATAACACAAATAATTTCTGAGGTGACATGCTACCATCATAATCTTGATCAACATTATTGTAAAGCATATGAAGTGAATGGAGTGATTCAAAGCAATGATCTATAGTTTGCTAACAAATAGATAACATATAGCAAAACTTTTCATGAATAGTACTTTAAAGACAAGCATAAAAAACTCTTGGATAAGAGTTAACTCATAAAGCAATAAATTCAAAGTAAAGGCATCGAAGCAACACAAAGGAAGATATAAGTTTCAGTAGTTGCTTTCAACTTTCAACATGCATATCTCATGGATAATTGTCAACACAGAGTAATATGATGAATGCAAATAAGCAAGTATGTAAGAATCAATGCACAGTTGACACAAGTGTTTGCTTCTAAGATGGAAGGAAATGGGTAAACTGACTCAACATAAAGTAAAAGAAAGGCCCTTCGCAGAGGGAAGCAGGGATTAAATCATGTGCTAGAGCTTTTCAAGTTTTGAAATCATATAGAGAGCATAAAAGTAAAATTTTGAGAGGTGTTTGTTGTTGTCAACGAATGGTAATGGGTACTCTAACTACCTTATCAACCAGACTTTCAAGAGCGGCTCCCATGAAGGACGTTATCTCTACCAGCAAGGTAGATCATCCCTCTTCTCTTTTGTTTACACATATACTTTAGTTTTATTTATTAGATGACACTCCCCCCAACATTTGCTTACACAAGCCATGGCTAACCGAATCCTCGGGTGCCTTTCAACATTCACATACCATGGAGGAGTGTCTATTTGCAAATTTAAGTTGCTTACTGATAGATCAGGGCAAAACATGTGAAGAGAATTATTAATGCAAGTTAATTAATTGGGGCTGGGAACCCCATTGCCAGCTCTTTTGCAAAATTATTGGATAAGCGGATGAGCCACTAGTCCATTGTGAAAGTCTGTCAAAGTAAATGACAAGATCGAAAGATAAACACCACATACTTCCTCATGAGCTATAAACCATTGACACAAATAAGAGATAATAGCTTTTGAATTGTTTAAAGGTAGCACATGAAGTATTTACTTGGAATGGCAGGAAATACCACATAGTAGGTAGATATGGTGGACACAAATGGCATGGGTTTTGGCTCAAGGTGTTTGGATGCACGAGAAGCATTTCCTCTCAGTACACAAGTATGAACCGGTACAGCAAAACTTACATAAGAACATATTGCAAGCATTATACGACTCTACACTGTCTTCCTTGTTGCTCAAACACTTTTACCAGAAAATATCTAGACCTTAGAGAGACCAATCATGCAAACCAAATTTCAACAAGCTCTACGTAGTTCTCCACTACTAGATTTAAACTACATGATGCAAGAGCTTAAACATGATCTATGAGAGCTCAAAACAATTGCCAAGTATCAAATTATTCAAGACCATATGAAGCATTTTCTAATTCCAACAAAATAACAACAAGTGAAGCAATCAACTTTCGCCCTTGAACATTAAAAGTAAGAATGAAGAACACTAGTGTTCATATGAAAAAGCGGAGCGTGTCTCTCTCCCTCATGAGCATGAATTTATTCAGAGAATGAAAATAACAAAACGAAAATAAAAGCACACAGACGCTCCAAGTAAAGTACATAAGATGTGACGGAATAAAAATATAGTTTCACTAGAAGTGACCTGATAAGTTGTCGATGAAGAAGGGGATGCCTTGGGCATCCCTTAGATGCTTGAGTCTTCTTAAAATATGCAGGGATGAACCACCGGGGCATTCCCAAGCTTAGACCTTTCACTCTTCTTGATCATAGTATATCATCCTCTTCTCTTGACCCTTGAAAACTTCCTCCACACCAAACTTCAAGCAAACTCATTAGAGGGTTAGTGCATAATAAAAATTCACATGTTAAGAGGTGACACAATCATTCTTAACACTTCTGGACATTGCACAAAGCTTCTGAAAGTTAATGGAACAAAGAAACTCATTCAACATAGCAAAAGCGGCAATGCGAAATAAAAGACAGAATCTGTCAAAAACAGAACAGTCCGTAAAGACGAATTTTGCAGGGGCACTTAACTTGCTCAAACGGAAAAACTCAAAACTAATGAAAGTTGCGTACATATCTGAGGATCACGTACGTAAATTTTCAGATTTTTTTGACTCTTCTACAGAGAGATCTGCGCGAATTCGTGACAGACAGCAATGTTGTTTCTGCGCAGTAATCCAAATCTAGTATCAACTTTACCATAGAGACTTTACTTGACACAAAAACATGATAAGGAGAGGTTGTTACAGTAGTAAAAAACTTCCAAGACTCAAATATAAAACAAAAGTGCTGTAGTAAAATAAAGACATGGGTTATCTACCAAGAAGTTCTTTCTTTATAGCCATTAAGATGGGCTCAGTAATTTCAAAGATACTCTCGCAAGAATTAAGAGTTGAAGCAAAAGAGAGCATCAAGAAGCAAATTCAAAACACATTTAAGCCTAACCCACTTCCTATGAAAAGGAATCTTGTACACAAATAAATTCATGAAGAACAAAGTGGTAAGCATAGAAAAGCAACACAAGCGCAATTTCAAGATTCTCAACATAAAGAGGGGAAACTTAATATTATTAAGATGCATATAACCATGTTTCTCTCTCATAATAACTTTCAGTAGCATCATGAACAAATTCAACAATATAACTATCACATGAAACATTCTTGTCATGAGCCACATGCATAAAATTATTACTCTTCACATAAGCATAATCAATTTTATTAGTTGTAGTGGGAGAAAATTCAACAAAGTAGTTATTATTATTATTCTCATCAAGTGTAGGAGGCATAGTATAATCATAATAAAATTTACTCTCCATAGTAGGCGGCACCAAAAGACCACTATCATTATAATCATCATAAATAGGAGGCAAAGTATCATCAAAGAAAATTTTCTCCTCAATGCTTGGGGGACTAAAAATATCATGCTCATCAAAACCAGCTTCCCCAAGCTTAGAATTTTCCATATCATTAGCAACAATGGTGTTCAAAGCGTTCATACTAATATCATTGCTACTAGCATGCAAATAGGATTCCATAGGTTTTTTAATTTTTGCAGCAAACAATCCATGTCTTAACTCAGGAAATAGAATAAGAAGCTCACTGTTGCTTTCCATTATGCCTAACTAGTGTAAACAAGAAACCAAAAGATGCAATTGCAGGATCTAAAGGAAATAGCTTCGAGCACTTACAACGGCAACAAAAAATAACTTAGTTACCTGGGACCGGAGTATGAGTGCCTTTTACCTATCCTCCCCGGCAACGGCGCCAGAAAATGGCTTGATGTCTACGGGTACTTCTATTCTTGTAGACAGTGTTGGGCCTCCAAGAGCAGAGGTTTGTAGAACAGCAAAAAGTTTTCCCTTAAGTGGATCACCCAAGGTTTATCGAACTCAGGGAGGAAGAGGTCAAAGATATCCCTCTCAAGCAACCCTGCAATCACGATACAAGAAGTCTCTTGTGTCCCCAACACACCTAATACACTTGTCAGATGTATAGGTGCACTAGTTCGGCGAAGAGATAGTGAAATACAAGTAGTATGGATGTATATGAGTGGTAATAGCAATCTGAATAAAATATGGCAGCGAATAAACATGCAGTAGAACAATAAGTAAGCGGTGTTTGCAGTATTGGAAACAAGGCCTAGGAATCATACTTTCACTAGTGGACACTCTCAACATTGACCGCATAATAAATAATAACTTCTCTCATTTGTGCTACATACACTCTTTTGTTGGATGACAAACACCATTCATTGTGTAGGGCTACAAGAGCTCCCTCAAGCCGGAGTTAACAAGCGCCACAACATTCAGCATTCATATTTAAGTAACCTTAGAGCATAATAGATCTTTGCAAAATAGACCGAGTACTAACATAGCATACACACCGTCACCATTACACTATGAAAGGGGGAATAGATCACATCAATACTATCATAGTGATAATTAACTCCATAACCTACAAGAGATTATGATCATAATCTACGACAAGAACCACACGATGCACACACTGTCACCATTACACCATGCAGGAGGAATAGACTACTTTAATAACATCACATGAGTAGCACATAGACTAGTAGCGATACAAAGCTCATCATATGGATCTCAATCATGCAAAGCAATTCATGAGATCATTGTATTGGAGTACAGAGAGAGATTAACCACATAGCTACGGTAGAGCCCTCAGGGAGAACTACTCCCTCCTCATCATGGGAGCAGCAGCGTTGACGGAGATGGCGGTGGTGTCGATGGAGATGCCTTCCGGGCACTTCCCCGTCCCGCGGCGTGCCGGAACAGAGACTCTGTCCCCCGATCTTGGCTTCGCGATGGCGGCGGCTCTGGAAGGTTTCTCGTACCGTGGCTTATTCGTATCGAGGTTTTAGGTCGGGAGCTTTAAATAGGCGAAGAGGCGGAGTCGGAAGGGTACGGCCGCCACACAATAGGGGGCGGGCCCTAGCCTGCCGCGCCAGCCCCCGTGTGGGCCCCGTGGCTCTCCTCCGGTGGCTCTCGGTGTTCTCTTTGTGGAATTCTAAGATGTTGGGCGTTGATTTCGTCCAATTCCGAGAATATTTCCTTACTAGGATTTCTGAAACCAAAAACAGCAGAAAACTGGCACTTCGGCATCTTGTCAATAGGTTAGTTCCGGAAAATGCATCAAAACGATATAAAGTGTGAACAAAACATGTAGGTATTGTCATAAAACTATCATGGAACATCAGAAATTATAGATACGTTGGAGACGTATCAATGACCCACACTTATATAAAGAAGGAGTGGATGGTATTATGCGAAGATGTGTCCCCGAATATGAACAACAAGAGATATTGAGTAAGTGTCATGGTAGTGTTTATGGAGGACATCACGCCGGAGATAGAACCACACAAAAGGTTCTACAATCAGGTTTTTATTGGCCAACACTCTTCAAAGATGCAAGGAAGTTTATCTTATCTTGTGATGAATGTCAAAGAGTTGGTAATATCTCTAGACGCAATGAAATGCCTATGAATTACACTCTTGTTATTGAACCATTTGATTGTTGGGGATTTGACTTCATGGGTCATTTCCCTTCTTCAGAAGGTAACACTCATATACTTGTCGATGTTGATTATGTTACTAAATGGGTGGAAGCCATACCTACAAAAAGTGCTGATGGTGAGACCTCTTTAAAAATGCTTTTAGATGTTATTTTTCCTAGATTTGGAGTACCTAGATATATTATGACTGATGGAGGTTCTCACTTTATTCATGGTGGTTTTAGAAAAACTCTTGCTAGATATGGTATTAATCATAGAATTGCTTCGGCTTATCACCCTCAAACTAGTGGGCAAGTAGAATTATCAAATAGATAAATTAAATCTATCTTGCAAAAGACTATTAATAAATCTAGAAAAAATTGGACTAGTAAGTTAAAGGAAGCATTGTGGGCTTATAGAACTGCTTATAAAAATCCTATGGGAATGTCTCCTTATAAAATGGTTTATGGAAAAGCCTATCATTTACCTTTAGAACTAGAGCACAAAGCTTATTGGGCTGTAAGAGAACTTAATAAAGATTTTAAACTTGCCGGTAAAAAAAGGTTGCTACAATTGAGCTCTTTAGATGAATGGAGAAGTGAAGCTTATGAAAATGCTAAACTTTTAAAGGAGAAAGTTAAGAAATGGCATGATAGAAGAATAATTAAAAGAGAATTTAATGTTGGAGATAAAGTCCTTTTGTATCGGTCTCGTCTCAGATCTTTTGCAGGGAAATTACTCTCAAAATGGGAAGGACCATATGTCATTGAGGAGGTGTATCGTTCAGGAGCAATAAAAATTGCCTCGCTGAAAGATGATGCTACACAAGTGGTGAATGGACAAAGACTCAAGCATTATATTTCTGGAGATTCTTATAATGAAGATATTGATGTTATTCAAGTGGTGACTCCGGAAGCTTTCATCAAAAACCAAATTGACAGTTCTGCAGAGTTCGACTTTGAATAGGTAACAATTTTAGTAATAAGAAGTCCGCGTTTAACTTTCCGAACAATATTTCTGCTATTTTTGGAAAATATGAAAAATACGAGATCGAAACGGAGTGGAGGAGACGCACGAGGGCGTGCCCCCATAGGCCGGCGCGGCCCCGCCTCGCGCCGTCCCATGGTGACAGCCCTCGGCCCCTGTTTCCACTCGTTTCGGCCTGGTACTTTCCTTTTGTCGTGAAAATATTTGATATATAATCCCCCGATCCCGAGGTCCGTATATCGTTTTCTCGTCGTGTTTTGTTTCGAGCTATTTTCTGCCAGGATCTGTTTTGATCTAGAGGCACCATGGTCTCCAACAACAAGGACAAGGAGCCTTTGGAGGAAGATATTCAAGACCCCGATTTGAAGGAAGAAGTTAATAGCGAGGATGAAGGAGAAGTGGAGGAAGTTCCGCGAGTATACCCGCGTGCCACCGTCGCAAGCATCGGCGTGGTAGCAAATCCGTTCAACACCAAGAAAAGCGCACGGATTAGCACCGGAGGAGGAGTCCCACGTCGCTTCCTAGCTCCAAGGACATCTCCTCCAGGCATTGACAACCCTTTCCGCACTCTAATTTATAGTCGTCAAATTGAAAGGACTCCCAAGGCAGTATTGCCTAGTGGTTGGGATATGGATCGTTCTAACACTGCAGGAAGGATGAAGCCGAGGAGTGGGGAAACAACTCTAAGAGTTGGGACTCACCGTCTGACATACTTCTTAACCGCGTCGAGCAAAACTCGGAGCTGATCCGCAACCTCACCTACGAGATTGATGAGCTAAAGGAGCTCGTTAAGAAGCTTATCGAGAAGAATCCATCACCATCACCACCGAAGGAGTAATTCATCATTGGTATTGGCATCCCCTTGGTTTGTTCCAAGCTTGGGGGAGTGCCACGGTAACACATCATCACTACCTTTATCTTTTTACTATCAAGTAGTGTCATATCATGAGTAGGGAAGTTATCGTATAAGATGGTTTGCAGTGTGGAAGTATCTCTTTTAGTTGGTTATCTATGTATCCCTTGGTGTGAGTTATCGTTATGGAATATTAATGAGAAGTCTTATCATTTACTTTTTGCACACCTTATTTTAGTTTGCAAATTCTGTTATATGATTACTCTTGTCATTAGTATTGATATCACTTTGGGAGCATCAAGTAAATCTATTTGGTTTTGGCAAACCTAGCATTGGTCAATAGCAATAACACTTTGAGTTTAAATAGAAAAGAGGAAATCCATGTAGAATTATTACTTTATTATCATTCCTTCTTGTTAGCTAATGAGTTTAGTATTCTGAAGTTAAAATTGCTTGTGCTTACAAGAAAGATGCATGATTGTTTCTATCACATGTATATTTGTTTGTTTCCCTCAACTTTTATGCTTGCTACCCAACCTTGCTAGCCAAAGACCTGTACTGAGAGGGAATGCTTCTCATACATCCAAAACCTTAAACCAAACCCATGCCAATTGTGTCCACCATAACTACCTACTATGTGGTATTTTGCACCACTCCAAGTAAATACTTCATGTGCTACCTTTAAACGATTCAAACTCTATTACTCCTTAATTGTGTCAATGTTTTATAGCTCATGAGGAAGTATGTGGTGTTTTATCTTTCAATCTTGTTGGGCGGATTTTCACCAATGGACTAGCGGCACATCCGCTTATCTAATAATTTTGCAAAAAGAGCTGGCAACGGGGTTCCCAGCCCCAATTAATAACTTTCATTAATAATTCTCTTCACATGTTTTGCCCTGATTTATCAGTAAGCAACTTAATTTTGCAATAGACACTCCTCCATGGTATGAGAAATGTTGGAAGGCACCCGAGGATTCGGTTAGCCATGGCTTGAGAAAGCAAAGGTTGGGGGAGTGTCATCCATGAATAAAACTAAAATACATGTGTAAACAAAAGAGAAGAGGGATGATCTACCTTGCTGGTAGAGATAACGTCCTTCATGGGAGCCGCTCTTGGAAGGTCTGTTTGGCAAGGGGTTAGAGTGCCCACTACCATTCGTTGACAACAACAAACACCTCTCAAAATATTACTTTTATGCTCTTTATATGATTTCAAAACTTAAAAAGCTCTAGCACATGATTTAATCCCTGCTTCCCTCTGCGAAGGGCCTATCTTTTACTTTTATGTTGAGTCAGTAAACCTATTCCCCTCCACCTCAAGCAAGCAATTGACTTGTTGTGATCCAACCATTTATATTATGATCTATTTAATCATGCCTTTTTATTCTTCCTTGTTTAGTACAAATTTTATCTGAATGAATATGACTTTTAAGGCTATCAATGATTATGAGGAGATTGTTAAGATTAAGGATGTAAGCTCTGCCATATAAGTTCTAATATAAAGGCTTTGCTTGGAAGATAAGTACAATCTGTTAATAGTTCTTTGACCAAGAACAAAGTTTGCCATAACCAATTATGATTTCCTATGCACCTTTATTTGTGGTTTCTCTTTACTTATTTCAAGTTGAGTTATATGAAGAAGATGTTTACTAGAATGTCTTGTGTGAATTAATAAATGTGATGCTTCTTGTCCGTATTTTATTTATCGACTCTTTACTCCATAAACATATGGTCTTGTTTACTGAGCTCAGTTTCGCTTGGGGACAAGCGAGGTCTAAGCTTGGGGGAGTTGATACGTCCATTTTGCATCACTATTTTATATCATAATTTACTGTTATTCATTGATATATTTCATATTTAGAGATGATACTTATGTTATTTCACCTATTTTGCATGTTTCATGATTATTGGAGAATCATTCACCGGAGTCAGGATTCTGCTGGAAAAAGCACCGTCAGAATGCAATATTTCTGGAGATCAACAATTGAAGGAAATTACACCGAAGATCTTATTTTTCCAGAAGAACGAGCCATCCAAAAGGAGGAGCCGAGGAGGGCCGCCATGGGCCCCCCCATAGGCTGGCGTGGGCCCTGCCCTGGCCGCGCCGCCTTGTGGGGAGGGGGCCCACAGCCCCTCTCGGCCTCCTCTCTTTCGCGTACTTCATCTACCCGAAAACCTAAGGCACGGGGGATAGCGAGAGGACACGCCGCCGCGGGCGGAGAAACACCAGAGAGAAAAGAGCTCTCCGACGGGCAGGAATCCGCCGGGGAAATTCCCTCCCGGAGGGGGAAATCGTCGCCATCGTCATCTTCATCGAGCTGGACTTCATTGGGATCATCATCATCATCATCTCCACCATCGACACCGTCATCTCCACCGCTGCACCTCGTCTCCGCTGTAACATCTAGGGTTGAATCTTGAGTATTTCATAGGGGAAACTCTCCCGGTATTGATTACTACTTGTTATTGATGCTATTGAGTGAAACCATTGGATCAAGGTTTATGTTCAGATTGTTATCCATCATCATATCACCTCTGATTATGTTCCATATGATGTCTCGTGAGTAGTTCGTTTAGTTCTTGAGGACATGGGTGAAGTCTAAATGTTAGTAGTGAACTATGTTGAGTAATATTTAATGGTTTGATATTTAAGTTGTGGTGTTATTTTTCTAGTGGTGTCATGTGAACGTCGACTACATGATACTTCACCTTTACGGGCCTAGGGAGTACATCTTGTATTCGTTTGCTAATTGTGGGGTTGCCGGAGTGACATCAACCTGAACCCCCGTTGGTATATCGATGCAGGAGGGATAGCAGGATCTCAGAGTTTAAGGTTGTGGTTAGATTTATCTTAATTACTTTCTTGTATTTGCGGATGCTTGCAAGGGGTATAATCACAAGTATGTATTAGTCCTAGGAAGGGCGGTGCATTAGCATAGGTTCACCCACAAGACACTTATCAAAACAATGAAGATTAATCAACTATATGAAGCGAAAGCACTAGACTAAATCCCTGTGTGTCCTCAAGAACGTTTGGTCGTTATAAGTAAACAAACCGTCTTGTCCTTCGTGCTAAAAAGGATTGGGCCACTCGCTGCAATTATTACTCTCGCATTTTACTTACTTGTACTTTATTTATCTGCTAAACCCCCTGAAAACTTGTCTATGAGCATTTACAGTGAATCCTTCATCGAAACTGCTTGTCAACACCTTCTGCTCCTCGTTGGGTTCGACACTCTTATTTATCGAAAGTACTACGATACACCCCCTATACTTGTGGGTCATTAGACCGTAGAGTGCCTTATGGAGTAAATACACATGGTTGGGACGACATGGGTCTTTGAAACCCGGGGGTTGAGCCACATATGCAGTTTCTTTTAGGGGACCATTCAAAAAATGCACTTTTCACATCCATTTGATATAGCTTGAAATTGTGAAAGGATGCAAATGCAAGCAAAAGACGAATAGCTTCAAGACAGGCAACCGGGGCAAAGGTGTCCTCATAATCCATACCTTCTATTTGGGCAAACCCTTGTGCCACTAACCTTGCTTTATTTCTTATGACAATGCCATTCTCATCTTGCTTGTTCTTGAACACCCATTTGGTCCCAATGACATTGATGCTTTGATCTTTGGGTCTCTCAACTAGAGACATACTTCATTGCGGGTGAAACATTCCAATTCTTCTTGCATGGCTATTACCCAATCCGGATCAACCAAGGCTTCATGTACCTTGAGTGGCTCAAAGCTAGACACAAAAGCATGATGTTGACAATAAGTGATAAGTAATGCATGGTGTCTACGAGTTACCACTCCTCTTGAGATGCTAACAAGGACTTGATCTACTTTCATGTCACTTGCCCTTGAAGCGGCCTTGATCTTCCGAATGGTTCCTTCATGATCAACAAATTCATCTTTTGCTAGTTCTTGATCATGAGGGACAATTTGAGCTCAACCATGGGTCGAGAATGATTCTTGATCAGCATCATGGTCTTGCTCAGGTGGTTGAGGGCTTTCTTATTTTTCTTCGGAATGCGGCTCATCTTGAGTAGAGGATGAATCTTGGGCCGCACTTGATGGTTCAGCTTGAGTTGAGCAAGGCTCCACTTGGGCTGAGCTTGCGACTTCTACTCCATCATCTTGATCATTAGTATGAACCTCCGTGGGCTGGATGTGTCCAATGCCCATAAGTTTGATGGCGTTAGAAGGATCATCATCACCTGCAGCACATGGAACAACTTGCTCCACTTGGGAGCCATTATCCTCCAAGAACACCACATCACAAGATACTTCAATATTCCCATTGGACTTGTTGTAGTATCTATAGTCGTGGGAGTTCTCCGTATATCCAACAAATGTACCCTCTATAGTTATAGTTTCAAATTTACCAGCTTCCCTCTATTGTCTTTAACAATACATTTGCATACAAAGACACGAATGTACATGACATTAGGCTTGTTACCTGTGAGAATATCGTATGGAGTTTTATTATGCAGGGGACGGAGGAAGAGCCGGTTGGAGTAGTGGACAACTATAGAGATGGATTCTCCCCAAAAGTTATGGGGTGACTTGAATTCACTCAACATGGTTCTTGCCATCTCAATAATAATCTGGTTCTTCCTTTCAATAACATCATTTTGTTGAGGAGTATATGGAGCTGAAAACTCATGCTTGATGCACTCATCACCAACAAACTCTTGCATAGTGTAGTTCTTGAACTCGGTGTCATTGTCGGTCCTTATCACCTTGATCTCAGATTCATAAATTCATTGAGCCTTCTAGGCGAAGATGATGAACTCTCTATAGGTCTCATCCTTAGACTTAAGGAGAAAGACCCAAGAGTATCTTGAGTAATCATCAACAATGACCAGTCCATATTTGCTCCCACCAAGAGTATCATAATGAGATGGCCCAAAGAGATCCAAATGAAGGAGCTCCAGAGGCCTAGAGGTGGTGACGATACTCTTGATAGGGTGTCTCTTCTTGAGTTTCTTTCCAGCTACACTTGCACTGCACACATGGTCTTTCTCAAAGGAAATGCTGGTTAGTCCAACAATGTGCTCGCCCTTTAGGAGTTGTTTAAGATTTCTCATGTTGACATGACCAAGGCGGCGATGCCACAGCCAAACTTCGTCATGTTTGGCCATTAGACATGTGGTAGAGAGGGGCTCTCTTTCGAGAGGTCAACCATGTAAAGGTTGTTCTCCACATATCCAACAAGGACCAATTTGAGATTACCACTCCTAAAGACTTTTACATAGTAATCTATTATATATTAAAAGTATATTACTGGTTAACCAGAAAAAAGAGAAATCCGCTAGAAATTCCCATAAAAATTAGAAACATCTGACCGTTTAATTAATGGACTAAAATTCTATAACCATTAGATTAACTAAAGCAAAAAAAATTACCCATCATTACCATTACAATAGAGTTAGGTATTGGCATACCCTTCACCGTTTTATTTTATTCTCCCTTTTCTCCACAACTTGGCCGCAGCATATGAACACCATCTAACCCTAGAAGCCTCAGCTCCAGATGCGCATGATGCATGGGAAGCTAGCATGGATATGCATGCATCGCTGCAAAAGAAAGAGAGTCCATGTATTGCTACCCGGAGAGCTGCACCAATTCACGTTTCGGAAGTAGGAGGTCAAGGTTCAGGGAGATTCGGACAAGATCGGAGATGACGCCACCAGCGGCCGCGTGGGGAAACCCCATCCAGGTCAGGAGTTTCCTTTCGCTGTTGCATCTTCCTCCGTCAAGCTAACCTCTCTTTCTTTGTTTTCAGTTGGCGTAACCAAACCCTAACCTTTCTAGAATCTTTCGGTTATCAACATGCTATTTCGGTGCAACTCCGTTCGCAACGAGCAGCCGCGGTAGTCATTTGTTTCTAAATCTTAGGTCAGTTTGTCCACCACCGAGATTTGAATGAGAAATACGAAACCAGATTGATCTTTACACTCCCATCCGCTATCTCCGAGGAAGCAACAGCTCACAATTTACCTTAGTCCTTCCACAGTGGCGAGCTGTTCTCCTCGCCCAAGTTTGCTACAGACCCGAACTGCAAATCACTCTCTCTCTCATGTACTTCTGTAGGGATTTCTAAGTACTCCATCAGAGCATCACGTGTCCAAGTATCCAGCTGTATACTGGTAAGATTTGTAAGCAACGGTATGTCCTGATCATTAATCTTACACGGTGTTACTTTTATCTCTTGATATTTATTTCCTGGTGAACACCCAAATAGCAAAGATCAGATTGAGTAATTCTTCCACCCATCGAGGCCAGTCTGTTTTGCAGCAAAAGTTGTGAAGGCTTATTAATTACATCATAGGTGTTAGATGTAGTACGGTGCCTAGAGTCCTTCTCCCCTTCTCTCCCGTGATCGCTTGTGATACAGACTTGTACGATACCGACTTGTACGATATCCCCGACTCCTCCCTGTACTCCTTCGATGTAATCCAAATATAATCAGCCCTCGAGCACCTTGTGGTGTATCGATTGTTCAAGCAAAATAGTTACGTTTATATGGTATCAGAGCCTCGCTCTTCCGACGACATCTAGCTCGACAAAATAACCTGCTGCCGCTGTGTTCCCAAACGCCGCCGCCGCCTCAAACAGCCGATAACAGCCGCCGCCGTTCTGGCCGTCGCTGCTCCTTCCAATAGACGATAATCAATATCCAATACTCCCTGCTGCTGTTGTGATCCTCCAGATCGCCACCGCGCAATGGCTGCATCGACGTCCTCCTCGGTTCCGCTCAACCTCGGCTCTCCTCCATCCACGAAGCTCACCCGGAGCAACTTCATCTTCTGGAAAACGCTCGTCTTCCCCATCCTTCGAGGTGCCCAGGTGTACGGGCTGCTTGATGGAACAGACAAAGCCCCTGAGAAATTTTTGGAGATTGAAGATAGTGAAAAAAAGAAGAAGATGATCCCCAATTCAGAATATGCTGCCTGGGTTGCCCGTGACCAGACTGTACTTGGATATCTGGTCAACTCCTTCTCTCCAGAAATTGTTGCTCATGTTGCTGGTCTTGAGTCCACCGCTGAGGTCTGGGCAGTCATCACCAAGATGCTCTCATCTCAGTCTCGTTCTAAAGTTAATCATCTGCGTGGCGCTCTCAATTCCACCAAGAAACTTGATCTTACAACTGCCCAATACTTTGCCAAGATGAAAGGATTCTGCTCGGAGCTTGCCTCTGTGGGCAAACCTGTTGATGAAGATGAGCTCGTGGGGTACATCACTCATGGGCTTGATGGTTCCTACAATAATCTTGTTGCTGCTGTCAATGGCAACCCTGGCACTACGCTTGATGAACTTTTTGATCAGATGTGTGCACATGATATGCGCCAATCTGAGCTTCTGGAGTCTGGAGATGTTTTTGTGTCATCCGCCAATGCCGCCCGCCGTGCTGCCGACAACCGCCCACGTGGCCGCCAAGATGATGACCGTTGGCGGCGTGACGAGCCGCGTCGTGATGATGATCGTATGCGCCGAGATGAGCAACGTCGCCGTGATGATGGGTGGCATCGTGATGAAGGACGTCGCCGTGATGATTGGTCTCGCCGTGATGAGGGCCACCGCTATGAAGATCGCCGGGATGATCGTCGAGATCGTCGTGATGAGGGTCGCCGCTATGATGATCGCCGTGATGATCGCCGGGACCGCCGTGAAGGTCGCACTCGGGTTCGTGGTCGTGCTCCTACTCCTTTTGTGGATGTTACTTGTCAGATATGCACTATACATGGGCACCCGGCTAGTGATTGCTGGTGGCGATTCAAACGTGATGGATCAACTGATGATGATGATAGGCGCCCTGACAAAACTGCCAATATTGCCTCTTATGGAGTTGATACAAATTGGTACACCGATACTGGAGCTACAGATCATATTACAGGACAGTTGAACAAACTATCTACTCATGACAAGTACATTGGGCGTGATCGTGTTCAGACTGCTGAAGGCAATGGTATGGAAATTAGTCATATTGGTCATTCAATTTTGCATACCCCCGATACTTATTTTTATCTTGATGATATCTTGCATGTTCCTAGTGCTTCTAAAAATCTCCTATCGGTTCATAGATTCACTCTTGATAATCGTGTTCTCATTGAGTTTCACCCTTACTTCTTTTTGATTAAGGCCTCTATCCACTAGTGCCCTTTTCTACAGCTTTCATTACCATAAAGCCTTCGTCTTCAACGTGGCATCGTCGTCTAGGACATCCTTCTTCATTTATTGTTCAGCAGATTCTTAGGAAATATAGCATCTCTCATACCCCAGAAATAAATCCCTATGTTTGTGACTCTTGTCAGTTAGCAAAAAGTCACCAGTTGCCATACCCTATTTCCACTAGTGTTTCTACTTTTCCTTTGGAACAAGTGTTCTCTGATGTATGGGGTCCCGCACCTGCTTCCGTTAGCAAACACTCTTATTATGTAAGCTTTATTGATGATTATAGTAAATTTACTTGGATCACTTTGTTAAAGAATCATTCTGAAGTTTATCAAGCTTTCCTTAACTTTCAACACATGGTTGAAAGGAAATGTGATAGGAAGATTATAACTATGCAAACTGACTGGGGTGGTGAATATGAAAAACTCCATGGTTTCTTCCAAAAGATAGGCATTACACATCATGTTTCTTGTCCTCATGCCCATCAACAAAATGGATCTGCTGAACGTAAACATCGTCACATTGTTGAAGTTGGTCTTGCTTTGCTAGCCAATGCATCTATGCCTCTTAAGTTTTGGGATGAAGCTTTTCTTACTGCCACATTTCTCATCAACTTGCTTCCTAGCAAGGTGATTAATAATGAAACTCCAGTTGAACGCCTCTTACACACAAAACCAAACTATGAGTCTCTTCGTGTTTTTGGATGTGCTTGTTGGCCAAATCTTCGTCCCTACAACAAACGAAAGCTTGCTTTCCGTTCTACACGTTGTGTGTTCCTTGGCTATAGCCCTCTTCATAAGGGTGTTAAATGCCTTGATCTTTCCAATGGTCGCGTATATGTTTCTAGAGATGTTGTTTTCGATGAAAATGTTTTTCCCTTTGCTGCCTTACATCCTAATGCTGGCAAGCGTCTTCGAGAAGAGATTCTTCTTTTACCTTCATCATCTACTCATGGGGATGCAAATATTGATGATCATATGCCTATTCCTATTATACCAATTGTCACTAACAATGTTCGAGATACTTCAGTTCATATTATTGCAGATCATAGTTCTTCAGAAGATTATACTGGAGGTGAAAGTTTCATGCAAAACGGAGAAGAAACGAGCTCAAACGAAGCTGACACTGATGCAGAATTTGATGCAACAGAAAACTCCTCCACGGACAACGAGGATGATCCTCTGATTGCCTTGGATCGCGCGGGAGCTGATCCCCAGGAAGATGCGGGCACAGGCGTATCCTCCTCGTCCTCCGTGCCCACCAGTCCGCCCCTGTCTCCTGGCCCCGCGACAAGATCTGCGGATCCCGCGCCTTCGATGGTTCGCGTGGACGCGCCCTCCGCGCCTGATCCTGCGCCTTCGACGGTTCGCGTGGACGCACCATCTACGCCTGCCTCGGGTCGCGCGCCTGCATCGGACTTCGCGCCTTCTTCGGATCGCGTAACCGCGACGTCTCGCTCGCGCCAAGAGCCTCCTGGACGCCACGCGCCAGACCAACATGCTGCTGCTGGATCTTCTGTGCATCCTGATACTGCAGCCACCCGTGTGCTGCCTGAACTAGTGGCTCCTCCAGTATCTGGTGTGCGTACTCGTCTACAGAAAGGTATTCGACATCCAAAAATTTATAAAGATGGCACGGTCCGCTATGGCATGTTTACGTCTACAGGTGAGCCCAGCACTCTGTCTGAAGCTCTTGGAGATTCTCAATGGCGCCAAGCAATGGGGGAAGAATATGATGCATTGCTTCAGAACAAGACTTGGCACCTTGTTCCTCCCAGCTCTAACAAAAATCTCATTGATTGCAAATGGGTTTATCGTATCAAAAAGATGTCCGATGGTACAATTGATAGATACAAAGCTCGTCTGGTTGCTAAAGGTTTCAAACAGAGGTATGGAATAGACTATGAAGATACTTTCAGTCCAGTTGTCAAAGCAGCTACTATCAGAATTGTCTTAGCAGTTTCAGTTTCTCGGGGTTGGAGCTTGCGTCAGCTAGATGTCAAGAACGCGTTTTTGCATGGTGTTCTGGAAGAGGAGGTCTACATGAAACAACCCCCAGGATTTGAGGATCCCAATGTTCCTCACTATGTGTGCAAACTTGACAAAGCTCTTTATGGTCTGAAACAGGCTCCACGTGCATGGTTCTCTCGCCTGAGCTCAAAGCTATATGATCTTGGTTTCACATCTTCGAAGGGAGATACATCCTTATTTCTATATCAGAAGGGTAGTATCACTATTTTTGTGTTAATCTATGTTGATGATATTATAGTGACAAGCTCTTCAGACCAGGCTATTTCTATCTTGGTTCAAAATCTCAATACAAGCTTTGCCATCAAGGATCTTGGTGATTTGCACTTCTTTCTTGGAATTGAAGTCAAAAGTATTTCAGATGGTTTGCTACTACTCAACAGAAGTATGCATCAGATTTGCTTCATAAGGTTGGTATGTATGATTGCAAGGGTGCACCCACCCCCTTGTCCTCTTCGGATCCACTCTCGCTATTTGAAGGAGAGCCTCTTGGTCCTGATGATAGTACTCGATATAGAAGCATTGTTGGAGCTTTGCAATATCTTACACTGACAAGACCAGACTTATCCTTCTCTGTTAACAAGGTCTGTCAGTTTCTTCATGCCCCCACTACAGTTCATTGGTCAGCTGTTAAACGGATTCTTAGATATGTCAAGGATACTCTCAAGATGGGCATCACGTTTCAGAAGTCTCCTTCTACACTTCTAAGTGCTTTCTCAGATGATGATTGGGCCGGTTGCCTTGATGATAGACGTTCTACAGGTGGATTTGCGATATTTTTTGGACCTAACTTAGTTTCATGGAGTGCGAGAAAACAGGCTACGGTGTCAAGATCAAGTACTGAAGCAGAGTATAAATCTCTTGCTAATGCCACATCAGAATTAATATGGGTTGAAGCTGTTCTTGCTGAGCTTGGTGTTAAGCTCAAAGAAAAGCCATGTTTGTGGTGTGACAACTTGGGTGCGACTTACTTGTCCGCCAACCCAGTTTTTCATGCTCGAACGAAACACATAGAGATTGACTTCCACTTCGTCAGAGAAAGAGTAGTCAACAAGAGACTGGATATTAAGTTTGTTTCAAGCAAAGATCAAGTTGCTGATGGCTTCACCAAGGCACTCCCAGTCAGACATCTTCATGAATTTAGACGTAATCTTAATCTTCTTCGAAGCTTAGATTAAGGGGGGCTGTTAGATGTAGTACGGTGCCTAGAGTCCTTCTCCCCTTCTCTCCCGTGATCGCTTGTGATACAGACTTGTACGATATCCCCGACTCCTCCCTGTACTCCTTCGATGTAATCCAAATATAATCAGCCCTCGAGCACCTTGTGGTGTATCGATTGTTCAAGCAAAATAGTTACGTTTATAATAGGTACCCAATTTTCAGCAAAAGTCGATACCTATCTTCTTCAGGTTTGTCTGTCCTTTATGTCCCGCATCTCATCCCACCCAAGCTGAAACTGAACTAAACAAACTGTTATTTATTGACTAATGATTATATATCTTATTGTTTCGTCAGAATGGCAACGAAAAGAGAGGACTGGAGGATATCATGTCGTTCTGAAGACATCTGTTCTGTTATGTTCTTAGGTTAGTGCAAACTACAGCATTAATTGACACATTTCTAAATATTAAGTTAACCTTGATATCCTGAAGTGCTATGTGACTGACTAAAGTTACTAATGACACTCACTGCATATCATGATCTCAAGGATTATCAGGGATCAGAACTTTATAAAATAAAGGTTTAGCTAAATCACGTGACTGTATCAAAAGTTGGAAGTTTTATTTCATGATGACATATTTCGTAATTAATATTTTTTGTTTATAATTGTGTAACAAAGGTTAGCCGAAGACACCTGTAGCTATGCTGAAACCTGAAAGTTCCTTTTATTCTCCTCCCTGCAGTTCTATGCTTACCCACTCATAAACGCTGCTTCTTCTATAATACCAACGTTACTTCTATCAGGATACCACTCTTCTAGACTTCGACACATTTATGATTTAATAGCTTGACTTACATACATTTGTAAGGCTATAACATGTTTTCTCTCACATTATCATGTCATTGTAAATTAAAATAAGACAATGGCAAGTAACATTTAAATGTATGCAGTTGGTTTGTTTACAATCACAGCCTATCATTCGGTCAATTAAATATCCCTCTCTATGCTAAAATGACCAAACATCTAACTCTATAATGGCACGTGTACATCCTGCTCTATGTAAATATTATTTTGGTTGTATTGTAACATGTCGTCTCAAGTTACATAGAGGAGGAGAAAAATAGCTTAATATGTTCTCAAGTTACTGAGTCCTTTTTTCAGTGCTCTCATACACATTTGTTGTGCTTTCAGGAGTATGGTTGTTCTTTTGGTCCGGCCTCTTCTGAAGATAAGTTGATATGGGTATTTGTTTGATTGCCATCTTAATTGATGCTCAGGCATACTATTCCTTCACTCAACTTCTCGGATACCCGTTAGCAGTTTTCTCATTCTAATCTTGAGTGAGAAATGGTTCTGAAGAAAATAAATGCTCGAGCTTACAGTTGGTTTCATATACAATATCAAATCTATTATACCTACTTATCTTAATTCTCCTACCATCTGATCACAGCTATCGTTTAATTTTTGGCACATCTCATCTGGTATGTTATCACGCCACTGCACGTTGCCGCTGAACTTTTCCTATCCACTGCTTTCTTTTAGGAGTTGTGCTATATGGTCACAACGAATATAATGCAGCTAAAAAGATAACTTTCACTGTTTATTAACGGATGCAGTCATGTGTGTTTCCACCACGACTCCAGTTTGTCGCCTCCACCTGCCTCACCTTAATAAGAAACTACGCAACCACAGTATCTTGGTCCTGCCTCATGTTCTACATTGCTTCATGCACCTCAATTTCAGACCACTTTCTTCCAGTTTCTCAGTTTGTGATACATTATATAGAAGGATCCTGACGAAAGAAGGGAATATAATTAATATTTTTCCGTTTAATCAATAGATAAAAAAAACTTCCAAGAATATAGAGATGGCAAGAGAAATGGAAATATATTATTGAGGCAAATCTTAGCTTTGCAAATCATGTCTTCAGTTTACGATACGTGTGGATTCTCTGCTCCATCCCTACGTTAACTCTTTCACATATCACACTTTTTTTTTGTCGGAATAGATATTTAATAAATTTTCTCGGGACAAAAGGTTAATAAATTTTCCATACCCAACGGCAACATGCCTTTAAATTTCCTGAATTATCCTTGGCAGTACAATTATCTATCTGGTAAAGGTTATCAAATATTAATATGATCAATGCTATCCTTGGGCTTCTGTTTGCTTTCCTTGGACGATTAAATTTATATTACTAAAAGGTCATAATTTCGTATTTAGATCAAAATGCTTGCTTCTTCAAATGGAATATTAGGCTTTACATTGCTCTCTCAGCAAAAATATAGAAAATATGTGATCACTCCTTTTTACTCCCCAGAAAATTCCGGGTTATTCCTTCGATTATATAATAAGTTTTGGTGTTCCCGTAGTAAAGGCATCCAAGAATTCTTTTTATAGTAATCAGAAGATCTGATACGTTTTTGTGTTACAGTTTGGACTTTGACATTTAAGAAGTTCATGTCGGTAATTTTGAAAGAACACAGACTTTTTGGTCTACTTTTGACGGGCCACCAGAATTTGGAGAATAATTTCTCCAAGAGAAGCATATATTAATTGACTTGCCAACACCCTACCCAGAGATGCGACACACTCAACCACAGGTGTTTTATTTAATGTTGTGAAATCAGGATTATAGTGTCGAGTCCTAGAACCTTCCAAATTAACCTTGGCAGCATTAGAGTTAAACGGGTGATTATTAACCTTTATTCAATCAGTGGTTTTGATCAATACCACAATTTTCCGGCCACCTGCAGATTTTTATATTTTGTTTCATTGTATCCAAACGTGTCCTTTTTTTTGTCCTAAAGGTATGTACTATTTTTTGTGTATTTCATTTGTCATATTCACGTATGGAAGTACAATTGTGATTCATAGTAGCATTTAAATGTTTCAAAAAATATGCTATTTACGGTATAAATTAAATCTCAATTAGTTAGATTTTTGTGAAAATGTTATTTCATTAGATGCATGCAAATTTACCGTTTACATGTTATTTGGTCAAAAGTAGCTACTAACAGTTTATATGCACCAACTAGATTATAAAAAAATACACATATTCTTTGCACCAAATCTATGTAAATTTGTTTTTAAAGTGTTGCCTGCGCATTTGCGTGGGCCACTGTGCTAGTTAGTAAAATAGGAATTATAGACGGCATCTGCAAGATGATAAATAGAAAGCAAATTATAGACAAGGGATTCAACAAGCATGACCGTCTCAAGGCAAAAGTCCTTAGAGATTGCCACCTTGCCATACCCAAGTACCTTTTCCTTTGAGTTGTCACCAAAGGTGATGCTTGACTTTTTGTTAACATCCTATATGAATTGGTCAAGCACACCTCTTCCTCCGGTCATATGATTGGTGCATCCACTATCAAACATCCATTTTGGACCGCCGGAGGAATACTCCTACAAAATCAAGTAGAGGTTTTAGGAACCCATTGATTAATGGGTTCCTTTGTAATGGCAACAAGATCTTTTGGTACCTAAATTGAGTACCCTCTATAAGCATAGCCACTACGAGGGTCAACATATTCAGCATAAACATCAACATAATAATCAACAAATAAAGCATAGTGATTGTTAGGTCCCGTGCGATCACCACTTGGGGCTTTGCCCTTTGGGGCTTTGCCATCATTAGTGACCTTCTTGTTCTTCTCATGAACGGGCCTCTCCTTGTAGTTGTTCTCCTTGTAGGGCTTGGGAGCATACCCAAGTCCATATTTCTGATTGTTTGACCTTTGCTTACTCAAAAGGTCATCCAATCACATCTTATTCTTTCAGGTGGTGAATTTGGCTAGTTCCTTTGTCAACCTAGCATTTTCCTCAAGAATAGTTGCTTGTTCACAAACCGAGTCATTAGGATAATAGTTGAGACCATATTTGGTTACCAAAGATTTAAGATATATACATTGGTCTCAACATACAGAGAAAGCTCTTCTTTCAAACGAACATGTTCCTCAACAAGTTTACCATGCTCACAAGTAAATGAGGTAGAGGAACTTGCAACATTTTTAGCAACAATGGGATCATTCAATGATCCAGGAGCCTTCTTATAGGTGTCTTGGAGTAGGACATGGTTCTCTCCAAGTTTCTTGAGCTCATCCTTAACAAGCTTGTTAGCCTTTTCAAGGTGGGTCAAGATCCTTAGTGAGAGAAGCATGAGCAACTTCAAGCTCCTTCTTTGAAGCATCTAGCTATTGGGCCATCAATTGAGCCCTTTCAATAGTTTCTTGGTCCTTAACTTTATCTAGTTCAAATGTTTCAACTAGTTGCTTAAGGCCTTGAGATATGCACCTTTCATTTTTCAGCTCTTGTCTTAGGAGATTGAATCTTCGTTTCTCATCTTTCATATGCTATTCTAATTCCTCAATGGACTCATCCCTTTCTTTGAGGGAGTCCATCAAGAAATCTAACTTGACAAGAGCATCACCACGAAGAGTGCATCTAACTTTGAAAAGTTCCTTAAGAACAGCCTCTTCATCTTGATCAACAATTTCATTATCAAGAATGCTAGATAAAGAAGGTGGGGATTCCATTACCTTTGCTTCCCTTGCCATTAGACAAGAGCCGGCGATCGTAGAGGAGGAAGTGTCATCGGAGTCATCATCGTGTGTTGTTCTTTCCATGAAGGAAGAACCAATATCATTTGGAGTTGAAGACTCCGTTGAATAATCCTTGGAGTAATCATATGTGAAGAGTGACACGGGTTCGGAGTAAGCCAAACCAGCCACTCCAGCCTCCTTCTCCTTATCTTCTCCCTCTTCATCGGAAATGTACTCAGGCCCAACAAAGGCTCTTCCCTTGTTCTTCTTGTATCGCTCATTGATTGGGTTTGGCTTCAATCTTGGCTTGACACCTTTGACAAACCTTGGCTTGTCTACCCTCTTTTCATAAGGGCACTCATTTGCAAAGTGATTGTCTTCATCACAGTTGTAGCACGTTCTCTTCTTTTCTTTGGAGGAGATTGGGAACTTCTTCATGTACTTCTTGACAAAGAAAGCAACATATGTTTGCATGTCACTAGTTGAAGTCATCTCTTCTTCTTCGAGCTCATAGACTTCTTATCTTTCTTGTTCTGCTCTAGCCTTCAAAGCAAGGTTGTGGGAGGGTCCATCGACACGGTTCATCGCCATGAGTTTTTCTCCTGCCTTGGCCATGTTGTCATTAGCAGCCACATAGGAGACTAGATCATCTGTGGACAGATCTGCTTGCTTGGTGAGGATTTGCAAATTGAGGGCAAGGTTGGTGTCCTTCTGTTTGACAGCAATCATGGCAATGACTTTGGACTTTATGAACTCTTCATTCATTTCAAAGCCATCATTTTACTTTTCACATCCAAGGCCCTTGATATTTACTCGAAGAGCACCAAGCCTTCCATAAGCTTCGACCATAGTTTCTCCTTCGCTGATCATGAACAGAGTTGCCTCTGTCTTCGCTCATAGAGATCCTTCTAAATCAGATTAGTTCCCTCTTGAAGTACTATAATTCGATCCCAAAGGTCTTTTGCAGAGTCTATATCATTGACTTGATCAAGGAGCTTGCGATTTATGCCACTTCTAATCTTGTTACATGCATAGGCTTTGAGTTGACGGTTGTAGAATTCAGTGGAAGTCAACCTAATGGGATCTTGTGGCTTCCGGTATCCATCAACGATGATCTCCCACATCTCCACACTGCAGCTGCGAATATGAGACTCCATAGAAGATTTCCAAAAGGAAAAGTGAGTTCCATCAAAATGGGGAACATTCCCACGTACTATGCATGGTTTATATGAGGCATGGGTGAAGTGTTTTTGGGATAATCATGATTGACCTGATTGTAGGTCTCCGGAGGGACAGTAGCCCCACTAGAAGTCCCACTAGTTAGGCTTTTAAGCATGGCACTCATTTGTGCCATTTGGCTTTGGATATCATCCTCCTTTTTCTTTTTCTCAGTGTCATAAGCTAAGAATCTGGATTTCATCTCCTTAACCTACAGGTTAGAATCTTCATCCAGACTCTCGAATAGTTTATCCATCTCACTCTTAAGGATGTAAAGCCCTTAAAAAGAGTCCAGGCTCTGATACCAATTGAAAGTTCAGAGATGGTAAACCTAGAGGGGGGGTGAATAGGTTTCTACAAGTTTTAATTCTTTCTTTGCAATGTTAGGCTTTGCGGAATATAAAGGTGAGCCTAATGCAAACTAGCTGATGCACCCTAGATGATGATACAAGTAACTCAAGCACGAAGGCTCTCACAGGCATATATAGCACAAGTAAAGAGTTCGATTAGGGATAACCGAGAGCACGCGGAGACGAAGGTTTATTCTTGTGTTCCCTTCCTTTGCAAGAAGGTACGTCATGTTTGGAGAGGTGGGGATCCCACGAAGGATTTCCCAACGCCACGAAGGCTCACCTTCTTCTCCGAGCCTATCCCACGAAGCAATAGCTCTTTTAATTGTGGTAGACTTTGAGGCAGCCTCCAAACCTTCACAATCTTGTCAGGAGCAAATCCACAGCCCAGATGCTTCCGGACGCTTTTGCCCACCTAGGGTTTCCAAGAAACCCTAGAGAGCAAGTATCTTGATGAATACAAGTGGGAACAAGATTTGGCTCAGTGGAACTATAGATCAAGACCTCCTCTAGCTTTTCCCCGAAGGGATTTGAGTTTGGGTGGAGGAGGAGGGAGATCTGAGGCTTTTTGGTGTTTCTCTCAATGGAGTATGAGAGAGAGAGAGAGAGAGAGCTCAAGAACAGTTTGTATTGTAGTGTCTAACCGTTTTAAGCTAGGAGAAGGGGTATATATAGGTCCACTGGAAATCCAACCGTTGGGGACCGTTGACGACTTGTCCAGCTCAGCAGTTATGTGGAAGAGGCCGGTCTGCCGGGCTAGGCGCCGGACCGTCCGTTGGCACGCCCGGTGCCGCCGGGCCACAGAGACCGGGCCGGCCGGCAGCCGCCGGACCGAGCACTGGGCCAGAGCTGAGCGTGTGCGTCGAGTCCCTGGATCCGCTCCGGTGTGCACCGGCATAGGAGCTGGCATTCGCCGGGCGGTCTGGTGCTGGAGCCGGTGTCTCCGGGCTGGGTGCCGGGCCAACCGGCAGAAACCGGATGCTGGCGCTAGGCTTGAAGCTCTGACTCCCTAGAATGCGTCTGGTGTGCACCGGTGCTAGGGCCGGTCTGCGATGGACCAGCCGGTGTGGCACCGGGTGCCACCGGACCAGACGCCGGCCTGAGGGATACTGATGTTCCCCTTTTTCATCGAAGTGGGGGGTCTCCCTTTACCTTCTTGTTCCATTGATACACCATTATGCCTGATAGACTAATACCTGAGAATAATCTTGTAGGCATGTATTAGTCTGATTACTCTAGCTACGGTGTCATTGTTACCAAAATAATGGATAAGGGTGAAATACCCTTACAATAAGCTTTAACCTTCCTCACTACTTTCCTCGGATTAGGAGGAACAATTGGTTCATCTTCAGAAGATAGGGGCATTGTTTCTTTTGTCGACTCCGGTTTATCGGAGCTAATCTTTGCCTTCTTCAAAGGAGGGAGGTCTGCATCTTCATCAGAACTGATAAAAAAGCATCGATCGCGTTAGATGAAGACTATTAAGAAATTCTAAAGAAAGAACGTAAGGAAAAGGGACTTACAAATTCGACATCAAGTCATCCTCGTCACCAAAGAAGCCTGATGATCTCCTTGGAGCTGGAGTTGCCGAAGCTTCAGGATCTGTAGCGTCAGGAGGACTTTCATCAGCATCATCATCATCACGCCCGCTAGGGCTTGACTCCCCTGTTTCAATTAGATCATCATCGATTCTCCTGTGATGCTTGGCAGTAAGGAGCGCGTCGTCATCATGTTCTTCTTCCTCCGAGGCGTCACTGTCTTCGACCACATTGGGGTTTTCCTCAGTTTCTTCAGAAATTTCATCATCTTCGGGAGCCATCCCGCTCTCGGATTCTGGAGGATAGCACCTTATGATAGTAGAAGGCTGTCAAGATAAAGAAAAAAGTATTAGTTTCGAGTGCAAAATATGAAATTGAACACAAGATAATTGAGTGACAAGAATCACCACGGCAGGAAGATGGCGAACATCATAAGGGGATTGAGCTGATGTCAGGGCTATGGAGTCTTCCTGGCTGAAGCGTGTCAAGCGCCTCACTTCATCCCAAAGCTCGCTCTCTGTGGGATCAACCGAGTTGATCCGTGTCTTATCATTAGCGCCAGTGTACATCCACAACTGATGACTTCTCGACATCACTGGTTGCACCCGACGCTTCAGAAACAGGGCGGAAACTTCGGTTCCGCACATTGTTTGACCCCTGCACTCTTCAGATCCAAGATCTTCTCGTACAGCTTGTCAGCCACCTCGCTCTCTTCGGCAGTCAAAGCATTTTGCCAAGATTTCTTCGGCACTGCCTCGAGAACGTCCTCAAATGATGGCAAGTTGGAACGGTGACCAATCGTCGAGCGATCCCTGAGGTAGAACCACTTTGATCGCCATCCCTGGATAGATTCTCTCATCGGGAAGTTGAAGTATTTAACTTCCTTCCTGACGACAAAACCAACTCCTCCGACAACGTGAGGACCTTCACCTCCGCTCTAGCGCTTGACAAAAAAGATTTTCCTCCAAAGACCCCAGTGAGGGTCGATGCCGAGGTAAGCCTCGCGGACAGTAATGAAGATGGCCAAATGATGGATGGAGTTTGGGGTCAGTTGCCAAAGCTGAATCCCATAGGCAAAAAGAAGGCAGCGAAGGAACTCGTGGGTTGGGAGAGATAGCCCACGGTACAGAAAAGCCGAAAACATGATGGTATAACCATTGGAAGGCTTTGGGCGAGATACAGGACCTGGAAGGATGAAGTCTGACTCGTTGGAAGAAATGAGCTCCACCGTCCTCAACTTCTTCTCGTCGCCCTTGGAGATGTAGGAGGCCGTCCAGTCGAGATTCTTGGCAGTGGCGCCCACCTTGCGCGATGTGGAGGGCGCTTTGGATCCGGTGGCGCTTGCGGTGCCACCAGAGCTAGCGGTCATCTTCTTTTTGCCCATGGCGATGAGGAAGCTCTTGAAAGCGGTAGCAATGGCAAGGTGAAGGCGAGGAAGAATATGAGCAGTGCGGCGGGTGATGAGGCGGTTCCTCGGCAATGCCCACCATGAGGGGCTTGGGTTTTAGAGAAAGGCGACGATGGAAGTTCCGGAAGCGAGGGGAGACACAACGTACCCAGGTTCACGTCCCCGCGGTGCAGGATCGCCACGTCCTGCTAGAAATCCACTATATGAATATATGTGTACAGGGGGCCGCCATAGGCGGAGTTATTGGATCTAGTCTAGTTCTGATCTACGGGTTGTGGTGTCTAGGCGTGTCGCCTCTATGATTTATGTTTCTGAATATGTGTGTCCCTGAGGGGTGCCCTTGCCTGGCTTTATATATCAGCCAAGATAGGGTTTACAAGAGTCCTAGTAGGATTCGTGTTGGTGTCTTCTTTCCTTGTAGTCCAAGTTGAGGCGCGCGCAGGTCCAGCCTATCGAGTCCTTGTGCTGGTCCATCTTCATAGTCTGCACCGGGTATGGCAATGTCAAGTACCTGAAGGGTTATGCCCACATCAGTAGCCCCGAGTGTCTGGAAGAAGCTTCGGGCAGGGACTAAAGTTGTCTTCATCGAATGTCTTGATCATCTGTTGAATCTTGTGCCCGATGTAGAGTCGAAGTTGCCGGGTGCGCGAAGCGCTCCCGATGGGAGTAGCCCCCGAGTCTATGGGCGGGTGCTTGCAGCCACACATAGACTCAAGTTGTACTACTCGAAGATCTTGATGTTGATGCCGACGTCTTCTGGTTTATTCTTCTTTGTCGACGAAGCTGCCATTTTTTATCGGGTGCGCGACCAGTGCTCCCGATGGGAGTAGCTCCTGAGCCTGTAAATGAATATGAAATAGTCATGTATAGAGTGTAAAAAATGCTGAGTCGAATACCGTAGACTTTTTCAAGTTTCGAGAACATGATGACGATGACTCTGATGATGTCATAGATAGAGGAGTTTATGATTCAGATGATATTCCGGAGGAGCCGATGATTTGGATGATATCCCAGAGGAGCCGATGATTTGGATGATATTCCGGAGGAGCCGATGATTTGGATGATGTCCCAGAGGAACCGATGATTGGGCCGATATTCCGGAAGAGCCGATGCTTTGGATGATATTCCGGAGGAGCCGATGATTTGTATGATATTCCGGAGGAGCCGTTAATTTTTATCAGGTGCGCGTCCAGCACTCCCGATGGGAGTAGCCCCCGAGTCTAGGCATGGATGCTTTGCAACCGTGTGTAGACTCAAGTCAAGCAACCCGATGTTACAGTTTTCTTCAGGTGTCGTTGACACATTGTTGTTTATTCCAAGGAGCAATTCTTAATGCACCTTGAGCATCGTTGATGCCATTGTTTGTAAGTTTATCGGCAGCAAATTATTTAAGTGATCAGCTCGTGTTGCAGGTTTTGCTAAACCTGTTGTATGTGCAACTTTGCTTTCAACCAATGCATGACTTGACAGCAGTTCCCGAATAGATCGGTGGCACTAGATCTGCCGATGACTCCGTCGCTCTTTGATACTTCTGTAGTTTAAAGTATCGAGCGTGAGTCATTTTCATACGTGTTTCATGATCCTTGCTATCTGCGGCACTCTTTGAGGCATCTATAGCAAAGGAAAAGAGCAAGGTCTCCGTTGATCCTTGCTATCTGCGGCACTCTTTGAGGCATCTATAGCAAAGGAAAAGAGCAAGGTCCCCGTTGATTTTTGCTATCTATGGCACTCTTTGAGGCATCTATAGCAAAGGAAAAGAGCAAGGTCCCCGTTGATCCTTGCTATCTGCGGCACTCTTTGAGGCATCTATAGCAAAAGAAAAGAGCAAGGTCCCCGTTGATTTTGCATCATAGCACTCGTAATTTCATAGGCTTTTTTAGAGTGCAATCTCTGGGCGTATTTTCCATCGAACCGATGTTCGTTGTAATATACGAACAAAGTTCCTAACGATGTAGTTCGGGTATCCTGAATTACTGCAATTCTCCAAAGAAACAAAACTTGAGTCTTCATATCTTCTTGAATTCCAGTGAACCGGCGCTCCCGATGGGAGTAAGGAGTCTTCATATCTTTCTTTTTCCAGTGAACCGGCGCTCCCGATGGGAGTAAGGAGTCTACATATCTTCTTGAATTCCAGTGAACCAGCGCCCAGCGAACCAGCGCTCCCGATGGGAATAGACATAATAGTTGAAGATCTTCCAGGAGCTCCCGAGTAATTCCAGTGTCGAGAGTACATCGGATCATTTATATAAGATGATATCCATTGATAATCATAAATGATGAAGCCATCGACCCGGGAATCCATTAATAACCGTAGGCGATGATATATCCAGAGCCGAATAAGATAAGTCCATCGAGTAATCAGAGATGATGAAGCCATTAACTCGGCTGCGACGAGGCCAATGTGGTAGCAGGTCGTACGATGGACGCAGTCGAAGTAATCAATCAGAAATAGTTGAAGTAGTGGGCGTAGCCGAAATAGTTGCGCCACCAAAGATAGTCCATGCGATGGGCGCAGCCAAAATAATTGCGCCATCCAAAATAGTCCATGCGGCGGGCGCAGCCAAAATAATTGCGCCATCCAAGATAGTCCATGCGGCGGGCGCAGCCGAAATAATTGCGCCATCCAAGATAGTTCATGCGGCGGGCGCAGCCGAAATAATTGCGCCATCCAAGATAGTTCATGCGGCGGGCGCAGCCGAAATAATTGCGCCATCCAAGATAGTCCATGCGGCGCCTGGCTGATGTGGCCGATGAAGAGAACGCAGTTGATATGACCGATCCGCAGCGGGTGAGCATCCGAATATATTGAGTCTGCAATGTCGGGTCCAGACAGGCGGGCCTCCAAGCACATGGCGGACGCGGTCGTCCGAGCAGAAGTTTTGCTTCAATCTGCAGTTATATTGTGGCGCCAAAACCTACGCGCAAATAATAGTACTAGCCAAAAAATATTTAACGAAATAAATTTTGCGAGTAGTAATTAATTGGAAATATAGCACCTGGTATGTTTGTATCGAATGTTCGCTGATGAACTCGATGGATTGATCCATGTACGAGAATAGCAACCGATGACGTAGATGCAGTTGAAGTAGCCGCCTGACGCCTGGACGGTAATAATAGACGCAACGAAATAGTCGAAGCTTGGTTCCGCCATAGTTGAAATCAAAGTATCCTTCCGAATTACCCGTGCATCCCGACCAATACACGCAGTATAATGCCGATTCTTTTAATTCGCAGCCGACATGCTCGTATGATCTAGCAATTTAACTAGTGCTTCGGCCGATTTCTTCTTCTTGTCTTTGGCGTGAAGATCCTTGGTATTTGCGTAAAGTAAATGTCGCTTTACTTCTAATCTTTTTTTTCTTGGAACTTTGAGCCGCTAGCCTCATACCAGATAACTCATGCATGCTGGTTGTGATGTATTGATTTGCTTTGCTGGTCGACTGGGTCCCCGCTGCCGCAGGTTGACGTGCACAGTACTATTAGTTGTCACGAATACTTTAGGAATTATCGCCTGCGCTGACGTCGCTTCTCGCTAGGGCATTGACATAGCAGACCAGCTAAGCCGCTGAACGCGTATATCGCGTCCTGGAGCTTCATGTGTTTCGATGTGTATGGCTTCCGGTATACTTCTTCTTCTGATGGATTTGGTTCTTGAAATACAGTATACCTTGCTTCGCAGATGGGATCTGAACGTGCAAGGTGATGATGAGAAAATCCCGCCTGGATAACGAAATACAGCTGTCGCTTCCCCACAGACGGCGCCAATTAACGAAGCGGTTCCTCGGCAATGCCCACCATGAGGGGCTTGGGTTTTAGAGAAAGGCGACGATGGAAGTTCCGGGAGCGAGGGGAGACACGACGTACCCAGGTCCACGTCCCCGCGGTGGAGGAAATAGCAATCCACTATATGAATATACTAGACCATAATAGCGCGCGTTGCTGCGCCCGACTATATTGGAAAAAAATCTGAGTATGGAATACAAGCATCTGGATAATTTCATCTAGATAATTTCATCTTCTGTGATAGAAAGCAAATAAAAATTAACTAATTTGTTTGGCTATATGTGAAGGTACAAATGTCTTGGTCCTTAATCACGTGGCCTGTCAAAATATTTTTTACACTACACGTGGATATTTTTGTCTGGTTGAATTCGACGAGTTGTAGCTTAATGATGGCATAAGTTTTCATGTCATTAGATGAAGGGCTAACAATAGTAGCATCGGTTATGTTTCTTAATTCATAATACTCCCTCTGTACATAAAAAGATGTCAGAGATTTGTCTAAATTTAAATTAATCTACATATATCTAAATTAAAACAAACTTGTGTCATCCTTTTGTGGACAGATGTAGTAGCCAAAATCCATTGGCAAACTGAAAAAATATATAGCACATAGGCTGGAGTTATATAAAGAACATAAGACACACATTATGAGGAGAAGATCTATGGATATTCAAGAACATATGGTTACAAATACATAAGAAAATCTGATCAATGCAGAACTGATATACAAAAAGCAGATTGGATATACCAGATCTTCATAAACTACTAAATCTAAAGATTTTCATCACGAAATAACATCATTGTTTAATGGCTGAGGTAAGACAACCACTTCTAACATCTTCATCATCCTCATGGCGTACCTAAATTTAGGTGTACCAACTTACAATGGCTGAGGTAGCAAGTGTCAGCCTCATGTTTGTTACTGAAATTGTGCCACCGTATATGGGAGCTGTATGTATAGCTAGATAGCCTCATGTTTGCTACTACTGAAAGTTTTCTTATATGCAGAATGTATGTTAGCTAGCAATGCAAAAGTCAACGCAACATTCTTTTCCAGAGTATCCAAAACGAGATGTTGTATTTGTATTGCAGTCTGCAAGTGTGTTCCATCAGCTCACATCTCGTATTCTCGTGCTCTATCCCTGGTACAATCTTTAGTTTTACCTCACATTATAATTTTCGCTTTATACAGTCTTCAGTTTAGCAGGACGGAAGAGTTGGATATCTCAATCAGACCTGGAACCAATGCCTCATTATGGATGGTTATGGCCGATACCAAGAAGATCCTAACAAAGACATTTACAACAAGAACTGAACCTTCACATGTAGCTTTATTTCAAGAAATAACAGTACGTTCGGGAAGAGAACATCTGAAGGCACGGTATGATTAAAGAGACATAAATCTCAAACTTGTGTTTCCAACAGATAGTAGGAACTTTCTAAAAGTCAGCACTAAAAACTCTAACCCAACCGGCATATCAGAACAGTTGGGGGCAGCAGAGTTTTTTCTTAATTTAACTATTATGAGGCCATGCTCCTTTCTGCAACACGAAAAAAGCTGAAGGCGGTATGAGGTATGGGCATGGTTAAAACTGAAAACCTACATCTCAGAATTGTGCTTAATTCAGATAGAAGAGATAAAATTTCTAATGTAATCAATCAGTAATAACAATTGGAGGCTGCACTGTTTTCTTAACTAAAAGGCATTATGTGCATGGTTAAAACTTACACCTCGAAATCGTGCTCCAGAGAGACAGATGAGATAAACTTTCTAGCATAATCAGTCAGAAATCATTCTAAACTACTCCCTCAGATCCATATAAGTGTTTGAAATTTTGTACTAATTTAGTATAGAGTTTCTAATAAGTCACCGACACTTATTTTGGATCGGAGAAAGTATCATTTTCAATTGGAGGCTGTAACGTTTTCATAATTAAAATGGCATGTTCTTTTATGCAACATTTCTACTTTGTATCATTGTGAAGGAACCTTGGCTCAGTACAGATCTCACAAAGATTTGTAACCATACACAATTGCCAGCCTCCTAGTTTAATTACGGCATTCTATCATTCTGATATTTTGGTTTTTGGAGCCAAGTAATATGTGCATGTCGTAATGGACTTCTTTTGGATCACAAACTACAGCAAAACAAGGGGCATTATGTAAATGAGACAAAGGTGAAAACCAGGGGATGGATTGTTCCTTACCTGACAAGCTTTGTTGTTACCGCTGGTTTCAGCTGTGCTAGGTATATCATGGTTTGGCTTGTTACATCTTTTTTCTCGTCGATCACATGAATCCCAACCATCTGAGAACCTTCCGCCTCTTTAAACAAAAGAAAAATGGAGAAAAAAGCCAAGCTAATAGGACCATGGCTGCTGATTCGAGTTGATTCAAACAGAACAAGTTTCAGGTGCACACAAAATGACATACTGCATAGACACGTGGACAAGAGATTCAGCTGAGTTGACATCGCAGCTGTAATAAAATTCAATAGAGTGGTCCTATTTAAAATGTGATATTGTAGAGGCCTGATATTCTTCTACAACCTGACATGGGTTAGAGAAGTTAGGCGATTAAGATTCACTCTATAATTAGAACTTTAGAAGTGCAGAACTCAGAGCTAGGCAGGTTTGTGGCAAAAGCACAGACCTTATTTCGTTATGTATGGATTCACACATATGAAGGTGTAGTCGTTTTTCTCCAGAATCTGAAATGATAAGTGTAAACCTTTGAGGCTCACACAAATACACATCCGTTGATTAATGTTCAGAGGATGGAGAAGGTAAAGGGGGCTTTGTACCTTCGTCATGTGTGTATCTCCTCCCCTGCCCTTGTTGTTCCTGAGCCACGAGCCCGTGATAAATCCACCGGAGTCACCAGAATACTCCCTTTCGAGTGGAAAGTGGAAGTGACGGGAGGGGTGGAAGACCAGAAGACCGTGGCGACCCCCGGCACGACATATCTCCTTCCCAGCCCCTTTCCTCCCCCGATACCATAACCCTAGATGGTAGCCGCTGGGAGGACGTCAAGGAGGAAGATCCTAGTGTTCATGGAAGGCGTGAGACAGTGAGAGGACGTTCATGTCGCCGCCGCAACCACCACCGGTGCGATGAGGGTTTTTTTTTTTAGCTTAACATGTGCGATGAGGTGGGGCAGGGTTCCCCGTAAACTAGTGGTTACAAAGCCAGGTGAGGAAGAAAATAAAAGCAGGCCTCACGTAACCTATCAGCCCATTTCAAGTTTTCTAAGCCTAATTGACCACAGAACGGTGAACTCGGCCTGCGGAGTAGAAGGCCGGTAACGTGTGCCGGCCTGCTTGAGGGGAATCGCCGATGGGAATGGCTAGAACGACGTTTCGGTGATTTTGATCAATCTGGACCGTTCTGCAATGTAATCTGACGGTTAAAAACGTCAAAACGCTGTGGTGGCTCCTAAGTAGTTCCATCTTACTGTTACTCAATGTGTACAGGGGGCCGCCATAGACGGAGTTATTGGATCTAGTCTAGTTTTGATCTGCGGGTTGTGGTGTCTAGGCGTGTCGCCTCTATGATTTATGTTTCTGAATATGTGTGTCCCTAAGGGGTTCCCCTGCCTGGCTTTATATCAGCCAAGCTAGGGTTTACAAGAGTCCTAGTAGGATTCGTGTTGGAGTCTTCTTTCCTTGTAGTCTAAGTTGAGGCGCGCGCAGGTCCAGCCTATCGAGTCCTTGTGCTGGTCCATCTTCATAGTCTGCACCGGGTATGGCAATGTCTAGTACCTGAAGGGTTATGCCCACATCAGTGGGAGTAAAAAGTTAAAACTAAGCGCCTCCCTTTTATAATGGAAAATTGCTACGGATCGTGGCCGTTGAATCCGCATCAAGGGGAAGTGGACGAAAATCTAGCTGCACACGTGTCAAGAAAGGAGAGAAACCGGCGGCCCACTAACTGATCGCGCAAGGATCAATCATTTCCTAACTGATCGCGCAGATATGGGGTAGGCCCGTTAGGTCATGTCATGTCAATCGTGCTGCCGCACATGCCACATCACTAATGATGTCATCAAAGTTATCGGCTCCTCATTAATGAAGCACCCGAAGGAATCTACCGCATTTGACTACTCGACTTGAGTCTACGCATGGTTGTAAACATCCGTACCTAGACTCGGGGGGCTACTCCCATCGGGAGCGTTGGACGCGCACCCGATGATAAAAACGAAGAGAATCCAAAGAAGAACGGACCCGAAGGTTCCAGTAGATCCAGGATCAGGCCCAGAGACTTGATTCTGCGTAGGGTAACGTTGTTTTGCCATCGGCAGTTAACCAACATCGGTTTATCGAATAAATATGGGCTCGTTACTTTTATCCATTACGTACTATCATATTGTATGACTTCACCCGAAGTCATTGAAGACCCGATATACTAAAAGATATCGGATGACGAAGGAAGTTCAGAAAGCATTGACATCAAAATCTTCGAGTAGTATGATGCGCGTAGATATACACGTCCGTTGGGAAGCCCAAGAGGAAGGTATGATGCGCACAGCGGCAAGTTTTCCCTCAGAAAGAAACCAAGGTTATCGAACCAGTAGGAGCCAAGAAGCACGTGAAGGTTGTTGGTGGAGGAGTGTAGTGCGGCGCAACACTAGTGAAACCGGCGCCAACGTGGAACCCGCACAACACAATCAAGATACTTTGCCCCAATGTAACAAGGGGTTGTCTCTCTTTGCGAAAAACAAATGATTAAGCATCGAGTGGAAGATGGTGTTTGTTTGCAAAGAACAGTAAGAACAATGATTGCAGTAGAATGTATTCAGATGTAAAAGAATGGACCGGGGTCCACAGTTCACTAGTGGTCTCTCTCCAATAAGATAACTAACATGTTGGGTGAACAAATTACATATGGGCAATTGACAAATCAAGATTCAATACATATCAACGATGATTGCTATGAGATTTAATCAGAGCATTACGACAAAGTACATAGACCGCTATCCAGCATGCATCTATGCCTAAATAATCCACCCTCGGGTTAGCATCCACACCCTCCGATTAAGTTGTAAACAACAGATAATTGCATTAAATATGGTGCGTAATGTAATCAACACAAATATCCTTAGACAAAGCATTGATGTTTTATCCCTAGTAACAAGACATCCACAACCTTAGAACCGTTGACGTCGAAACCCACCGGCATTTGGTCAACACCGTAGAGCCGGGAACAACTAGGGCTGCGGCTGGCCCCAGTCCCTCGAGCGACGCCCGCAAAGCCCCCGGTCGCGCACCGATGCAAATTGCAAGGCGTGCCACCTGACCTATACCTGGTCGAAGGTGTGGATGATGCCTCGCTTAGTTTCTGCAGGCACACACGTACACGTTAAATACGAGCCTCGATCGGCTCTTTATCCTGTGAATCGGCTCATGGAGCCGATCCACCCATGATTCGTCCAAGGTGGCCGAATATATGGTGGTCCCGCTGATCAAGATAAAGCGTATGAGATCCACGACGATCTGGGGTTTTCACCGCATAATCGGATCATCCTACTCACGATTGGGCCTCGCGCACACACGGTGATCGTAAGCCAGCCCTAGACAAGGCCTAAAAACCAACACTAGGTTGATCCTCGGAACATCCTGTCTAGGGCAGCAAACTACACCCCGCATGCCGGATCCTCCAACCCTTTGTAAGGCCTAACTATTGCAGATATTAAACTAATCCTTGATGAATCAAGGAGCAACCGTAACGGATCAGATCTACTAAATGATGATCAAGGTGCCGCCCCGCACCCATGATGAGGTACAAGGACGGCTAGATGCGCAAGGGTTGCACTACGAAAGCATATGATACTAAGAACAATGCTAACCCTAACACATCTATGATAACTACGTTGCTCGCCATCAAAAGGCTTCAACACGAGCAACGCATGAACAACTAGGTAGCTCGTGCTGCCTAGATCGTGAGATGCGATCTAGGCAGCATGGTGCTTACCGGAGGAACCCTCGAGACGAAGGAGTTGGCGATGCGCCGAGATTGGTTTGTGTTGAACGTTGGTTGTTGTTTATTCCATAAACCCTAGATACATATTTATAGTCCAGGGACTTTCTAATGTGGGCGTGCACTAAACCGTGCACGAGATAGATTCTAACTTCTAAACTGAGATGCGATCTAATATGTTACAGATACACGGCAGTTTAGCCCAACTTGGTAAAAAGGCCGATTCACGTATTTCCTCCATGTAAAAATCTTCACGTCCATCTCGATCGCGGCCCACCTCGACTTGGTCAAATTCGGTGATAACACATGCCCCCCTGGTTTTGGAAATGACATTTCCAAAATCATTACGCTTTTTCCGTCGGGTCATGTCATGGCAGAGCAGAACTGTCGCAGTATACTTCATGATGACGTCTCGCCTCCTCGCCTTCTCTGCGCGACTTGACAATTCCATCACCGCGCCCTCGAAAACTGCTTAGGCATTAAATCGCTTTGCCCCCTTTTATTTGGCCACCCCCATAATTCCTTTCTTCATCCCCTTGCTCCACAGTAGCCATCGGCAAACCAAAAACCCCATTAGCCCCCATGGATTCTTCCTCTTCCACCTCCTCGCGTCCCCCTCCGTCCTCCTCCTCCGCCGAGCTCGAGCAGGAGGTCGATCCGATGGCCATCTACGATGCCCGCGCCCCAGAATATTGGGACGCGCGGGACCGGGACTTCTCCCATGAGTCGAAGACGACGAACCCCTCACCGACGGGAAGGAGACCTTCAGTTCCTCCTTGACGGAGAGCTGGAAGCAACAAGTGACGACGACCTCTTTCCCCGGAAGGGAGCTCCTCCGACGAAGAGAGGAAGAGGAGGAAGAAGATGAGGACGACCCCCTCGAGGGTTACCCACCAGCGAAGCGCCTTCGCATGTGGTGGGACGACGACGACAGCGATGACGAAGAAGAGGATGAAGCCTCCGCACAAGGCCTTGGGAGCAGCGACGAGGAGCCCGTCGGCAGCAGCGCCGATGGGAACTCCGGGGATGATGATGAAGGCAGTGACGGCCCGTAGATTAGGATCTACCAGTGTAGGTCTAGCAGTAGTGGCCCCTCCTTTCGTTCTTCTCTTCTCAAGCAATCGGTTTCTTCCTTGTAAGAAATCTCGTTATCAATGGAAAATTCCCCAACTTGATTTCACTGATTCCTTTTTATGCTAACTTAGCCGATTATCTCCTCAATCGATTTTAAATGAGCCGAAATGAGCCGATTTCCACACATCGTTCCCCCATCCTTTTGGCATCGGAATGACTGTGAGCCTGGTCAATACTCAACAAGCCTGTATCTGCGGAACCAGCCGACGACCATGTAATCGGCTTCTCCAACAAAGCATCCAAGAGGCCAGCTGCTCCCGAGCTTCAACAGGGTGAGCACCATGATGAGGGTTTGCAATTCAGACAAATAGTCCTAGGTATGATCATGCCTGGAAGAGACCAGGGCCAATCAGCCGATCATCTCTCTCCCATTGTCAGCCGCCGTCTTGGGCGATCACCCCTGGCTCAATGAACAATAGGCTGTCCTGGGATGCCAACTCTCTCATAACAATGAGGCAATTTCGAGCGCTCGTACCAGAGCCGATGGCCGCGCATCGGTTTTGCACCATGAGACATTTGAAACAGGATCATGACTCTTACCCATTAACCCCGCAAGCTGGTAATTCGATCTTGGGCAGGCATCCTCAGCGGAGCTCTAGGCTTGTCCCTCAACTGATGTGGTAACTGATATACTTTGGCGACACCAGCGCCCTTCTTCTGACAGGTTATGGTATAACGCCAGCCGGCTCCAAAACAAATCGGCTCCTGTTATCAAAGGATCCTCCAGTGCAAAGAAATCTCCACCGTCAGGTGCCCCCCGAGCCTTTGACCAAGGCGATCATGAAAGCGTACCGATAGTATCGGGCCACGATCCGCTTCTCAGCTGCGGTGCAGCATCAACCGATTCTGACCAAATCGGCTATTCAACAACAGAGGACCTCAAGACCAACGGGGCAACCTTTAGCGAAAATGAGTCCAAACCAAGCGGATGATCGCCGGTTGTTTTCCTGGCTCTAGCCTGATTGGGTACGGCTGCAACCCCTGAATTTGCCATCGGTGTTACACGTGAGGGCTTGTAAACGATGCTGGAGATCCTCGCAGAGAAGATCTGAATTAGCAAACAGTTGGAGCAATCTTCGCAGAGCCCCATCCTGTAACAAGTGTAGCGCCAACCGACTCTAACCAAATCGGCTTCTCAAAAGCAGAGGACCTTCAGCGAGCACTGCCCCCCGGGCTTCTTCAGCTTTCATCAACGACGTCAGAAAAACTTCTATCCAACGGGCTGATGCAGTCAACCTCCCCCTTGAACTGAGAGGCTCCCAGATGGAGTGGCTCTAACGGACTAAAAGTAGCCCTGGTCGCTTATTTGCAACAATTATATTCCTTGAGTCGATGACTGCGCATCGGCTGTGCTTTTTTTTTTACGGCCGATTTGCGTGTCGGCCCCCATACTTGATAATATTACCACATTTGTACTTTATCCATCTGGATGCCCCCCCGAGCCGATTCTGTCGAGAAAAATTGATGGTATCGGCTCTGGAAGTAGTTCCTGCTGGGTCGAATGTCGATCCCAGGCAAAATAGACAGTGGGGGCAATTTTGGCCGATTGCTGGAGTCGGCCTCCACGTTGCTTGCTCGGTGAAGGTCTTTGTAATGTCCCTTCACAAATCTTTTGGGGCCGATCACAAGGATCAGCCTCCCCACATTCGTCCATCGACGTTGTTCTCATTTATACGGTCAGTCCGGTGGATAGAACCAGCCTTACCCCGTTCTTTGTCACATCGATGCGTTCGCAGTCGTCCAAACTGATGCCCGAGAGGGGTTCTTGACCTGATGCCTCCCAAATGCCCATGCCGGCTGTTGAAATCTCGGCTGAATCGTCGGCGTGGACGACCTCCACTTCATCTCCATCCCACTGTATTAGGCATTGGTGCATCGTGGATGGGATGCAACTTGGCGTGGATCCAATCCCTCCCTAATATCACAACATAGGTGCTTTTGCTATCGACAATAAAGAACGTCGTAGGGATAGTCTTCCTTCCTACGGCTCCCACGTTTAGAACACCTTGTGCGTCGATGCTTGGCCGTTGAAATCGCTCAATGTTACATTGGTTTTGATTAAATCCGAGCTGGAGCGTCCCAACCGACGTAGCATGGAGTATGGCATAATGTTGACTGCCGCTCCCGTGTCCACCAACATCTTATTGACAAGCTGCCCATTGATGTAACCTCGCAAGTACAGGGCCTTCAGATGTCTGTAACTCCTTTCTCGTGGCTTCTCGAAGATGACCGGCCGTGGGCCGCAGTCCAATTGCGCCACGGGTGCTTCATATGTCCTCGGAGCACTAAATTCCGCTGGGAGGATGAAGACCATGTTTGTGCCAGCCGATGTTTCATCATCGGCTTTCCTTTGCTTAGGGCGCCACTCCTTTCTTTGTGGCCGACCTTCTTCATCCAGGGTTCGCTGAATTTTGGCGGCTAGGTCAGGCCGTGCCTTCCTCAACGCGTGCATATAATCTTTCGGCTTCTTCTAACGCACGCAGTCGCTGAACCCTTCGTTTTTGGGAGTGGCTGAGCCCATCGGGACACCATCTTGGCCGATGATGCTTATCCTCTTCATCATCGTCCTCTAGTTCCTCGCGATATTCCACAGGCTCAGCATGCTTGCTCCGCGGCGGGAGAGGCCCTAGACGCTCGAACACGGACACCTTAGCTATACCCTTCTCCTTTCGTTTACATTCTGGGCAATTGCCGATCGTTGGCAATCGGCTCATTCCGAATCCCAGCAAGTCCGAAGAAGGGGCAATCCCAGTGCCTATCCACGTTGTCCGGCTCCTCAGGCCTTTCTCTGGCGCGACATTCGGACCCGTCGTCGTGGCTGCTGTTTTGACGACACCTCCTGTTTGCGTCGGACCGACGATCGTCGTTCTCGCAGTGACGATGTCGGTCGTATGGCTGATCGTATTTGCTGAGGAGATGCTCGGATAATAGGCGTGGATGCCGTATGTTTCTCACCTCCTCCTCGGCCAGGTATCGTTGATCGTCGTCTTGGGGCCGGTCACGTGGAACGGCCTCGTCTTTCTCCTTGCCACGAGAATGGCTGCTCTCTGCTTTGTCCGCGTCATGGCGAATCACGAACCCGGCCATATTGGCATCGAAAGAGAACCCTGGTTCTCTTATGGAGTGGCTGAGATCGACCGTGTTGACGCCAGGCAACGGACGTGTGTCTCCGTCGAGCTTGAGGCCGTGCGAACGGGTCTTCCCACAGGAGCCGACGAGCTCGGTTCCGAGGACCGCCTTAACCTTGTTATGCTTCTTCTTGAGCTTGTCAGTCAGGTCCTCGTACTTGACCGGAGTGTTTTCCGCCATCTCCGATGTAGATGGCGATGTGGTGGATGTCGAGGATTGTCCCACCGGGCGTGCCAGAATGTGTTGACGTCGAAACCCACCGGCGGGCGTGACTGGTCAACACCGTAGAGCCGGGAACAACTAGGGCTGCGGCTGGCCCCGTCCCTCAGAGCGACGGCCCGCAAAGCCTCCCGGTCGCGCACCGATGCAAATTGCAAGGCGTGCCACCCGACCTATACCTGGTCGGGAAGGTGTGGATGATGCCTCGCTTAGTTTCCTGCAGGGCACACACGTACACGTTAAATACGAGCCTCGATCGGCTCTCGGTTATCCTGTGAATCGGCTCATGGAGCCGATCCACCCATGATTCGTCCAAGGTGGCCGAATATATGGTGGTCCTGCTTGATCAAGATAAAGCGTATGAGATCCACGACGATCTGGGGTTTTCACCGCATAATCGGATCATCCTACTCACGATTGGGCCTCGCGCTCACACACGGTGATCGTAAGCCAGCCCTAGACAAGGCCTAAAAACCAACACTAGGTTGATCCTCGGAACATCCTGTCTAGGGGCAGCAAACTACACCCGCATGCCGATCCTCCAACCCTTTGTAAGGCCTAACTATTGCAGATATTAAACTAATCCTTGATGAATCAAGGAGCAACCGTAACGGATCAGATCTACTAAATGATGATCAAGCGGGTGCCGCCCCTGCACCCATGATGAGGTACAAGGACGGCTAGATGCGCAAGGGTTGCACTACGAAAGCATATGATACTAAGAACAATGCTAACCCTAACACATCTATGATAACTACGTTGCTCGCCATCAAAAAGGCTTCAGCACGAGCAACGCATGAACAACTAGGCAGCTGCTGCCTAGATCGCGAGATGCGATCTAGGCAGCATGGTGCTTACCGGAGGAACCCTCGAGACGAAGGAGTTGGCGATGCGCCGAGATTGGTTTGTGTTGAACGTTGGTTGTTGTTTATTCCATAAACCCTAGATACATATTTATAGTCCAGGGGACTTTCTAATGTGGGCGTGCACTAAACCGTGCACGAGATAGATTCTAACTTCTAAACTGAGATGCGATCTAATATGTTACAGATACACGGCAGTTTAGCCCAACTTGGTAAAAAAGGCCGATTCACGTATTTCCTCCATGTAAAAATCTTCACGTCCATCTCGATCGCGGCCCACCTCTGACTTGGTCAAATTCTGGTGATAACAGAACCTTCTGTCACGATCCCAGATTAAATGGAGGCATGAACCCACTATCGAGTATAAATACTCCCTCTTGGAGTTACAAGTATCAACTTGGCCAGAGCCTCTACTAGCAACGGAGAGCATGCAAGAACATAAACAACACATATATGATAGATTGATAATCAACTTGACATAGTATTCTAGATTCATCTGATCCCACCAAACACAACATGTAGCATTACAAATAGATGATCTTGATCATGTTAGACAGCTCACAAGATCTAAACAATGATAGCACAAGCGAGAAGACAACCATCTAGCTACTGCTATGGACCCATAGTCCAAGGATGAACTACTCACGCATCAATCCGGAGGCGGGCATGATGATGTAGAGCCCCTCCGATGATTCCCCCTCCTAAGGTGCCGGAGGCGATCTCCTGAATCCCCCGAGATGGGATTGGCGGCGGCGTCTCTGGAAGGTTTTCCGTATCGTGGCTCTCGGTACAGGGGTATTCGCGACGAAGGCTTTAAGTAGGCGGAAGGGTAGGTCAGAGCGTGAGGGGCCCACACCATGGGCGGCGCGCCCCCTCCGTGCAGCCCTATGGTGGCGGCGCCGTCGCCCACTTCGTTATCCCTTCTGCCTTCCGGAAGCTTCGTGGAAAATAGGACCCTGGACGTTGATTTCGTCCAATTCCGAGAATATTTCCTTACTAGGATTTCTGAAACCAAAACAGCAAAAAAGAACTGGCGCTTCGGCATCTTGTTAATAGGTTAGTGCTGAAAATGTATAATAATGATGTAAAGTATGTATAAAACATGCAAGTATTGTCATAAAAGTAGCATGGAACATAAGAAATTATAGATACATTTGAGACGTATCGCATCCCCAAGCTTAGTTCCTACTCGCCTCGAGTAGGTAAACGATAACACAAATAATTTCTGAAGTGACATGCTACCAATATAACCTTGATCAACATTATTGTAAAGCATATGAGATGGATGGAGTGATCTGAAGCAAAAGATTGCTAACAAAGATAATGACTAAACAAATGAATCATATAGCAAAACTTTTCATGAATAGTACTTTCAAGACAAGTATCAACAAGACTTGCATAAGAGCTAACTCATAAGTAATAAATTCAAAGTAGAATGCATTGAAGCAACACAAAGGATGATTAAGTTTCAGCAATTGCTTTCAACTTGTAACATGTATATCTCATGGATATTTGTCAACATAGAGTAATATAACAGTGCAATAAGTAAACATGTAAGAATCAATGCACACAGCTACACAAGTGTTTGCTTCTAAGACAGAAAGAAGTGAACCGACTCAACATAAAGTAAAAGAATGGCTCTTCGCAGAGGGAAGCATTGATTACTATTTTTGTGCTAGAGCTTTTATTTTGAAAACATAGAAACAATTTTGTCAACGGTAGTGATAATTCATATGTGCTATGCATAATACTTCCTACAAGTTGCAAGTCTCATGCATAGAGTACTAATAGTGCTCGCACCTTGTCCTAATCAGCTCGGATAACACGGATTATCATCACATGACATATGTTTCAACCAAGTGTCACAAAGGGGTACCTCTATGCCGCATGTACAAAGGTCTAAGGAGAAAGCACGCATTGGATTTCTCGCTTTTGATTATTCTCAACTTAGACATCCATACCGGGACAACATAGACAACAGATAATGGACTCCTCTTTTAATTCTTAAGCATTCAACAACAAATAATATTCTCATAAGAGATCCAAACTGAAACTTCCACCATGATACATGGCTTTAGTTAGCGGCCCAATGTTCTTCTCTAACATATGCATACTCAAACCATTTGAGCATGAAATCGCACTTAATTCAGACAAGACGAACATGCATAGCATCTCACATGATATCCAACAAAGGTAAAAATTGATGGCGTCCCCAGAAACATGGTTACCGCTCAACAAGCAACTTATAAGAATTAAGACACATAACTACATATTCATCACCACAATAGTTTTTAAGCTATTTGTCCCATGAGCTATATAGTGCAAAGTTAAGGAATGGAATTTTAAAGGTAGCACTCAAGTAATTTACTTTGGAATGGCAGAAAAATACCACATAGTAGGTAGATATGGTGGACACAAATGGCATGGGTTTTGGCTCAAGGTGTTTGGATGCACAAGAAGCATTTCCTCTCAGTACAAGGTTTGGGCTAGCAAGGTTGTTTGAAGCAAACACAAGTATGAACAGTACAACAAAACTTACACAAGAACATATTGCAAGCATTATAAGACTCTACACACTTGTCCTCCTTGTTGTTCAAACACTTTACCCGAAATATCTAGACTTAGAGAGACCAATCATGCAAACCAAATTAAACAAGCTCTACGGGTAGTTCTCCATTAATAGATTAAACTACATGATGCAAGAGCTTAAACATGATCTATGAGAGCTCAAACAATTGCCAAATTTCCAAACTATATGCAGCATTTTCTGATTCCAACCAAATAGCAATTTAACGAAGCAATTTCAGCCTTTGCCATGAACATTAAAGCACAATTAAGAACACAAGTGTTCCATATGAAAAAGCGGAGCGTAATATCTCCAATATAAGGATGATGGGATCAAACTTTATTAAAACCAAAACTAAAATAAAAGCAAACTGACGCTCCAAGTAAAGAACATAAGATGTGATGGAATAAAAATATAGTTTCACTAGAAGTGACCTGATAAGTTGTCGATGAAGAAGGGGATGCCTTGGGCATCCCCAAGCTTAGATGCTTGAGTCTTCTTAAAATATGCAGGGATGAACCACCGGGGCATCCCCAAGCTTAGACCTTTCACTCTTCTTGATCATAGTATATCATCCTCTTCTCTTGACCCTTGAAAACTTCCTCCACACCAAACTTCAAGCAAACTCATTAGAGGGTTAGTGCATAATCAAAATTCACATATTCAGAGGTGACATAATCATTCTTAACACTTCGGACATTGCACAAAGCTTCTGAAAGTTAATGGAACAAAGAAACTCATTCAACATAGCAAAAGCGGCAATGCGAAATAAAAGGCAGAATCTGTCAAAAACAGAACAGTCCGTAAAGACGAATTTTGCAGGGGCACTTAACTTGCTCAAACGGAAAACTCAAAACTAATGAAAGTTGCGTACATATCCGAGGATCACACACGTAAATTTTCAGATTTTTTTGACTCTTCTACAGAGAGTTCTACGCGAATTCGTGACAGACAGCAATGCTGTTTCTGCGGAGCAATCCAAATCTAGCATCAACTTTACCATAGAGACTTTACTTGGCACAAAAACATGATAAGGAGAGGTTGCTACAGTAGTAACAACTTCCAAGACTCAACAATACAGTAGTAAAATAAAACATGGGTTATCTCCCAAGAAGTGCTTTTTTTTACGCCTTTCAGCTAGGCGCAGAAAGTGCAAATCAAGTATTATCTAGAGAAGAAGCATCAACATCATAATTTGTTCTAATGATAGAATCAAAAGGCGACTTCATTCTCTTTCTAGGGAAGTGTTCCATACCTTTCTTGAGAGGAAATTGATACTTAATATTTCCTTCTTTCATATCAATAACAGCACCAACAGTTCGAAGAAAGGGTCTTCCCAAGACAATAGGACAAGATGCATTGCATTCAATATCCAAGACAACAAAATCAACGGGGACAAGGTTATTGTTAACCGTAATGTGAACATTATCAATCCTCCCCAAAGGTTTCTTTTTAGAATTATCAGCAAGATTAACATCCAAATAATAATTTTTCAATGGTGGCAAGTCAAGCATATCATAAACTTTCTTAGGCATAACAGAAATACTTGCACCAAGATCACATAAAGCATTACATTCAAAATCATTGAATTTCATCTTAATGATGGGCTCCCAACCATCTTCCAACTTCATAGGAATAGAAGCTTCAAGTTTTAATTTCTCTTCCCTAGCTTTAATGAGAGCATTTGTAATATGTTTTGTAAAGGCTAAATTTATAGCACTAGCATTAGGACTTCTTGCAAGTTTTTGTAAGAACTTTATAACTTCAGTAATATGACAATCATCAAAATCTAAACCATTTTGTTCTACAGTATTCTGAAAAATTTCAGCACTATTATCACAAGTAGTTTCAGCAGTTTCACGCAATTTTGCACGCTTTGCACTAGGAGTAGCAACATTGCCAACACCAATTATTTTACCATTAATAGTAGGAGGTGTAGCAACATGTGAAGAATCAACATTACTAGTGGTGGTAATAGTCCAAACTTTAGCTACATTATTCTCTTTAGCAAGTTTTTCTTTTTCTTCTCTATCCCACCTAGCATGCAATTCAGCCAACATTCTTATATTATCATTAATTCGAACTTGGATGGCATTTGTTTTAGCAAACCTAGCATCTTTAACTTCCTCAGGCATAACTTTCAGTTTTAAAAGATCAACATCAAGAGCAAGACTATCAACCTTAGAAGCAAGAACATCAATTTTACCGAGCTTTTCCTCAACGGTTTTATTAAAAGCAGTTTATGTACTAATAAATTCTTTAAGCATGACTTCAAGACCAGAGGGTACACTCTTATTATTGTTGTAAGAATTACCATAACCACTACCATTATTAGAAGGATATGACATATAGTTGTTGTTATCATAATTATTCCTATAAGCATTGTTGTTGAAATTATTATTCTTAATGAAATTCACATCAACATTTTCTTCTTGAGCAACCAATGAAGCTAAAGGAACATTATTAGGATCAATATGAGATCTACTATTTGCAAGCATAGACATAATGGCATCAATCTTATCACCCAAAGAAGAGGTTTCTTCAACAGAATTTACCTTCTTACCTTGAGGGTTCTTTCAGTGTGCCATTCAGAGTAATTGATCATCATATCATCAAGAAGCTTCGTCGCGGCGCCTAAGGTGATGGACATAAAAGTACCTCCAGCAGCTGAATCCAATAGGTTCCTCGAGGAAAAATTCAATCCTGCATAAAAGGTTTGGATGATCATCCAAGTAGTCAGTCCATGGGCAATTCTTTACCAAAGATTTCATTCTCTCCCATGCTTGAGCAACATGTTCATTATCAAATTGCTTAAAATTCATAATGCTACTTCTCAAAGATATAATCTTAGCAGAGGATAATATTTACCAATAAAAGCATCTTTACATTTAGTCCATGAATCAATACTATTTTAGGCAAAGAAAGCAACCAATCTTTAGCTCTTCCTCTTAATGAGAAAGGAAACAATTTCAGTTTTATAATATCACCATCTATATCCTTATACTTTTACATTTCACAAAGTTCAACAAAATTATTAATATGGGCAGCAGCATCGCACTAACACCAGAAAATTGCTCTCTCATAACAAGATTCAAGAAAGCAGTTTAATTTCATAGAATTCACTGTAGTAGCAGGTGGATCAATAGGAGTACTTATAAAATCATTATTATTTGTGCTAGTGAAATCACACAACTTAGTATTTTCAGGAGTACCCATTATAGCAGTAACAAGTAAATAAAGTAAAGACAAGTAACTAATTTTTGTGTTTTTGATATAGAGCAAGACAAGACAGAAAGTAAAGTAACTAATTTTTGTGTTTTTAATATGAAGCAAACAAGACAGTAAATAAAGTAAAGTAAAGCAAGACAAAATCAAAGTAAAGAGATTGGATGTGAGACTCCCTTGCAGCGTGTCTTGATCACACAACGGCGCTAAAAAGTTGCTTGATGCGAATGTACACGTCCGTTGGGAACCCCAAGAGGAAGGTATGATGCGCACAAAGGCAAGTTTTCCTCGAAAGAAACCAAGGTTATCGAACCAGCAGGAGCCAAGAAGCACGTGAAGGTTGTTGGTGGAGGAGAGGCGGCGCAACACCAAGAAACCGGCGCCAACGTGGAACCTGCACAACACAATCAAGATACTTTGCCCCAACGTAACAGTGAGGTTGTCAATCTCACCGGCTTGCTGAAAACAAAAGATTAAGCGTTGATACGTCTCAAACGTATCCATAATTTCTTATGTTCCATGCTAATTTTATGACAATACTTGAATGTTTTATACATACTTTACATCATTATTATACATTTTCCGGCACTAACCTATTAACAAGATGCCGCAGCTTTTTTGTTGTTTTTGGTTTCAGAAATCCTAGTAAGGAAATATTCTCGAATTGATGAAATCAATGCCCGTGGTCCTATTTTTACACGAAGCCCAGGGGAAAGGAAGTGGGGCTGGGCGCCGCCACACTAGGGCGGCGGCCTGAGGGGGCCCGCGGCCCTAGTGTGTGGGCCCTCCCGTGACCCCTCCGACTCCCTTCCGCCTACCGTCGCGAAACCCAAGCCACGATACGGACCTTCCAGACGCCGCCTCCCATCTCGGGGATTCAGGAGATCGCACTCGCCGGAGAGGGGAATCATCACGGAGGGGCTCTACATCACATGCCCGCCTCCGGATTGATGAGTAGTTCATCCTTGGACTATGGGTCCATAGCAATAGAGTTTGCTTATCCTTTGTGCTATCATGTTTAGATCTTGTGAGCTGCCTAACATGATCAAGATCATCTATTTGTAATGCTACATGTTGTGTTTGGCCGATGAATCTAGAATACTATGTTAAGTTGATTATCAATCTATCATATATGTGTTGTTTATGTTCTTGCATGCTCTCGTTGCTAGTAGAGGCTCGCCAAGTTGATACTTGTAACTCCAAGAGGGAGTATTTATGCTCGATGGTCATGCCTCCATTGAATCGATCGTGACAAGAGGTTCTAAGGTTGTGGATGTGTTGTTACTAGGGATAAAACATCAATGCTTTGTCTAAGGATATTTGTGTTGATTACATTACGCACCATACTTAATGCAATTATCTGTTGTTTACAACTTAATACTGGAGGGTGCGGATGCTAACCAAGGTGGATTATTTAGGCATAGATGCATGTCGATAGCGGTCTATGTACTTTGTCGTAATGCCCTGATTAAATCACATAGTAATAATCATTGATATGTATTGAATATTGATTTGTCAATTGCCCACCTGTAATTTGTTCTGACATGTTAGTTATCTTATTGGAGAGACACCACTAGTGGACTGTGGACCCCGTCCATTCTTTTACATCTGAATACATTCTACCGCAATCATTGTTCTTTACTGTTCTTTGCAAACAAACACCATATTCCACTCGATACGTTTAATCCTTTGTTTTCAGCAAGCCGGTGAGATTGACAACCTCACTTACGTTGGGGCAAAGTATCTTGATTGTGTTGTGTAGGTTCCACGTTGGCGCCGGTTTCACTGGTGTTGCGCCGCACTACACTCCTCCACCAACAACCTTCACGTGCTTCTTGGCTCCTACTGGTTCGATAACCTTGGTTTCATACTGAGGGAAACTTGCTTCTATACGCATCATACCTTCCACTTGGGGTTCCCAACGGACGTGTGCTTCGCCCGTATCAAGCGTATCGAGTGGAAGATGGTGTTTGTTTGCAAAGAACAGTAAGAACAATGATTGCAGTAGAATGTATTCAGATGTAAAAGAATGGACCGGGGTCCACAGTTCACTAGTGGTGTCTCTCCAATAAGATAACTAACATGCTGGGTGAACAAATTACGATGGGCAATTGACAAATCAAGATTCAATACATATCAACGATGATTACTATGAGATTTAATCAGGGCATTACGACAAAGTACATAGACCGCTATCCAGCATGCATCTATGCCTAAATAATCCACCTTCGGGTTAGCATCCGCACCCCTCCAGTATTAAGTTGTAAACAACAGATAATTGCATTAAGTATGGTGCGTAATGTAATCAACACAAATATCCTTAGACAAAGCATTGATGTTTTATCCCTAGTAGCAGCAGCACATCCACAACCTTAGAACCTTCTATCACGATCCCAGATTAAATGGAGACATGAACCCACTATCGAGCATAAATACTCCCTCTTGGAGTTACAAGTATCAACTTGGCCAGAGCCTCTACTAGCAACGGAGAGCATGCAAGAACATAAACAACACATATATGATAGATTGATAATCAACTTGACATAGTATTCTAGATTCATCGGATCCCACCAAACACAACATGTAGCATTACAAGTAGACGATCTTGATCATGTTAGACAGCTCACAAGATCTAAACAATGATAGCACAAGCGGAGAAGACAACCATCTAGCTACTGCTATGGACCCATAGTCCAAGGATGAACTACTCACGCATCAATCCGGAGGCGGGCATGATGATGTAGAGCCCCTCCGGTGATGATTCCCCTCCGGCAGGGTGCCGGAGGCGATCTCCGAATCCCCCGAGATGGGATTGGCGGCGGCGGCGTCTCGAAGGTTTTCCGTATCGTGGCTCTACGGGGGTTTCGACGAAGGCTTTAAGTAGGCGGAAGGGTAGGTCGAGGCGGCGCGAGGGCCCACACCATAGGGCGGCGTGGCCCCTCCGGCCGCGCGGCCATGGTGGCGGCGCCGTCGCCCCACTTCGTTATCCCTTCGATCTTCCGAAGCTTCGTGGAAAAATAGGACCGGGCGTTGATTTCGTCCACTCCGATAATATTTCCTTACTAGGATTTCAAACCAAAAAGCAGAAAACAACAACGGCGCTTTGGCATCTTGTTAATAGGTTAGTGCCGGAAAATGTATAATAATGATGTAAAGTATGTATAAAACATGCAAGTATTGTCATAAAAGTAGCATGGAACATAAGAAATTATAGATACGTTTGAGACGTATCATAGTACAACTTGAGTCTACGCATGGTTGCAAGCATCCGTCCATAGGCTCGGGGGCTACTCCCATCGGGAGCATTAGGCGCGCACCCGATATCGAGCAATTTCGACTTCAAGGCAAATGGGAAGCTCCAATTCTTTTTGACAGTTAAGGAGATTCGGATGAAGGCGGTTATCGTCCCTACCCGAAGCTTCACTTCGGCCAGTCACTAGGGGGCTACTAATGTGGGCATTACGCTTCGGGTACCCGACATTAGTCTACCTCCCTTGGCCCAACTAGGGGCCCATAAAGATTGACCAAGATCAAGGTGGGCCCATACCTTGGTTCCAACAAAGGAGACCTACCAGAAGACGGATTCTTGACGAACAATGCAAGAAGATATCGTCAAAGGGAAGACTAGAATAGAATTCATTGTAACCTAGTCGAGTTCGGACAAGAACTTTCGAGACATGGCATGCTATATAAAGGCCAGGAGAGGGCCTGCCGGACAACAACAATACATAGAACCACCGCGACTTAGAGCAAAATCCTTAGAATCCTTGCCTCTCGACGAGTTGACCATACCAGCCTATAGGCTACCCCATTGTAACCCGATATATTCGATAATCAAGATCAGACAAGCAGGAAGTAAGGGTTTTACCTCACCAAGGGCCCCGAACCTGGGTAAATCTCTCTCCCCGTCTCGTGCTAGCCTGCAGGATTCCATCAACCCTAAGCCCCTCATGGTGGGCATTGCCGAGGAGCACCCTCGTCACCACCCCATCGCACCCCTCGTCTCTGCTCGCCCTAGTGCCACCTTCCCATGTGCACTGACACCCCGCCACTCCTTTCCCCTCAGGTGAGAGCCGCCCCGTCGCTGAATCGAGCCCCACGTGCCCTACCTCCTCTATAGACATGTCGGTCGATTCGGACAGGTGGAGGTCGTCGCCGGTGCGTGAGAAGCTCCGCGCAGCCTCCCAGGCCCTCCCGGCCCTCCTTCGTCGCGCCGCTCACGCACTCACTCATGTGCACGTGCTGGAGCACGGCAGCGACATGCGCGAGCACCCGAGGTGCTCGATTTCGGTTGATTTTAGTCGGATTGACCACCACTTGCGCTGGATCCATCGATCCCCCATGCCTCCTACCCCTCATGTCATGCGTGAGCATCCTTGTGTAGGGGAAATAAGAGAGAGAAGGAAAAAATAGGAAAAGAGAGAGAAAAGAAGACCCACTTGTCAGTGGGTCTTAGCTGCAGCTTTGCCTTTAAGTGGTTTTCAGCAATCGAGTTATACAAATGATGCAGAAGCAAAACATTTGTGGATTGATATACTTTCTCTATCCCCTTTCTATACTCTTTATATACTATAGAATTTTAGCAATTCAATATAATAATATTGTTGGAGATACTCTAAACTAGTGAGCACTGACTCGAGCTGATTTAGAGCATCTTCAGCCGCGTCCCACAAAGCGTCCCCAAACGGTGCCGGATCGAGCAACCCCAAACATTAAAATAACTTATTATTATTACTTTTTGCATTTTTTTAATAGAGAAAAAAAATTTGTAGGTACAATCAAGATTTTTAAAGTAGTGCAACATATTATAACAAATTACACATAAAAATTTCGAAAGCCTAGAGGTTGTGCGAGTTGCCAAACACGCCCTAGACCCCTAATCAGAAAAAGAAAAAAAAGCCCTAGATTGCCCCAAGGTGCGTCTCTCGGTCTCTCCTAATCCCTCATTCCCTTCCCCCGCCACAGATTTCTCGCCGCCACCGGCGGTAATCCACGCCGTCAGGCACGCCATTCGCACCCCACTCCCACTCCCATCCATCCCCCGCCGTGCCCTCGCATCTCCATCCTTGTTTGCGCCAGTGCGGAAGAAAGGGGAAAGGGGAAAGCGAAGACCTAACGCCGTTCCCAAATCCAATCTTCGCCCCTACCATGGCCGGCAAACGTTGCCGGAGCGGGGGAGCTACTTTCCCGACGCCCTTAACCAAGGTATACGATGGTCCGAACTGCACCGCCCGACATCGGGCGCTGCTTCTTGACCTCATACACGGTTTTTACGAGGCGGCGCTCGTCCGGCTACCGTTGGAGGAGATGCCGGAGCTGGCTCCTCGGCTCTTGGAAGCCGGCCTCTGTTTCGGCTTCATGGACCCCGTATCCAATATCGTCGTCAATACAGTGTCCTACCGCCAGGCGTCGGCGGGCGGGGAAAAGAAGAGGAGAAATCGTTCTGCCAAGGTGTGGAGAAAGATGGCCCTTTCCAGAATCGTCACGGACATCAGCAACGTATCCTCCAGCGATCCGGACCCAGCCCTCCTCCCCACCATGAGCGTTGCGGTGAGGTCTCTGCAATCCCTGGTCTCCTTCCTTGTCTGCAGCTTCCGCTACCTCTTCACTGCGACGGCACTTGAGTACCTCCTTCTGGCCAAGGCCGACCTCCTCACCGCCGTGCAGCTGATCCAGCAGGATCGCAACTCTGACGCTTTCAGTGTCACATCTCCTGTCGTCAAAGTTGCCCTCTCATGCGCAACGCTGGCTGGATGCCACCCCAAGCCCGACATCCTCGTGAATGGGTGGCAGACCATATATCACCATCTGGACCTGGTCTCTAGTGCTGTGGCGGCACAAGGTATCATCCCCTGTACCAAAATCAGAGAGATGTACACCTTGCTCAAGAACCTCCCACAAGAACCAACAAACCAGTTGGATCCTTTGAGGCTTGCTGCTGACCGAATAGACAGGGAGGTGGCTGCAAAGAAGCCGCGAGTCATAGGCCCGAGGATCATTAGGAGTATCCTTTTGGACAGGATCCACGGGTTCTATATTGATGCACTAGCACGCCTGCCGACGGATGGCTTGCAGCGGAGCCACCACCGTAGTCTCCTCAAAGCAGGGCATTGCTATGGACCCATGGAGGACCCTATCTCCAACATTATTCTCAACACCATCTGGTATGACACGGTCTTTCCTGTGGAAGAAGAGTTTAAGGCAGATGCAATCTTGAGCAGTAGCCTGATACGAATGGCGTGCCGTTCCCTTTATGGCCTTGTCGCCTTCATCAACACCCACTTCGACAATCTGTCCGACCTTGACGTCCTCTGGTACCTGCTCTTAGCAAATGCTAATCTGGGGCGTGCAGTTACAATTTTACAGCAAGATGGACATACTCTCATCGGCGACCGTCGTAAGGCCTATAAGGCTGCAGCGAAAGCAGGATGGCACCCGATTCCTGATGCACAAGTGGAGTTTGCTGTTTCAACAGTGTTGCCCAAGGAGCACTCATTGCTGCTTCAGGCTGATGGCACTCTATCCTCAGGGGATGTGGAGCTCATCTCCCAGTTTTTGTCAGTACAGCCTTCTGCTTCGGTTGGTTCACTCAAGCCGGTTCCGGCACTTTCCAAGAGGGCATTTAGGATGCTGTCAGGCATGAAGGGAGAACTTGAGGATGAAGAAAGTTCTATCCGCAGAAAGGTTAAAGCAACATTGAAGAAATATGCTCTACTGAGAGCGGTTAGTTCCTTTTACTCTTTTGCTTTCTCACCTATATATGAACTGCTCCTAATTGTTTTGCTCCGTTCATTTACCGTGCTGTACACAGGAACCTGAATACGAGCTTCATGCTATATGTGGTGTGAATATGAATGTCGTTCATACTGGTAGTTTTAAGATGCATTATGGCTGGCTTCGCAAATGCCCTGTTCTGTACCAGTACTGCCATGTCAACTTCTTGGCAAGACGAAAAGGTTCACGTTCTGCTGTTGAAGTTCCCACTCTCTTCTTCATGGAGTGTACAGTTGATGAAGACGGGAATGATGAACTGGCCTGCTGGCCAGTGGTAACGTTATCTACAGATGCTGGTATGCTCTACGATTCTCCAATTTTTAATATTACTGTCATCAAGGAGTACTGGTGGTGTTACTTGTATTGCTTTGACAAGCACATTGTTGTTGGGGGCATATCAGGTCACTAGCACCCTTTGGGGTGTATTAGTGCACTACGTCCACCAAATCTCTATTCAAAGGGTCATGAAAATTTGGAAGACATTTAACAGCAGGCACACACGAAGCGTACACATTATTGAAAAAAAAATCATAATGGAAGAAACTAATTTGATGTTTTAAATGTTGTCACCTTGTTCTCTAAACATGGTCAAACTTAAAACTTTGACTTGGACCAATGCTAAAACAACATACATCGTGGAATTGATGAAGCACAGTTCATAGTTGGAATTTTTCTTTTTGTTTGTAAAGCTGTGGATCAAAACTGCATTTAAAATTTTGTGGCATGATATATGTATGTTGTATCTATGTTTTATTATTTTTTCTTATTGCTTTTCATGACAAAAGAAACAAATCCCATTGTTCACTGTAGATTTGCATTTGGTAGCAGTCTTTGCTGGATTTTCGTTTTTGTTACTCAAGTTGTTGTTTGAATTTTGATTTCGAGTTTCTATGGCAATGGTAGATATGGAGATCACAAAAAAATACCAGAACTTTTCACGACTCCTAGAGGTCTGTCTTGATGACCAAATGCACCAGTGCAGCTATGTGCCCCCATTGATGTTGCCGATGACCGTGGTGCACATGGAGGATTTTTTTCATTATTCATTTACTGAAGTAATTTCTCTAGTTTGTTCTGTAACAAAAGGAGAATATTTATCATGACTGTGCATCCGGTCTCTGAAAATTATCATGACTTCCACATGGAGAATATTTATCACTATTCATTTTACTGACTGTTCTCTCGTTTGTTCTTTGACAAAAGGTCGCTGCGTTTACTGTGAGATGTATGGTGCCAAGATTGTGCATCCGGCTTCTGAAAATTATCATGGGAGAGATGCAGACTTTAAGAAAATGGTTCTAGGGGAGCATCCCACTTGGTGGACCAGCGATGACATTGTTATGGACGGCATCAGGGCTAATGATTCCGTGGGCATACTACAAGAGGATTGCATCTACTTCGATCACCTTAGGGATGCTAAATATGCAAAGCACTTGAATAGGGAAGCTAAGGATGGGGGTGGCCGCCCTAGATTGTGTTGCTGATAGGATTTGTAACTATATATTTATTCGTCATTCTGTTTCTATCATGATGTTATCTAGATGCTCAAATGGTAGAGTAAAGGCTAGTTAGCTATAAATATTTGATACATATTTTAGTTTTGCATGACCTGATGTATTGCTTGCTCAAATCATCACGCCAATATTTGCTAGTTATTTGGCTTGTTGTGCTCGTGAAACAAGAGTACAGGGGTGTGGTGTTTGGATGGCTCTGGGTGTCTAGCTCAAATTTAAACTAAATGCCAAATTTGTACCCATCATCCAACAACCGCCAAATCTATCATTTTTTCTTTAAAACCTGGAATTGGTTGAAACATACTCAGATGCAATTGTAATTTCGTAACTATGAGAGCTGAGCTCTTGCATAACTTTGTATGCCGACAGCAAAAATGAGACAGAACAAAATGAGATGTTCATCCCTCCTCTCAACTCCCCATCTCTCCTCTTCTTGTTATCATCTTCCCTACCTACTATATCTTCAATTTCACACGTGACCGCGGGGTCTTTACTGCATTAAGGGATGCTCTAATTTTGTTGTGATCTTGTCCTAGGAAAGTAAAGGAATGGAAATAAAAACTACATCTCGGAAACAACTCTATACATGCGGTCAGTACAGTAAATCTTGTAGAGTCCAACCCTGCAGATTAGACAACCCATGCCATGCCAGCGCCTAGGTTCCTGGAAACAGTCAAGGCCTGTGCAAAAACAAACAAAATGGATACAGTCAATCGTAGAATCTTAAGTGTCGGGCGTGCCATGCAATCATGTAAAGTAAGGTAGCACAGAAAATTAGATGAAGCTTCTATCCTATGTCAGTGTACACCAAAATCCCAAACTCGAACCTGTTTTTCTATGTGCTTATTTTCAACCACCAAGTACCATAACTATTGGAACATGTGAATAGCTTACTCTTTTGTGTCCAAACATTGGATTTGCATTGAGAAGCATTATCCAATTATATCCTTTTTGTCCAAACACAGGTCAAATTTGAATCCTATAACGTGTGAGTGCCTTCTGTATCAGGATGGAAGGGGTACTGTCTAGTGGGTGAGACAACGCCACACCATGCAGCTTCACATGGGCAAACCGTGGTTATTAGCAAGATAATGCACAATTCGAAAATGAATTGCTATTGCTCTATAGTTATGTTCGCTGAAGAACATGCCAATAAATACATTTAATTTGCTACATTTCAATGCCCTCCCGCTAACCAACCCAACAGTGTATACTCTTCACCCAGTAAAATATGACATAGGTGATCTACCTATGATGGTTAAACTGTACTTGATAAAAATATCTATATTTGGTTGTCCAGCCAACAAGCACGCCTCTTTTCATTAGATCATTAAAATGGGGCCCTTTTGATGGAATGATGAAAAAAAACTCACCAATTCAATAGTAACAAACCTAATTCATGAAATGACTGTCAAGGTATCACTCAAGGTTTTGCTAGGCTATGACTTGGCCAATGTTGGTAACAACGATAAACTAGAGTGGGCAAAGGGGCATTGGCATGCCAAAAAAATCGGCAAACTTTTCGTACAATTTCTCTTGGCAGCCATCCAAACAAAGACCAAATTTCTGGTCATGACAAAAAAGTTGGTAGAGACATCCACAATATCATAAAGAATATCTCAACACTGACTTCTTAGGATTTTGAAGAAAGTCGCCACCTATTTTTTGCACATTTACCAATCCGTTGCAAAATGCACACATTTCATGACAACTCTACCTAGCACACAAAGGCACTCCTATAAATTTAAAAGCTAGAAAAGTGTCATGCTAAAATACATAGACTTCTTTAACGCAATGTTTCAACCCCTGTATTTAGTGCAGAGTTTAATCAATTTAATATTTTCTGGGGGAAATGTGTTGTAAAAACTAAGAACCTTCATGCACGACAAAAAAATATGCATATGTGTATTAAGAGCCTAGAAAATCACTAAGTTTACAATATAGTTTCACCGGTCTATTTTGAGATTCAGCTAAAGAGGAATGTCTTCAAGAGAAAATTGGGACACTGAAAACCTGAGATTATAGCTCAAGTGACTAAACTGTGCCACGTTAATAAGGCCAAGTTACCGGTACATGAGAACTGCAGCATTGGCTTATCAAATGTAATGCATAATTTTATTATTTTGCATCAAAGGTAGCTGTAGCATGTCCTTGCATGTGGAAATTAGGCAATGTAATCATTATCTGTATTTATGAATCAAGCAGTGCAGATAAGAGAAAAAAATGAATGGCATGCAGTAATTTTTTTATTAGGACCAAGATAGCCAGAAGATGCTGAGAACCAATATGAAAATTATATATGCATGTTAAGAAAAATTGGTTTCAGCATCTATTATAGCATCAGCCATAAATCAATAAACATTACAAGCCTGTGATGTAAAGAGAAAAAAAATCTGATGGGAATCCATGTGTTAATCCCCACAAATAAACATTTTCTCCATCAATTAGTCCCAACACTAGAGATTATTCAAGATCAATAATTAACACCACATACCTCAAAAAATTCTTTAATCAAAACGGTACCACTAACCACAGGGTTTGTAGCAGCACCTTCAATTGCCTGAGAACACTGAACAAGTTGAGATCAACACAATGTGGTTACAAACAACACAAAGGTAAATAGCAAGTTTCACATATAAGATGCACAGAACGTTTCCTGCAGAACAAGATATCAAGTACACATATTTTTGCTTATATTCCTACAGAAGTAGATACCAAGCAAATATATTTTTGCTTATATACTATAAGCATAACCAGAAGGCAACCACTCCTGAAAGAAATTATGACTGAACAGTGTTTTATAGAAGCTATATGTATTGATACAGACATACTGCAGATCAAGCAGTAACCGATTCTAACAGAAGATATGACGAGGGCAGTACTGCAACTGAAGATGCGCCTCAAAGAGAAGGTGCAGAAGTGCCTTTCTAGGCTGTACACTTGCAGCAATTTGCACATCTTCGTCTCCAATACTGATACTTCCTTTCCACTCTCTCTAAATCGAGATGGAGGCAGACCTATTTGGGCCAAAGAGACTCACCCAGGGACCGGCTGCAGGGTGAAATTTGCAGGGTGACCAAACTCACATCCACACATACAGACCAAGTCGCATGCAGGTAACCGTACACACTATATGTGTCTTTTAATTGACACACTATACATGCTTCCAGTTATCTTGAACCTACATACACCCTGAAATCTAGGAGAACATCAGGGCAGGTCTGACCAAGCTATCTTAATAGCACAGCTTCTTCATGCACATCCACAAAAAAACACATATCATCATATGGAAGAAGCCCACAGCCACTCCCATATATAACAATCGGCTTAGTTTTCGATATTTTAAATATAAACTTCAGGCAGTTTACGACTATTGGTCCCAGACGAGATTACAAGAAATTGTGTCTGATCAGATGCATCATCTCTTGGCTGTATAAACGCTAATAGCAGTATTGAAAAAATAGTATTACCAATCTCACAGGAAATCTATGTAACCCTCGCAAACTATGTAAATTATTCAATAGTTTCTTTATCAGAAGATCTGCATATGAAGTGAAGTTAATATTTCTATGCTTCATTGGAGTGAACAGGCAGATATCACAGGCTCTTATAAAAAATATCCCCATGTGGACACCGCAACGATTCTACAAATGGCATATATATTATGCGAGATGTTTCCTTGTGGACTTGAAACTTGTGTTTATCTATGCTTTTTTTATTATTATTCCTCAAGTTCATAATTAGATCTGGAAAAATATTACTCATGCCGTAAGCCATAGTTAGCTATCTTCTATAGCTTTAAAAAAACCAAACAAATAGATAAATAGTAATTTTCACACCTTAGTGGAGTTTTGCACGTTTTCTCTTTTTGAATTTCGGCTTCTTGGGAGCCTTTGGGCTGTCAGTTGACAAGGATTTGCTGTCGTCACTCATGAGATCAATTTTTGGTGCATCCTTTACATTCATTGTGACATGACGAACAACTGAAAATTACAGACAAGAAAGTGGTGAAGGCAAGAACACAAAACAAGTAAATACCTAAGCAGAAATTACCCTTTCCCATTGTGGCACTTCTACTGCTGGTGGTGTCATCTGAGTTACTGCTGGTGGTGTCATCTGAGTTAGTGTCGCTTGAGGTACCTCCACTGCCTGCATGGTCTGAATTTGTATTAAAAAATTGTATCACAAACATATACTCAAGTCAAAACTCTTATCTATGACCAACTTAAGCTCAACAAGGGCATGAACATCTTCACTAGAAAAGTATTTAAAGCAAGTCTTAGTAAGTCAGCACAAGTAGCTAAAGAGTTATGAGAAATTAATATAATGCATTCAACTTTGACAACAAGGCATCATCGAACCAAGGAAGATTTCGTGATCGGTACCATGTAAATTTATAGAAATAGGACATAAAATATAAAATTAGTAGATTCAATGTATATATGAGTTATTATATTACAAGAACAACATTCAACATGTAAGATGTCAACAATAAGCTGCAGAAGAGAAAATGATGGATCAGGATACTTACTCTTAAGGTAGTTTCCAGAGATATGCACGCTGCATGAACCAATCACAGTAAACAATACATCGGTTTCCTCGTCAAATTCTATATTCAAGTTCATGGTTTCAGAGTTTCCACAGAGTAGGTTACATAATGATATTGGTTCGCTGTCCCCCACTTTGCACTTGAGGACAGTCCTACCCTCTGCTCCACTGACTTCGTCACCCAATGTAGCCTGCATAGCTCATAATGTTTTTATGTTGAGTACAGTACTTATGGGGACCAACAAAACAAAATAGATGCTCAAATATTCAGTTCACGAAATTTGTAAAGAATGTTCCAAGCCCTATTTTTTTCCATTAGCACACAATTCAGCACAACATCATCTAATCAAAGAAATAGGACAGTTCCACACATTATTAAACCACCTCTCATTCTGCACCACTCTCTCTTTCTTGCATTTAGACTAGTTACCTTTTCTTTCTTTGATGATCAGTGTCCTAACTCCTTGTCAACAGCAAGAGGGGCCAGTGAGGGACCCAAGCCCCAGCAACCTTAGTAGCAGAGTAGTAGTTATTTTCTACTCTTTCTACTTGCTTGTGTGCTCCTATGTCCTGCCACAACCCTTTCCTCACGGTGATGGTGGAGAAGGTTATTTTTATTATGTTGCTGTCGCACTAATCACAGATTAAGTCAGCGAGCTTTCAATATTTCTTTTGTTCGCTATTCATCAAATAATGCAGGCATGCGCCCCTAGTTGTGTGATGTATGCTCATAAACATTAACTCACGTAGGAATGGTAGGACTTGTATAGTAGCTTTCAAGACCACAAACTACCTGCTAGTCGTAACCAGAACAGTTTGAATGAGAAAACTAACAGTTCCCTTCACACAAAAAAATACATGGGTACTCTCACCCAACTCTAGTGTGAAAAGTGATGCCCATGGGCCATGGCTTGACATCAATGGCAAGGGCAACTACCATGTGCATGTTTGGCAGCTGTAGGCTCCGGAAATCCAACAAATCAAGGAAGTTTAGAACGATAAACATTCTTATGAACGCCCAAGTACTTGCGTGTGATGTTACATGGACTGAAATAGCTTAAAACTGGGGACTGGAGGTTGTACTTTAAATAGATTAGATGGAGTACTCTTGCTCAAACATGAGCCCAGGTAACATAGCAAACAAATAAAAGAGGTTTTGTGCAATCAACTTCAAACATTTGACTGATTCAGTGAATGCAGAACATGATAAATTTCGTTTTAAGGCTAAAGAAACCAAGGCTCACAATATAATACCAGTACCACTCGAAGGCGGGATCGCTCCTTGTTGACCTTGTGAGTGTAAGGCTCGCCGGGTTTCACAATAACCCCTGGTATCACACACTGACATATTAGTTGATGCTTACACAGATGGGCAAGAGCAACAGGATCTATATCGGGTAGCAGCATTACCCCAAAACGTCATATTCCAGTATATTCCTGGGAGGAGAAGGCCTTCTCAGTGATACAGATGGACCTAAGATCAAGGTATGTAAAGATACAAATGAGGATACAACATAAAAAAAATGCGAAGGACCAAAATTCAGAGGCCACCACAGTCTCAGTTTATGTAGGGGAGCTAGTTCCATCCAAACCGATCGGGGCAACAATATAAACTTTCCAAAGAACTACTAAATCGCTGTTATTCCATGGAGCTCAAATCCCAAATCCGATTTGAGCTAAGCAATGGAGAAACTTCATGATCATGAACTCAAGAAAAAAAATACAAAAATATCTTAGTTTCTTGCTCTTTAAATAGTAGAAACTCAATTTGGATGTTGCTATCCATTTTTGTTGACCCTCTGCTGAACTCTTTTTTTCCGTGCAGTTTAGCACATGAGCTACCTGTGCACTGAGATAATACGATGCAGATAACAACTGGGTTCAGTTCAAATATCAGAATTGGAAATGATCTGGAGAGTTTATGAGCCACTGAAATGGAGATGAGCAGCAATTCCAATGTGTTGTTGAATGAACACAACTTGCCAACTCTAATTCATGTTTGGGTGCACTTTTGATTGCCTATTACTTCTAATAATCGGAAAACTGTAGCAAAAGTATATCAGACCGATAATTACATGTTTGCTATAAACATGAGGAACAACATTGTAAATACCATATGCTCCAGAAGATTTTAAAAATGCCACAAGGGACAAACTATGTATACCATTATGGTTTGCTACCGAAACCTGGTCTGCAACTACAATTGACCTGGAAGAAGGGTGAGGGCATTAGGGTTTGTGCATCCAAAAAGGGGATTGTGCAGCTCAAAAAAAAAAGTAGGGGTTTAAAGGTTTGCACGAATTCTAGGGTTTACAGGACAGAATGTAACAGGTGATTATGAGCAGCACAAGCAAGGGGATTCCAATGCGATATGGAAAGCTGCCATGTGAGGAAAGGCGCCACGTGAGAGGATGCGAAGAGGCGCCGCACAGGGAAGACCTAGGAGGTAGGCCGGAGGGAGGATATTGGGCGGCGGAAATCACCTGCGTGGCCGCGTCGTCGCCGTCGGGAGATGTTCGCCTGCCACCGTTCCCGCCGGTTCTCGGCGGTGCTGTTTTTTTCTCGATGGGAAGTGATGGGGGGGAGGAGGGAGGCAGGGAGCGGAGGCGCGGGCTGGTGAATTTCACCCGAAACAGAGAGCGGGGGGCGGGGAATTGGGCGTCTTGGCGCCGAGCCATAGGCCGAACTAATCCATCGTCTGACCCCACAATTTCGAATTCCGAATCCTTCGTTCGGTGTCATAAAAATATAAAAAATAAAGAAAAAGTTAGAGCATTTGATCAGATGGTATAGGCGTAAAAAACCTGTCATATATACCACTTGTGAGCTAATAAACAACTAAATTAGATGTTGTGGGTGTAAAAAAGTGATCCCAAAAATAGTCTCAATTATATACACCAGGGCGCGTTTGGTAGCTCGGCGTCCTTTGGCTTGCATGTGCCCCGTAGTTTTTGGTCGTTTGGTTTCCCGGGCTGCTCCGCGTTGTCGCACCGCACGGGTCTTAAAGCATCTCCGGGACAGGCCCAGGAGGAACGTCCAGTTTGACAGTTTCTCCAGGGACAGACCCTAGGGAGAAGAAAATCGACAACACCGTTCGTCCGGGCGCTCCGCCTCGGCATGGCGGGAGAAGGAGAAATCCGAGCAGCGTTGCGCGACAAAGGTATGGGTAACCTCCCTCTTCGGTTACCCTCTTCATTAGCCTCCTCCCAAATTTTTCCTTTCCCTAATTTTCGCACTGGCGGCGGCGACCCAGATCTAGCAGCGCGCATCTCCCTTCGATCTCCCGCGCCGGAGCAGGGTCATCGTTTTCAGCCGCAGCGGAGCCTGCGCACATCTGCGGTGCCTTTCGGTCGTGTCCATCGTCTGGCATGACGAAGGTAAGGGGAAGCTCCTCTGCCGTACTGTAGTGGCAGATTCATGTTGGTAGAACTAGTTGGGTTCGATAAGACCGTTCGTAATGCATAGATCTTTGTTTGAGTAGACCGACCAGCTCCAGCTTGTGCATCATGCCACAACACTCATCGTTTGCATACAAGTCTGGATCCTGATGATGTACAAGAGAGCAGTTAGGCATGTTGCTTTTCCTTGTGTCTGCTACGATCCTATGTTACAACAAGATCAGGAGAGGATTGTCAACCTAAACTACATCTACAACTCCAACGATGTAGAGGTTATCCAGATGCTTCAGGAGAAAAGCCCCTTTCTATGCACTTGTGAAAACGTTCAGGGGTAAATGACTGCTGGTTGATAGCATCCACACCTCTGTTGAAGAACAAGTCGTAATGTTTCTTCATGTCGTGGGTCATAACCAGAGGTTGAGAGTCATCCATAGCACATTCAGGCGATCCACAGAGACTATCTCTCGGTACTTCCAGCAGGTGTTGTTCGCAATTGGGGAGCTCAGAGGTGACATGATGAAGCCAGCATCATCGAACACACCACGCAAGATCAAGAACAGCTACAGGTAGTTCCCGTATTTCAGGGTGAGTACAAAATCATGTTCGTTCTACTTATCAGATGTGTGGTACTGTGGTGACCCTGCATACCACTGCATGTTGTAGTATGTCAGTCGTTGATATAACATGTGTGAAGTACCAATCCGCAAATATTACATCCCTCGGAGTAGTACAACAGAAGCATAGCTGGTCTTTATTTCAGTCACATAATATTATAAACTATATATATACATCATCTCGGAGCTCCTCCTGGGTTCATAGAGGTTTACTCCTAGGTTCGAGGTGAACCCTACTCAAATTATACAATATAGGTCTTAGAAGATTTATCATTATTCAACTCGGGCAGCTAAGTATTATAGAGTTCATACTGCTTGACTACTACTACCACTCTCGTGGTCTAAGTTTGTTCTCCTTCTGGAACCTCCCCAGTTCAGTAGACGATCAGATAGTCAACCCCCTCTACTCCTCCAGAGAGGTCTGGTTCTTCGTAGCAAATCCCATCTGCCTCGTCTTGTCCTTCGTTAGCCTCCTCAAGGTGATTCATACAATCTAAGCAGGGGATTATAAGAGGTATGAGTACGAGCGTACTCAACAAGTTCATTATAGGAAAGAGGTGTTTAATGCACTATCTACGATTAGACCAGAAAGTCTAATACCAATGCATGTTTTTATAATTATTTCTTCAAAATGTTGCTTTTATTCGAAGAACTATGTCCGTCAGCCTTCACCGGTGTCTAGAACTTCATGGAGTTCCTTTCCGCCGTTGTCAGCTCCATAACCCGAACAGGAGTGACAGGTCACGATTCGTTACACTCTGCAAAGATGTGTTGCTTTACCCATAAGAGATCTTAACCTTGGTGCCAACCGGGCAACTTTCCCGTCCACACTTCCGTGGTGTGAGGCCCGATATATAGCCAATCATTGTGTTCCTCCGCGACCCCGAGCACCCACCCTTTGTTGCAATTCCAACCTTGGGTCCTCGCCGGCCAGCGTATCCATAGGATACCATCCGACCTCGACTACTACCAGGTTCATCGACCTGATACCTTCGCCGGTCGTTGCAACCCATCATAGACCACATTACCGTGGGGAATTAGAATGGGATCCCCACCCTCAAGTTGTTCTCGCAAGACACAACTGCTACGGTAAGCGCATCCGTTGATGAACGAGAGGAAGAAACACAACTGGTTACTCCGTCCCACTCCAGATCTTATGGTTAACACGGTTCTTACAGCACAAGAATCAATGGACGAAATTTTTTGTTTAATCCTAGATGGATATAAACCCTTGCAATGGAACCTCCACCATACTAATACCATGGTTCCATTGCCCACCACATAGTCATATTCATAGTTATGAAATTAGCATCTTTGCTTTTCATGCAAGAGTGATAAGTATAGTACTTTGCAAGTAATTTCATAAAAATACTCAAAGTGACATGAGCAAGCGATGAACTTGCCTGGTGACTGCAATGTAGTGCAGTTGGATTGTTTGGACTGACCCTGGTCCTCTATTTCTGAAAGATAGCATCATTGTCCGATAAGGGCAATGGTTAAATATTCAAATATGCATGCTTTCGATTTTTTAGGGTTTGGTTCCCCCTTCCCGATGTTTAATTATTTCATGTCAGAGGTGACTAATAAGAACAATTTAGGAATACTCCTTAAGAGTTAAAATAATATATTGGAATATTTCCAAGATTTGTTTTAGTCCAAAATAATTTATGGACTTATTTAATCATTAAAAATATAAGTTTATTTTTAATGAACTTTTATTAATTTCATTTTCTTTGAATTTAATAATGGTTCATATTTATTTGTCTCAAAAATTCTATCTCATATTTTATTATGATAGAGAATAAAAATTTAAGTGGTTTGCATATTTTTCTCTATTTTTTTAGAGTTATATTTTATTTATAGAATTTTGTCAAAGTTTCAATTTAACTGGAATTGTGAAATGTCCATTTTGCCCTTGTTAGGCTAAACCCACCGGCCTGGTCCGACCCGCTCAGTCGCACCCACTTGCTCCCCTCGCCTCATCGACGAACCCTAGCTCCCGCGACGACGTGGTCGCCTCCGCCGTTGCCGATTAAATCCGGCCGTCCCCGCTATCCCGGCGACAAGATCGGTCGCATATGCCTCGCCTCTCGACGGCGCACCCGATGGTCCGCGTCGATCTGGGTTTGGCGACCTCCTCCGCTCGCCCCCAACCCTTCTGTAACTAGGGTTGCACGGTGTTCGCGGCGATTCGCCGCTCGCTGGTGTCCCTGGGGATGCGGTGCTGCCATGAGCATCGTCATGGCGGTGTTGGAGCCTCTGTGCTCGGCGACGCCTGGCTTGGCTGCGGCTTGGCGCTGCCATGGCCGGGCTGTGCCGTCGTGCCGCCATGGGAATGTCGTGGTGCTTCTGCTCCAGGTACGCCTCCTCTCTGCTCCTCTTCCTCCTCCTCTTCTCCATCTCCTCTTCGTCTAGCCCCGGCTGCTGGTTGCTCCTCCTCTTAAAGATGCTACCATGCCATGCTGCTGCGGCTGTGCTGGCTACTGCTGTTGTGCTCTCTGCTGTTGTGGTGTGTGTGCTAGCTGCTGCTGTTGTATGCCCTAGCTTGCTACTGTTGTTCATCCTTGTTACTGTCTATGCTAATGGTCATTCAATTGCTTGCTATAAGGCTCTGGTTGTGGCTATGCTAGCTCTACTGCTTGGATTATTGTTGTTGTTCATGCCATGCTTGTATTATCAATTGTCAGTTGGCTGGTTTATGTTGTTGTAGAGCTCATGCCCTTGCTTATGAGCATGTTGTGACACTCATGCACTTTCTCATGAGCATGCTATGATGCTCATGGCTTGCCATGATGCTCCAGCTGCTGCTGCTGTTACTGGATGATCGTGTGGATTCATAATTCATGCCCCTGGCTTGATTACTTTGAGTAATCCTTGCTTGTGCGAGGTCCAGTGCTACTTGTGTGATGCTTATTGAGCTCTAGCTCATGGTAGGGCTCTGCTAGGCTTGGCTGCTGTCTATATGCATCCATTCCTTGATGATATGCTTCTGGATACAGTTATAAAATTGTTTATATAATTTCTGTGATGCAATTGTTATTTAACTGTGACTATTTCAGTAACTGGTTAATGTATTGTTGCTAGGCTTGACTCTAGCAAGCCCTAGCATGCTCTAGCAAGCTCTGACGATCATGTGATCATCAGCTGCTTGTTGGTTGCTTGCTATCCTATTGTCTGTGCCTGACTGATGCTTATCCTTATGCATGTGTAGCACCATATATATCTTGTGCTGGTGCATGCTATTGCTTGATAAAGCATCTACTGATGCTTGAAGTGATCCTATGGATCATTTACAAGTATCTATGCCATTGGTTGCTTGTGTATTTCATTTATCTGTACAGTTTGGCTTGATTCAATGGATAAATGAGATGAACTGTTAGCTAGAGGGATGTCAACCATTTGTTGGGGACCCTAGCTCACCTTGAACCCTTCTGGGTGATGATATTATTACTTGGCTTAATTGTTTGATGGTTGAGGTGACCCTAGCAGTAGTTATTTGATGTTCTAGGGTAGCTGCCCTCTCTGTGGCTTGCTGTGGCTTGGTTAATGCTTGCTGGTTGATCCTCTTTTGGATTTCCAGTAGCTTGTGATGTTGAAAATTAAATAGACAAGAGCTTGTCTATATGTTTGATGGTTAAATAAACCATTAGGCGCTAGGTGAGTTGGACTAGGCTAATTGTGGATCAATCCTTGCTGGATCCTTTGGTTTGCCAAAGTGGTGATACACTTGGCCTGACCAAGTCTTCCCTTGGGTTAATCTCTTCTTGCTTAAACCCTATTTTGCCAGCATCCACTGGTTTACACCAAATGATGATGCACATAGGGTATTCCTACCCTTTGGCTTGTGTGTGATGCATATGTGAATATTATGAGCAAAACTGATGCTTGCTCATGGATTTTTGGTTATACCTCACTCCAGCTCCTAGAAAATGGTGTTGGTGTAGGGGTTTTGCTTGTGGATGGTTGCTTATGCTTGCCCTGCTCCTCCTGGTTTGCTGGTGATGGTTTACTCCATCAATCCTTGCTCAACAGCCACCAGTTCTTGGTGGAACTGTGACTAGATGGTTTTGGTGGTTTTGTGTTCTTCCTGTTCTTGGTGGTCTTACCCTTGTGAGGCTCCTGTCGATGGCTTCTAGGGTTTTGGCTTGAAAAAGTTTTATACCCCTTCTCTGGTTACTCTCTGGTCGACAGCACTGCTATGTGTGTGTGGTGACTCTTCCCTGTGCATCTGTGCTGGTGGGCATGCACTCTGCCTTGTGAGCTGCCTGTGTGTTCCATGTTGGAACTTGGTCCTGGTGGATCAGCTCGGCTGTTTGGTGTTATCCATTCCAAATTATATTTCTTTGCTAACCTGCCAAGTGGCTTTGCCACTTGGCCTAATGTGCATTTTTGTTTCTTGTTTATATATGCAGGGTTCAAATGAATGATCAAGGATGTCTCAATTCCTTTGTTGATCAAGAAGATCAAGATGAACATTTAGTGTAGTTTAGCAAGTTACTATTCTTTGTAATTTACCTTTTTCTTTTTTCTTTTTCAATTCATGAAATGTGTTATGTAATATATATTTGGATATTGTAATTGACAATGTATTTATGTGTGATGATCAATAAAGCTTAAGTTTCTCTAATGAGCTATTTGTGATGAATTTGTATTCATTTATAATTTGTATTATCCTATTATAATATTCTTATTTGGAATATTAATTGTTTGAATAAACAATTGTTTGAATTATGACTTAGTGTGATTTGAGTTTGAATTTCCAACTCAAACTTGTTTCAATTCAATCATGCAACTTAAACTAAGTGATGCAATGCTCCCCCTCTCTTCTCAAAACCCTAGTTTCAGAAGAGATCATGTCCAAGTTTGTCGCACTCTCGAAACCCTAACCCTAGCTAGTGTCGAGAGAGAAACTTGTTCCCTCTTAGGTTTTATGCATTTAAGTGCGAAATTTCCCCTAGTTTTGCGATGCAATGCGCATCCCTTTCTAAAATCTACCCCGCAATCGTCTCGAATCCTGGGATATTACGGGTACCGTCAGAAACATAATTGTGTGCTAATTTTTGACAGGATTGCATTGGCTATTGATGGTACTCATGTGACTGCAAAGGTACCGATATCAATGTCTGCAACATTCCGCGGGAGGAAGCAGTACACCAGCCAGAACGTGCTAGCAGCTGTGGATTTCGATATGAGGTTCACATACATGCTTGCTGGGTGGGAGGGTTCAGCTTATGAGGCAAGCATCCTGGGCGACAGCTTGTCAAGGCCTGATGGCTTGCAAATCCCTGAGGGCAAGTTCTACCTTGGAGAAGCTAGATATGCATGCCGACCTGGTATTCTACCTTCCTTCAGGAAAACAAGGTACCACCTCAACGAGTTCTCTCTCAGGCACCGACCTCAGGATGCAAAAGAGTTGTTCAATCTGAGACACTCAAGCCTTAGAGTCACCATTGAAAGGGCCTTTGTTGCATTAAAGAACAGGTTCAAGGTCCTTGACCAGAAACCGTTCCACACTTTTAACACTCAAGTAAAGCTGGTCCTATCTTGTTGCATTCTTCGCAAATGGATCCTAGGTTGGGGCAAGGATGAGTTCTTCCAAGAGGTTGTCACTTTTGATGAAGTAGAGACCGGCCATGGCGTGGAGGCAGGAGACAATGAAACCTGGAAGGAGAAGAGGCAAGAGTGGACAGACGCAATGTGGGAAGCCAGAGGCAACACCATCATTTGAGAAGGAGAAGAAGAAGTGAAGAAGAAGAAGAACCCCCCTTCGATCCCCTGTTTTTCGAACCCCAATTTGATCCCCGTATGTTAAACTACCCCGTGATGGTAAACTGTCATTCGTAGTAGCTAGGGAGCATCGTTATGAACTACCATTCGTACTAGCTAGGGCTGATTTCGTGAACTACTAGCTTTGTTAGTTTACAACTGTCATGAACTGATTTCTGTGTGATGGGAGGTGATAGCATGGTAAGGCTACCAGTTGTAGAGAAGAGGTGAGCTTAGGCATGCCTGGATGGTACCAAACAGTCGTAATCTCATCTCCATCGAGATTTAGTGTTGGCTACAGCCAAACAAACAAAAAAGGCCTTTTTGGCCCAAACCATGACAACCCGACCTACCAAACAACAGGCAAATTTCGGCCCGTGGCTCGTTCCGGGCGCGCAGGTGCCCTCGCACCACAGTGCTAGTGAGCTACGATTCGGGCCCAGGCAACCAAACACGCCCCAGGTGGTACAAATATACATCACTTGGGGAGGTGGTGTAAAAACCTCAGCCGCTACTTTGTCTCCTAGCGCGCGGCTGCTCGTCTCCACTCCCACGCTGCTGCAAGCCGACCGCACCGTCGTTGATTGCGCTGATAGATGATGTCTCCGCAGCCCGCCACGCGTAGATCGGCCCCGCATGCACCCTCTCCACCGTCTTTCCACGAAGAATTGGCCAATCCGTCGTCGAGATGTCGCCGCGTCTGCTCCTCCGTTGGCTACCTCGGCGTCCAGCTGTGCCCCTCCGGTCGTTGGGCCACTGAAATCACACGTGCCAGCGACCATCTCTTGTTGGGGACCTTCGAGACGCCCGAGCTCGCCGCTCACGCGTACGCCGCGATGGTGTGTCGCCTCGACGGCCCCCGCGGTCCGCTCAACTTCCCAGCCGTCGAGATCCACGCGGAGGCCGAGTTCCTCGCACCGCTATTCCAGGTTGTACGTCACACAGAGGAGTGACAGGTGTGGCGCGAGTACATGCGTTCTCGATCCACCAGGTGGACATGGTGGCGTTCCGCGTCACTCACCCGGAGCACGTGACGGTGGAGCTCGAGGGTTACGTCCAGCACGCGGCCGTCGGCGGTGCCGCTCTCGCCCGCATACTTCCTCTTCGGCCGCTAGTGTTGTTATGGTTTTGTCACGGCAGATGCCATGGGGTGGCTTACCTCGAGTGGTTGGGGCCTGTGGACTACAACGGATTCTGGAAGCGGGTTTGTGAAAGTACACGGATGTCGCCTAGAGGGGGGGTGAATAGGCGATTTAAAACTTTTACGAGATGGGCTTAACAAATGCGGAATAAAACTAGCGTTTACTTTGTCAAGCCCAAAGCCTATATACTATGGTTCACCTATGTGCACCAACAACTTATTCTAAGCAATGGTTCCTCTATGTGCACCAACAACTTATGCTAAGCAATACAAGCAAGTATGTGATAGCAAGATATATATAACTTCAAGCACGATGGCTATCACATGGTAAAGTGCATAAGTAAAGAGCTCGGGTATAGAGATAACCGAGGCACGCGGGAGACGATGATTTATCCCGGAGTTCACACTCTTGCGAGTGCTAATCTCCGGTGGAGAGGTGTGGTGGCTTAGTGCTCCCGAACGCCACAAGAGGCTCACCTTGAGGTGTGGTTGCTCGATGCACACCAACGCCACAAAGGCCTCACCCCAAGATGCGGTACTCACACCACACACCGAACGCCACGAAGGCGCCTCACCTAAATCTCCGGTGACCCTCGCCACAAAGGCCTAGGTCACGGTTCCACTAAGGGATTTCCTTCGAGGCGGAAACCGGGCCTTACACAAAGGTTGGGGCACACTTCCACAACTTAATTGGAGGCTCCCAACAAATCGCCACAAAGGCCTAGAATCCGTCTAGGGTTCCAAGAACCCAAGAGTAACAACCTTCTTGCTTTCACCACCACGAATCACCGTGGAGAACTCAAACCGATGCACCAAATGCAATGGCAAGAACACCACAAAGATGCTCAAGTACTCTCTCAAATTCCAACAAAGCTACAAAAGCTATTGGGGGAATAAGAGAGGAAGAACAAAATAAGAGGAGGAACACCAAATTTCTCCAAGATCTAGATCTAGTGGATTCCCCTCACAAAGAGAGGGATTTGATTGGTCAAGATGTAGATCTAGATCTCCTCTCTCTTTTCCCTCAAGAGTATGCAAGAATCATGGGAGGAATCAAGAACTAGGGCAAGCTTTGAAGGACAACAATGGAGGGAGAGAGAGAGAGAACCAACCAGCCCAAGGAGGAAGAAGGGGGTCTTATATACCCTCCCAACGAAATATGACTGTTTGGGACCTCCCAGGCCGGAAAATCCGCCCCCGGGCCGGATTATCCGCACCCCGAAAATCGCCCCTGGACTCGGGCCGGATATTTGGCCAGATATTTGCCCGGAATTGGCATTCGGGCCGGATTATCCGCCCCCCCAGAAAACTGCAAAAACACCAAAACTAAAACGGGCATAACTTTTGCATCCGGACTCCACTTTTGATGATCTTGGGCTTGTTTTGAAGCTAGGAACAAGCTCTACAAGATCATGCAGGAAACCATCATAGTCCAACAAGCGAGGATAGAAACAAATGATGAAAGGTTTGACCTATCTAAAAAAGACATACCGGTAAAACTTCTAAACTCGAAAATGCAACAAGTTGCCCATGCAAAAACCATTCTCAATGAACTAGAGCTTGTCATGAGAATAAGCACAAGCTCTAAAACATAACATGGATAAGATCCAAATAAAACCAAGAAAGATGATGAACCAAACTCGAAAACGCAACAAGTGATCTATGCGAAATCCGTTTCGATGAACTAGAGCTTGTCATGAGAATAAGCACAAGCTCTAAAACATCACATGGATAAGGTCCAAATAACAACCAATAAAGATGATGCAAGGATGCAAAGGTTTGAGCTCTCTCCGAATGATACGATCGAGTTACTCACTCGAGAGCCCTCTTGATAGTACGGCAACTAAACTATAAACCGGTCTCCAACTACACTATGAGACCGGTGAGAAAGAAACCCTATCAAGAGCAAACCTTATACTTGCGCATTCCACTTGAGCTCGATGACAACGATCTTGACCTCAACAAGATGGAACGTCTTTCTTGATTGTGCTTGCTTGATGAAGTCTTGTGGATTGCTCCCCCATAATCCACCATCGGAGAGCTTCTTCTTCGGCGCATCTTCACATATCCATGATCACCATAAGGATGGCAAGACTCGAGCAAAGGATCTCTTCGAGATGGCTCATCTTGAACTTGCACTTCATTTCGTTGATGTCTTGAAGTTAACCTTGAGAGCTCACTTCATCTTCATCTTCAAGACATACTTGAGACTTGATCTTCTTTATTTGGATGGCAAGACTCAAGCAAAGGATCTCTTCGAGATGGCTCATCTTGAACTTGCTTATTTCTTCATTCTTCATCATGTTGATGTCTTGAAGTAACTTGAGGGCTCACTTCATCTTCATCTTCAACACATACTTGACACTTGATATCCTTCATCAATTTCTTCTTATTGCAACCTTGAAGCCAACATATGGTTCAAGCATTGCCTATGGACAACACCTACAAATTATAACTCAATGCAAACATTAGTCCATAGGGATTGTCATTAATTACCAAAACCACACATGGGGGCTCCATGCACTTTCAGTTTGGGCACGAGCGACACGGCAACGTACCCAGGTTCAGGTCCCTCGTGTGGAGGTAACACGATTATGCGCCTGGAGCACACATACTCTTTATGTTCTTTATTGATTATGTGACCGGAGCACATATGCTCTTTATCGATTATGCGACCGGAGCACATAGGCCCCTATTTGACGCGTTTTACGTCTTAGAACCCGTCGACGCCCGCAGGAGGAAAGTGGTGGTCTAGGCCCATCGACCTCATCTTCTTCCTCCCGTCACGGTCGCCTCCATCTCCATTCACACACCGCCACCTCCCTCTCCTTTCTCTCCGGCTTTGGTGCCGCTTGTGCCGTACGCTGCCGGCGGCCGAACCGTGTGTTGTCGCCACCCACGGCCGACACCGCTGCCGCGCCACCTCGATGCCCCGGCCTGCCGAAGCCACCACATCCGCCGGTCCGCCACCCACCACCTCTAAACCTCCCTTCGTTCCCATCTTCGACGAGGTCCGACACCACCACCCGAAAGCCTAAGCAGCCGCACCCGCACCCAAAACATTAAGGGCTTCTTTCTCACCTACGCCGGTGATGCCACAGCCGCGTCGTCCCCGTCTCCGGTGAGGTCCTGGCCCGCCTCCGCCGGGAACACTGCTGTCAGTCGCGTTTGTCCCGTCTCCGACGAGGTCCTCTGGTCGCCGTCTTCCTCATGTCTGGTCATGAGACGAGCAAGGTGAGCCGGACCGTTGCGTCAGACGAGGTACGCATCGACCCGCTAACCGACGCAACGGGCAGTCAAATAGGAATCACTGCCTACTACCGACCCTCCGGCCAGCTGCCAAGCTTTCTTCTAGCTACTCCTTTTTTTCCTTTGCACATGGCTCGTACGGAGAGAGCTGCATAGCTACATTTTTTTAATCAACCATGTATTTCATTAATCAGAAGATAAGTTACATGAAGCAACACACGTGGAAACTAAAAGACAAACCAGGATAAAATGATTATCCAGAATTTGCAGATAAAAGCCTAAAAGATCGAGAAATACAAAATGATCCCTAGGGTTTCCTGCAACCACCATAGCCAGCAGCCGCCGCCCAGCTCCAGCGCCGTCGAGATAGACACTGGAAGAGACGTCGAGTCTCCACCATTGCAAGATCCAAAAAAGCACCATCGCCAATGAGGCTTTGTGAGTAGCATGCATGCACACGACTCATGATTTTTTTTTGTCTTAATGGCATCTCCAACGGAGTGACGCAAACGGGCGTGGTGCGATCGTTTGCGACCGCGTCATCGAAAAATGCGCCTGCATCGAGGCCCAGCGGCCCGACGCATAGTAACCGGCCTATTCGCAGAGACGCAAACGTAGCCCACATATGCGTCGAGTTTGCGTCTCCGCACACTTCGCGGTCACGCCGAGTGATCGCCTTTTGTCACGTAGGGCCCGCACGCTAGTGGCTCAGACGCCGCTCACATTCCCGCCAGAGGCCACTCGCATCCCCAAAAAATCAAAGTTGAGCGGTGCCAACACTCCAGCCCCTTGCGATGGACGGCCTCCTCGCTGCAGCCGCCATGGATTCCGAGGAAACCCTCCCATGTCGATATTTTCTGGGAGGCATCAGCCCTTGCGTTGAGCCAAGCCTTGGAGAAGATCATGGTTGAATCTCAAGTCGCCCTGGTCAAAAGGGACGAGAAGAGGCGCCTGGAAAAAAAGGCCTCTACTACCATCTACCATGTACCTCAACCTCACCAAAGAGGTCATTGAGGTCCAAAGAATGTACGTCCCGGCCAAAAGAGAAGATGCCAAAGCCAAAATGCTTGACGCCAAGGCCAGAAGGCTGGATGCCAAGGCCAAGATTCGTGTAGAGGACACAAGGATCATGCTGGTCGACTTGGCCACCATTGGCGATGACACCAGGGCCTGGTTCGTAAAGAAGCGCCTTGAAATCTGCGTGTGACGCATGATCTGCCGCGCCCATGTCAAGCACTATGGCCTGCTTCTGGACTATATTTGTTGTTTATGCCCATGTTGTGCCCCTTTTGGGCTACATTTTGTGCTTGTAGTATCCCAGGTTTAGAGGCTACAAAATGAGAGAACACCAAAGTGTGCATTTCATTCATGCATAGAAAATCTGGGGAATTTTTGCGCTTTCAAATAAAACTTACCACAGTAACTGAAGTTTCACTTGACTTGATGGAATTGAAGTAGATCATCAAGTCAATCGCTATAAACTTCACTGTGATCTTTGCTAAAACCTTGTTTTGGGTAGAGATGATTTGATCTATGGGTTAGATCAAATGGGATTAGATTTAGAATAACAACACCTTAAGTAAGGGTCAATTGCCAGATCTTATAAAAGATCTCAACATGACATTCCTTACCACAATACATGAATATTTATTCAACCATAAAACAAAGAACATGATTAATTAAGAAACTATTCTTTACTTATCTTTTCTATGTCTTTTCTACTTAATCAATATTTCTACCATGATTCACATGGTATATCTTCAACTACAATATTGAACCTAAGTCAAGGACATTCACATTAATTCCTTATCAAACCTTTACTATTCCAATCTTGTTTATCCAAACTCATTTCTAATCAACCTCTGAGAAAGAAGAGGACCATCCATGTGTATCAATTCTCGAGAAGAAAGTTAGGTTATCACTTGAACCCTAACCAAGTGAGGTAAGTCATTGATATCAATTAATGTTATAAGAAATACAATCCAAGAACTCAACCCTATTTAACCTAGCCAACATTTCATGGTAAATGAGAACCTATTTCACTAGTGATCCAAGTGAGGCCAATGTTATGATCATTACAACTTGGTGATGATCATAAACCCTAAGAATTTAGATGAGTGTGAAGAGAGGAATAATAAAGAGAGATTAGTGTGGAAAAAGTTGATCATGTCTAATGCAAGACCATGCCTTGTAAATTTAGATGATAAGTTAAACCTATGTGATTAATAGATCTCATCTATTACATGAAATAATAGGTATATCACTAGTAGTTAACCTTAGACCAATCATCATACCTTGTGTGGAGGAGTAATGACATTAACATAAACCTTGCTTATCCAAATACTTGGGACAACCCTAGTTTTGTCTTGATACAAGAATCCTATCAAGGTGAGGAGGAGTAACCCTAGCCAATTAAGCATAACTATAGCTTATGTTTATACCCAATTCTAGTTTGTGTATCGCATGAGTGATCACCACTAAAACCCTAGACCACATTTGAGTTCCAATACATGTATCACTTGGGATTATAAGTAGAACCCTGCCATAACTCATGCCCATTTATACTTCAATTAGTGAAGCATCACCAAAACCCTAAACCATTCCACATGGAATCCATGCATAAACCCTAACTTGTGTATCATGGATCACAACTATAAACCCAAGCCATGAATATATCTTAAGCTTAGATACCATTTACGTGGTTAGAGTTAAACAAATATCCAATTCTACTTTGACTTCCAAGTACCTTACTTAGTTGCCCAAATGGAATATTGTGTTATAGCTTGGATCATCATCTTAGCAAGTCAATTGACCATGGTGAGCATAGGATTTATTCTAAATCATTCAAGATAAAGTTTGATATGTAAGATTAGTAATTATAGAGTTTATCCAACCATCTTTCTAAATCTTTAGAAATAACTTTACCCATGAAATCATGACCTCAACACCATCCTTATTAACACTCTTAACATATCAATTCATGTCTATTTTAAATTTGGAATAACCCTCACATAGATAGCAATTTAATCAAACATTAAACTTTTGATTTAAACAACAAAGGTATGTAGTAGTTGTTATTATCAAATCTTAGTGGGATTCAAATATTTAGAAACCTGCAAGAACAAAAGAGAATTCAATTATGCATTCAAATAACAAAATAGTGAAACCGAAAATAAAAACTGAAATAGAAAAAGGAGAAGACTTACCCAGCCTGGCAGTCGAAGCAGGCCAACCCAGCAACGCAGCCCAGTAACCAGCCCATCTGCAGCTCGACATCATCGCCACATGCCAGCTCAGCCCGGCCCAAATAACGGTTCGGTTTAATAGAATAAAATCATGTTCTTCTTCTTCCTGGAGATCGACAACGCGACGCCAATTCCCTGCCACCTCCTCGATTGCGATAAGCACAAGCCGGACGTCAACGAGACGCTCTGAACCTCGCCATATCAATCTCGCATCCGTCCTTATCCTTCCGGCGCTAAGATTCGTTCACATAGGCATCCCGGATGGGCCTGCCAAATAAGGTACCCGAGGTTATTTGGAGGCCTACGACCCGAAACTTTCAAGGCCCAGAAGCCCAATAAACATCGATATGGAAGATAGAGCTATATTAGGAATTGAGGGTGATGTAATTATACGGGAGATACTTAGAGAGTCTCCCGAAAATTGTAACTTGTACAACAAGAAGATCCCTCGGCTCTCCCTCCTATATAAAGGGGGGCCGAGGAGTTGAGAATCATCGAATCTATTGTCCAAAAACCCTAGTTTTTACTTTGTCGAGTACCTTTTCGGCTGAACCTTTGAGATCTACTTGTCCTCTACTTTCTACGAAAACCCAAGTCTACAATATGTAGGTATTGACAAGTTAATCCTTTGTCATTCATGCCCAAATACACACCAACATCGCCGCCGCATCCAGACCATCGCCGGCGGTGAGGGGATGATTCCGACCTTGTCTGCCTCTATAAATAAACGAGAAGAAGCGCCTCGCAACCCTAATACCGCGCAATCTCTTCTCACTCTATCTGCTACTCTCTAACCTCCCGAATCACCAAAAACCATCACCAACACATCTCTGGCTAGCCGTCGATTCAAGCCTCCCCAGAGTCCAGGGTTGGGTCGAGGAGGTGCACCTCGAAGCAATCTTCCTTCTGGTCAAGCCACGCATCGAGGGGAGCACAGGATACCGCGAATCGAGCACTTCTCTGCCACCGATCATCACCGGTATCGGCGATTTCGAGCTCATCTCTGACCTCCTCAGACCTCGTCGAGCTTACCATACACACCAGTGTGAGCTTGCGCATCTCTAGACTCTTAATTTGTATCGTTTCGTCCACTGTAGCATATTTCCTGAGTTCGCCGGAGTTGCGCCGCCGCAGCACACGCTCGCCGTCGCCACTCCAGTGACCATTTGGCAGCAGCGCCACCACCATCGTGTTCAGCTTATTGAGGCGGTTTGAGGGGTCTCATTCGCGCATCCGCGGGATGGCCAGAACGCCATCGCCGTTTGATGACCCACAAGTATAGGGGATCGCAACAGTGTTCGAGGGAAGTAAAACCCAATTTATTGATTCGACACAAGGGGAGCCAAAGAATATTTGTAAGCCTTAACAGCGGAGTTGTCAATTCAGCCGCACTGGAAACAAACTTGCTCGCAATAGTTTATCAGTAGCAACAGTTTTATAGCAGTAGAGAGAGGAAATATAAGCAGCAGTGTAATAAAGACAGCAGTAGTGATTTTAGTAAACAGCAGGATTAAAATACTGTAGGTATAGGGATGGATGAACGGGTGCTGCATGAATAAGAGAACTCATGTAACAATCAAGGCAGTGCATTTGCAGATAATAATAAAACGGTATCCAAGTACAAAACAGTCCATAGGCATGTGTTCCGTATATAGTCGTACGTGCTCGCAATGAGAAACTTGCACAACATCTTTTGTCCTACCAGCCGGTGGCAGCGAGCCTCTAGGGAAACTATTGGTAATTAAGGTACTCCTTTAATAGAGTACCGGAGCAAAGCATTAACACTCCGTGAAACATGTGATCCTCATATCACAGCCTTCCCCTCCGGTTATCCCAATTCTGTCACTTTGGGGCCTCGGGTTCCGACAACAATATGTGTATACAACTTGCAGGTAAGATCATAAAACAATGAATATCATCATGAATCAATAACATGTTCAGATCTGGAAATCATGGCACTCGGGCCCTAGTGACAAGCATTAAGCATAACAAGTTGCAACAATATCATAAAAGTACCAACTACGGATACTAGGCACTATGCCCTAACAATCTTATGACTATTACATGATCAATCTCATCCAATCCCTACCATCCCCTTCAGCCTACAGCGGGGGAATTACTCACACATGGATGGGGGAAACATGGATGGTCGATGGAGAGCGTCGGTGGCGATGATGGCGATGATCTCCTCCAATTCCCCGTCCAGACGGGTGCCGGAGTTTCCCCCGAGATTGAGTTTCGCGATGGCGGCGGAGTTCGGATGTCTTCTGGAAGTGGTCGAACCCCCTCGCGTTTTTAGGTTAGAGGCCTTATGTAGTCCAGAGGAGAGCGTCGGAAGGCGGCCCTCACCATAAGGCGGCGCGCCTCCTTGGCCGCGCCGGCCTGGTGTGGGGGCCGTGGGCCTCCCCCGGCTTGCCCTTTTGCCGTGAGTCTTCTGTGAAAATAGGCCCTTCGCAATTATTTTCGGGGATTTTCCCTGAAAGTTGATTTTCTGCACAAAAATAAGACACCAGTGCAATTCTGCTCAAAACAGCGTTAGTCCGTGTTAGTTGTATCCAAAATACACAAATTAGAGGCAAAACAATAGCAAAAGTGTTCGGAAGTAGATACGTTTTGGACGTATCAACTCCCCGCTTAGCTTATTGCTTGTCCTCAAGCAATTCAGTAAACAACTGAGTGCGATAAAAGAACTTTCATGAACACATTTGCTCATATGATGTAAATATTCTCATTATATGGACCAGTACTTAGGCAATTCATAATAAGATAAATGCAAATAAAGTCATCTAAATAGCTGCGTCAATCATGAAAGAGATACCAACAGACTAATAACAAGCATCATGAAACACTTCTATAAGCAGGATTGCAATGTTCATAGAAAGATATGATAAAGTGGTATCTCGCTTCCCCGTATTTGTACAGCAAAACATAAATGCCCAGGCACCTCTGAAGTCCATGGGAAGACTAGAAGTAAAAGACTATCAAAGATAAAAGCATCAAAGTTATACCACAGTTAGTCATATTCTAGGACAAACATATTACACTAAGAATGACAATTATGCTCTCAAGAAGGTGCTCAAAGAAAGGATGGTGACTCAACATAAAAGTAAAATATTGACCCTTCGTAGAGGGAAGCAGGGATTAACATGTGCTAGAGCTTTTCATTTTTGAAAAAGAAGTAAAATTGTTTTGAGAGGTGTTTGTTGTTGTCAACGAATGGTAGTGGGTACTCTAACTACCTTGTCAACCAGACTTTCAAGAGCGGCTTCCATGAAGGACGTTATCTCTACCAGCAAGGTAGATCCCTCTTCTCTTTTGTTTACACATGCATTTTAGTTTCATTATGGATGACACTCCCAACCTTTGCTTACACAAGCCGTGGCTAACCGAATCTCGGGTGCCTTCCAACATTCATATACCATGGAGGAGTGTCTATTTGCAAGTTAAGTTGCTTACTGATAAATCAGGGCAAAACATGTGAAGAGAATTATTAATGAAAGTTGTAATTAATTGGGGCTGAGCACCCCGCTGCCAGCTCTTTTTGCAAAAATTATTGGATAAGCGGATGTATATGCCACTAGTCCATTGGTGAAAGTTTGACTGACAAGATTGAAATGTAAAACACCACATACTTCCTCATGAGCTATAAAACATTGACACAAATTGAGAAATAGTTTGAAGGTTTTAAAGGTAGCACATGAGAATTTACTTGGAATGGTTTGAAATGCCATGCATAGGTATTTATGGTGGACACTTTGGAATAACTTGGTTTCAGGGATTTGGAAGCACGAGCAGCATTCCCGCTCAGGACAAGTGAAGGCTAGCAATAGACTGGGAAGCGACAATCAAGAGAGCAATAATCGTCATAATCATGCTTGCGGCAGAAAAAATTAACGGAGGCATAAAAGTGATACAAGAACTGAAGCAAAGTAAATCATCGAGGCTTAATTGACTTTTTGTTTGTCATATGCATGCGTGAGCATGTGCCAAGTCAATCCAAATGAGTTATTCAGAGGAGGATACCACAATGTCATGCCTATCTATGAATAAAACAATGCAAGCAGATATTCATGACATGCTACTCATTACTAATAAATTGGAGCTAAACATGAGAGATCATGAACTACTAGACTTTCATTAAATGACATATACCTCACATGAACCAACTAAGTATGCTCACATGGATGAGTATATGTACAACAATGAAAACAAATAGAGTTCATACCAGCCTCTCACCACAGTCGAGTTGCCGTAGATCGTCATTATTGCCTTTCACTTGTGTAGCTTGAATAATAATATGGAATGAAAACCAAGCTCCAACCACCGGAGACCGCTGAACTCCTTAATAAACTTTACAAAACAGAAGAATAAGAACAAATATTTTTGGCGTTTTTGATATTAGAGTCACCGAATAAAAGTAAAATCTTTTTGGATTTTCTCATAGCAAACCAACGATAGCAAACAAAGCAAAATAGGAACAAGAAACCAAGTAAACAAATGATAAAGAGAAACAGAAATATTTTTGGTCTTTTGTGTTTTAGGAAAGAAACAAAGCAAAAACAAGAGAACAAAAACTAAAAGAATAAAAGAAAAGCAAAGTGGCAGAAATCTGCCAAAACTTGACAGCAGTACAATAATCAATTTTTCGGAAAATCTTCTGCTGCTCAACTCGAAAAGTGCTCAACTAATGAAAGTTAGATAACAACCTGGGGATGCACAAAAATTGGCAGTTCAAAATAACGTTCTGGCTACGCACAGGAATTTTTTTAGTATCAGCCCAGAATCTGTTTTTTAGACAGCACTTCCCCAAATATCATCTTCCTCATATTAGAGGCACCCATCGGCACACAAATGAAATAAATAAGTAAAAGTAAAGATTACTACAGTAGTAACATCATTCAAAAACTAAAATAAAAACCTACTGAAATAAAAATAAACGAAAGAGAAACAACCGAAAGAAATGAAACAAGTATATACACATGACCGGCAATTGTAATATGCAATGAATGAGTGATGCCGGCATACCTCCCCCCAGCTTAGGCTTTTGGCCTAAGTGGAGGTCAACCCCAGCGAGGTCAGGGTTCCACGACGGTGGATCATACATGTGGTCATAATAGGATCCCTGTGCAGAAGAGAAGGATGAAGGTTCCACATGCCCATACTGATGTGAAGAACTTGCTGCGTCGGATGGCAAGTCGAGGGGGTCCTCGGCCTCCTCCACGCCATCCCCTGCTTGATGGCTGCACCTCTCTATGTATGCATCAAGTTCACCTTCTGTGACCGACCAATTTCCCTGGAATCAAGGTTAAACAAAGCAGGTGCAGGCAATCCAACTAGTCTTTCAGTTTTAGTTACTCTCCACTTCTTCTTGAAAAAGGTTATCTCATAGACAAGTTATTTGAGTTAGACCAATTAGAAACAAAGTCATGTTTTATCATGGAAACAATATCAAGTTTCTCTACAGAGAGCTGAATATCAAGAGGGTGAGGTTCTACACCATGCATAGCTAGCAAACGAGAGGCAATGAGACCCCCACAAATTCCTCCTTTATCACGGTTAGTAGCAAGCCTAAAAGCTACCAAAGCACCCAAATTATAAGTTCTATCACATTGCAATGCAGCAGCTAAGGAAACCAAATCATGGATGGATAACTTATTTGCATTCTTTCTAGCAAGAACGAACTTGGTGATAAAGTAAGCAAAATAGCGAATAGATGGGAGTTGAATACTACAAATTTTACCAATCTCATCCGAGAAGCTTCTCCCTTGACAGATCATCTCGTAGAGTTTCAAGAGTTGTGGTGGTTGCCCCCTAATCTTCTCACATGATCCCCACTGTGGCACTTTGATAGCTGCACAAAAATCATCAAGGGGCAAGTTGATAGTTTTATTGTAGATTTTATATTGAACCATGGGGTTAGGTTGGGACCAATGGTATTCAAAATCCTGCACCACTGACATGGTTAGTTTTGCATATTGGTAAGGTTCACCAACAACAAAATCTTCTAACCCTGCATTAGAAATTAGATTTTGAACATCCTGAAAAATTCCTGCACTCTTCATGAAATCGGTGCATGGGTAGTAGGAGGGGAATACCCCCTCTTCACGGTGGACTCTCATAACTTCATGCACCTCCAATTCATGTTGATTGAGTTGATGTCTATTCCACTCCATTTTCTGAAATTTTTCAATAATCATTATAAAACTTGATTTCGAGACATATAATTGAGGGAAACTACTATAGGAGCTTGCTAGAGTACTAAACATGCATCAAAACTCATTTCTACAACTTGAATCAAGCATGCAAACTCACTTAACATGTCACCTACAGCAGCAAATTACTCAAGATATACTCAACCATTCAAAATTATAATTGGACAATCGAAGGAGTCACATACCGGAGAACAAATGCTCCAAATTTCAGCAGCAAAGATGGGCTGAGCAAGGAGATCGAAAAATCCTGAGCTCTTGGGCGAAAACGCGAGTGAGAACGAACTGGTACGAGTTTTTTCGGGAGAGAGAGTGGAATGAGTGGAAGGGATGACTGAGTGGGGCCAGGAGGGGCCCTCACCACAGGGTGGCGCCTTCTTGCTGGCCGCCCGGCACATGGGGTGCGCCCTGGGGTGCCCCATTTCCTCACTCCCAGGTTGCATTTTAAAAAATAGGACCAACGGTATAATTTTTGTAATTTTTTTTGAAAATTTCGAAAAATGCACATTTCTGGGTGTTAAAGTAATTATTTCAGGGCAGGAAAAAGATTTCCAAAATTTTAAACAACTAAAGCATCTTACAAAACAAGTAGTACTACAACAAGTAAAAAAAGTGGAGAAAGAAAGAAATGTTGTTCAGCTCTCCCATGCATTTAAAATATACTTGTTAAAAAGGTTGATCAAGTCTTGCTACCAAATAAATTTTACATGACATAAGAAGAAATAAACCTCAAATCAATCATGTTACCTTATATTGAATTGATATGGATCCAATCACAAGAGTTTGATATTCTTCTTTAGGCTCATATATAGGACAATCAATGGATCCCACTTTGATAGTTTTCACATTAAAAATTGTATTAACTCCATATACTTTATCAATCCTCTTGGGAAAATAGACGGTATGTTCCTTGTCATCAATATTGAAAGTAACCTTGCCTTTATTGCAATCAATAACAGCCCCTGCAGTATTAAGAAAGGGTCTTCCAAGAATAATGGACATATTATCATCTTCAGGCATTTCCAACACAACAAAATCAGTTAATATTAAGCAATTTTGAGTAACTTGAACAGGAACATCTTCACATATACCAACAGGAACATCAGTAGATTTATCGCCATTTGCAAAGATATATCAGTTGGTATCAACTTATCTAAATCAAGTCTCTTGTAAAGGGAAAAAGGCATCACACTAACTCCTGCTCCCAAATCACATAGAGCAGTTCTAACATAATTATTCTTGATGGGACAAGAGATAGTTGGTATACCTGGGTCTCCCAGCTTCTTTGGAACCTTGCCATTGAAGGAATAATTAGCAAGCATAGTGGAAATCTCCTCATTAGGAATTTTCCTGTTGTTAGAGACAATATCTTTCATATACTTTGAATAAGGAGGCAATTTAATAGCATCAGTCAAAGGGATTTGCAAAAACAAAAGTTTCATCCAATCACAAAATTTATTATAGTGTTCCTCCTCCTTTGATTTTAGTTTCTTAGCAGGAAAAGGCATTTGCTTGAACCTAAGGTTCTCTTTCATTACCATGTTTCTTAGCAATAAAATCTTCTTTAGTGTACTTTTTATTTTTAGCATGCTTTTCAAGTTCATTTTCAATCTCTTCTTTATCAAGTATCATTCTTATCATTATCTTTATCATGTTCATTACCACTTTCAGTTTCAGCATCAGAAATAGAAATACTATTAAGATCATTAACAGGTTCAGAAGATTCTACAACAGTTTTATGTTTCTTTTTCTTAGAGGGACCACTAGTTTCTTTAGTCCATTGAGAATCTTGTTCAACTCTTTTGGGATGCCCTTCAGGATATAGAGGATCCTGAGTAGAAACACCACCTCTAGTTGTTACTTCATAAGCATGTTTTCTTTATGAGTATTTTAACAAGTCATTTTGCACTTTAGTAAGTTGATCAATTTGAGTTTGAACCATATGAAAATAAATAACAAGCATCTTAACATCATTGGAGGTTCTCTCCACAATATCATGCAATTTACTAATAGCTTGAGAGTTTTCGGGATATTCACTTTGGCTCATAGGAGCATTTGCTCCCATTGTGTGAATCTACATTTCAAAGTTTCAAAAAATTCTTAACTAAAAAATTTCATGTACATCTACACATTTTATGTTTGTACACAAGTTTTCCAAAAAAACTATAAAAATTTGTGGCTCCAGTAAAAAAGACAAATTTTGATGCTATAACACGACTACGTACATGACATTTTTTTTATCTTTTTTGTACACGCCACATAAAATGTTGTTTCTCCATGAAAACTTGTGCACTAACATAGAATGTCACCATGTACAACAAAAAAATTATGTCAGAATTTTTTGACATTTTTAAAATTGTTTTTTAATTATTTTATATAATAGGAGCAAAACGCCACCTCTAGAGTTTTCCATTAAATGATTCTCTACTCTCATATTAAAGTTATTTTGCTTAACAACATAATTATCAAATTCATCTAAACATTGATCAGGAGGTTTTAAGTAAGGAATGTCTCCTTTATCAAAGCGTTGAAGAGAATGTACCTCAATCGTGGTTGAAGGGGGAGTTATCTTACATAGATCTTCTATAGGAGGTAAATTCTTCACATCTTCAGATTTAATACCTTTCTCCACAAGAGATTTCTTAGCTTCCCTCATATCTTCATCATTTAATTCAATCATACCCCTCTTCTTCAATATTGGTGTTGGGGTTAGTTCAGGTGTAGTCCAATCATCATGATTTTGGCTTATTCTAGCCAATAATTTTTCAGCTTCGTCTGGAGTTCTTTTCCTGATAACACAATCAGCACAACTATCCAGGTATGCCCTAGACTCAATGGTTAGTCCACTATAAAAGATATCAAGTAAGTCATGCTTTTCCAATTCATGTCCAGGCCGAGATCTAATAAGAGAGCAAAACCTTGCCCAAGCTTCAGACAATTTCTCTCCATCTTCCTGGTCAAAACTATAAATTTTCTGCAAGGCAATATGTTGAGCACTAGCAGAAAATATTTTCGAAAGAAAACATCAAGAAAACAACTTGGACTATCAATAGAATCAGGAGGCAAACTATTATACCAAGTTTTAGCATCATCCTTTAATGAGAAAGGAAAAAAATTTAGCAACAAAATAAGTACGCATCTTAACATCATCAGAAAACAAGCTACTCAAAGTAGAAAGCTCATTCAGTACCACAAAAAGGTGTTTTCTCAACAATAGATATATGAGAAAAATCAAGAGAAAAACCATAATCCTTATCCTTAATGTTTATAGGAGATGTGACAAATTTAGGATCAGGAGACAGTTTATATCTAACATAATGTTGTGCAAGAAGCTTTTTAAGGTTACTTGTACCAGTAGTAGCATTACATTTATCAATAAAATCATCATCAAGTTCCACATAATCTTCATCAAGGTCATCAGACTCAGGTGAATTAACAGTAGTAATATTTTCATTAGGAGTTTTATTTTCAATTTGTCTAGACCTAGCAATTGTAACATCTAGAAAAGGACCTAATGAACCATTTTCATCAAGCACAGTAGAAGCATCATCAAAATTATCAGAGGAATTTTCAGATTCAGCAGAAGTACCAACACGTGAAGCTTGTGGTGGTGAAACAAGTTGACTTATCACAGATGGTGAATCAAGAGCACAGGTACTCGAGTTGTACCTTTTCTGTAGTGGATGGTAATATGGCGAGCATCGCGAGTTTACCCATGATGGAGGATTTGCAGCGAACAATATCAATTCAGGTGAACTTGCAAATAAATCTATGCGGCAACGGCGCCAGAAAATAGTCTTGATGACCCACAAGTATAGAGGATCGCAATAGTCTTCGAGGGAAGTAAAACCCAATTTATTGATTCGACACAAGGGGAGCCAAAGAATATTTGTAAGCCTTAACAGCAGAGTTGTCAATTCAGCTGCACCTGGAAACAAACTTGCTCGCAATAGTTTATCAGTAGCAACAGTTTTATAGCAGAGGCAAAAGAGTGAAATATAAGCAGCAGTAATAAAGACAGCAGTAGTGATTTTAGTAAACAAATGATTAAAATACTGTAGGCATAGGGATGGATGAACGGCGCCGCATGGATAAGAGAACTCATGTAACAATCAAGGCAGGGCATTTGCGTATAATAATAAAACGGTATCCAAGTACTAAACAATCCATAGGCATGTTCCGTATATAGTTGTACGTGCTCGCAATGAGAAACTTGCACAACATCTTTTGTCCTACTAGCCGGTGGCAGCCGGCCTCTAGGGAAACTATCGGTAATTAAGGTACTCCTTTAGTAGAGTACCGAGCAAAGCATTAACACTCCGTGAACACATGTGATCCTCATATCACAACCTTCCCCTCCGGTTATCCCAATTTCTGTCACTTTGGGGCCTCGGGTTCCGGACAACAATATGTGTATACAACTTGCAGGTAAGATCATAAAATAATGAATATCATCATGAATGAATAACATGTTCAGATCTAAAATCATGGCACTCGGGCCCTAGTAACAAGCATTAAGCATAACAAGTTGCAACAATATCATAAATGTACCAACTACGGATACTAGGCACTATGCCCTAACAATCTTATGACTATTACATGATCAATCTCATCCAATCCCTACCATCCCCTTCAGCCTACAGCGGGGGAATTACTCACACATGTATGGGGGAAACATGGATGGTCGATGGAGAGGCATCGGTGGCGATGATGGCGATGATCTCCTCCAATTCCCCGTCCCGGCAGGGTGCCAGAACGGAGTTTCTGATCCCGAGATTGGGTTTCGCGATGGCGGCGGAGTTCGGATGTCTTCTGGAAAAGTGGTCGAACCCCCTCGCGTTTTTAGGTCGAGGGCCTTATGTAGTCCACGAGAGCGTCGGCGGGCTGATACGTCTCCAACGTATCATAATTTCTTATGTTCCATGCTACTTTATTGATGATACCTACATGTTTTATGCACATTATATGTCGTATTTACGCATTTTCCGGAACTAACCTATTAACAAGATGCCGAAGAGCCAGTTGCTTGCTGTTTTTGGTTTCGAAATCCTAGTAACGAAATATTCTCGGAATTGGACGAAATCAACGCCTGTGGTCCTATTTTTGCACGAAGCTTCCAAGACCGAAGGGAGTTAAAGTGGGGCCACGAGGTGTGACACGATCGGGCGGCGCCCAGCCCCGCCGCGCGCCGTCATCCGGGCCCTCGCTTCGCCGACCTGCCCTTCCGCCTACAAATAGCCTCCATCGCGAAACCCCCAGGACGGGAGCCACGATACGGAAAACCTTCCAGAGCCGCGCCGCGAATCCCATCTCGGGATTCGGAGATCGCCTCGGCACCCTGCCGGAGAGGGGATTCATCTCCGGAGGACTCTACACCGCCATGGTCGCCTCCGGAGTGATGAGTGAGTAGTTCACCCCTGGACTATGGGTCCATAGCAGTAGCTAGATGGTCGTCTTCTCCTAATTGTGCTTCATTGTTGGATCTTGTGAGCTGCCTAACATGATCAAGATCATCTATTCGTAATACTATATGTTGTGTTTGTCGGGATCCGATGGATAGAGAATACTATGTGATGGTGATTATCAATCTATTGTTTATGTGTTGTTTATGATCTTGCATGCTCTCCGTTATTAGTAGAGGCTCTGCCAAGTTTTTGCTCTTAACTCCAAGAGGGAGTATTTATGCTCGATATTGGGTTCATGCCTTCATTGACACATGGGCCAGTGACAGTAGGTTCTAAGGTTGTGTTGTGCTGTTGCCACTAGGGATAAAACATTGATGCTATGTCTAAGGATGTAGTTGTTGATTACATTACGCACCATACTTAATGCAATTGTCTGTTGCTTTGCAACTTAATACCGAAAGGGGTTCGGATGATAACTCTGAAGGTGGACTTTTTAGGCATAGATGCGCTTGGATGGCGGTCTATGTACTTTGTCGTAATGCCCAATTAAATCTCACTATATTTATCATATCATGTATATGCATTGTTATGCCCTTCTCTATTTGTCAATTCGACTGTAATTTGTTCACCCAACATGCTTTTATCTTATGGGAGAGACACCTCTAGTGAACTGTGGACCCCGTCCTATTATTCTTTTACATCGCATACAATCTACTGCAATACTTGTTTTCTTGTTTTCTTGTAAACAATCATCTTCCACACAATACGGTTAATCCTTTGTTACAGCAAAGCCGGTGAGATTGACAACCTCACTGTTTCGCAAAGTACTTTGGTTGTGTTGTGCAGGTTTCCACGTTGGCCGGAATCCCTGTTGTTGCGCCGCATCACATTTCGCCACCATCAACCTTCAACGTGCTTCTTGACTCCTACTTGTCCGATTAAACCTTGGTTTCTCCTGAGGGACTTGCCACGTGCGCATCATACCTTCCTCTTGGGGTTCCCAACGGACGTGTACATCCACGCGCAACACTTTTTCTGGCGCCCGTTGCCGGGAGATCAAGACACGCTGCAAGGGAGTCTCCACTTCTCAATCTCTTTACTTTGTTTTTGTCTTGCTTTATTTTATTTACTACTTTGTTTGTTGCACCTAAACAAAACACAAAAAATTAGTTGCTAGTTTTACTTTATTTACTGTCTTGCTCTCTATATCAAAAACACACAAAAATTAGTTACTCGTCTTTACTTTGTTTGCCTAGTTTACTTTTTGCTTATTGCATCATGTTTCCTCCTAAGTACACTCTAAAAGACATACCAGGTAGGACGAGGGTCTATCATTGGAAGAGATAATATAGAAGAATTTTTCACTCATGTTAGCACGGCTGAAGATTTTGAAGATAGACACTTGGTAGAACTTGCTCCTACTTATGAAATTGCTGTTGCTTCTTTAGTACACATGCTGGAAACTAAATTTGTTAATCTCAATCCTATAATCCAACACATGTTTCTCACACTTGGTGATATGGAGGAAGGAGAGAAGAAAGACTTTGTTTTAGAAACCCTTCTTAAAGAATTTGGTGGTGTAGCAAGAGAGGCTAGAAAAGTCTTTGCTAAATATAAAATGCTTGGTTCTTACACCAATTTTGTTAGTCTCCTTGAAAAGATGGACATGGAGAGAGTAAAGTACACTAATGATATTAATGATGGTGGGGAGGTTAAGACAACAATACCTTGTAAACTCCTAGGAATGCATGAAGCTCTAGAAAATAACTATGGTTGGCTTGTTCCCGAAAATTTGTTTGATGAGAATAGCAAGCCTAAGAATAATGAAAAAGGAGCCTCTGAAACTTACATAGACGAGATAACATGCATTGTTGAGAAAACTCCCAACACCCCTGGTTATGATGTTGATGCTTCTACTCTTGATGTTACTTGATTTGCACTTTCTGCGCCTAGCTGAAAGGCGTTAAAGAAAAGCGCTATGGGAGACAACCCATGTTTTTACTACAGTACTTGTTTTATATTTGAGTCTTGGAAGTTGTTTACTACTGTAGCAACCTCTCCTTATCATGTTTTTGTGCTAAGTAAAGTTTCTATGTCAAAGTTGATGTTATATTTGGGATCGCTGCGCAGAAACAGCATTGCTGTCTGTCACGAATCTGGGCACAAGTCTCTGTAGAAAATTCGAAAAAATCTTCCAATTTACGAGCGTGATCCTCGATATGTACGCAACTTTCATTAGTTTTGAGTTTTTCCATTTGAGCAAGTCTGGTGCCATTTTAAAATTGTCTTTACGGACTGTTCTGTTTTTTACAGATTCTGCCTTTTATTTCGCATTGCCATATTTGCTATGTTGGATGAATTTCTTTTGATCCATTAATGTCCAAGTAGCTTTGTGCAATGTCCAGAAGTGTAAAGAATGATTGTGTCACCTCTGAATGTGTGAATTTTAATTATGCACTAACCCTCTAATGAGTTTGCTTGAAGTTTGTGTGAAGGAAGTTTTCAAGGGTCAAGAGAGGAGTATGATATACTATGATCAAGAGGAGTGAAAGCTCTAAGCTTGGGGATGCCCCCGTGGTTCATCCCTGCATATTTTAAGAAGACTCAAGCGTCTTAAGCTTGGGGATGCCCAAGGCATCCCCTTCTTCATCGACAACATCATCGGGTTCCTCCCCTGAAACTATATTTTTATTCTCACATCTTGTGTTCTTTACTTGGAGCGTCGGTTTGTTTTTGTTTTTGTTTTTGTTTGAATAAAATGGATCCTAGCATTCACTTTGTGGGAGAGAGACACACTGGCTGTTGCATATGGACAAATATGTCCTTAGGCTTTACTCATAATGTTCAAGCGAAGTTTCTTTTTGTTAAATTGTTATATGGTTGGAATTGGAAAATGCTACATGTAGTAATTCTAAAATGTCTTGGATAATGTGATACTTGGAAATTGTTGTGCTCATGTTTAAGATCTTGCATCATATACTTTGCACCCATTAATGAAGAAATACATAGAGCTTGCTAAAATTTGATTTGCATATTTGGTCTCTCTAAGGTCTAGATAATATCAAGTATTGAGTTTTGAACAACAAGGAAGACGGTGTAGAGTTTTATAATGTTTACAATATGTCTTTTATGTGAGTTTTGCTGCACCGGTTCATCCTTGAGTTTGCTTCAAATAACCTTGCTAGCCTAAACCTTGTATCGAGAGGGAATACTTCTCATGCATCCAAAATTCTTGAGCCAACCACTATTCCATTTGTGTCCACCATACCTACCTACTACATGGTATTTCTCCGCCATTCCAAAGTAAATTGCTTGAGTGCTACCTTTAAAATTCCATCATTCACCTTTGCAATATATAGCTCATGGGACAAAATAGCCTTAAAGACTATCATAGTATTGAATATGTACTTATGCACTTTATCTCTTATTAAGTTGCTTGTTGTGCGATAACCATGCTTCTGGAGGACGCCATCAATTACTCTTTGTTGAATATCATGTGAGTTGCTATGCATGTCCGTCTTGTCTGAAGTAAGAGGGATCTACCACCTTAATGGTTGGAGCATGCATATTGTTAGAGAAGAACATTGGGCCGCTAACTAAAGCCATGAATCATGGTTGAAGTTTCAGTTTTGGACACATATCCTCAATCTCATATGAGAAATAATAATTGTTGCTACATGCTTATGCATTAAAGAGGAGTCCATTATCTGTTGTCCATGTTGTCCCGGTATGGATGTCTAAGTTGGAATAATCAAAAGCGAGAAATCCAAAATGCGAGCATTCTCCTTAGACCTTTGTACGAGCGGCATGGAGGTACCCCTTTGTGACACTTGGTTGAAACATGCATTGCGAAGATCCTAGTCCAAGCTAAGTAGGACAAGGTGCGGGCACTATTAGTATACTATGCATGAGGCTTGCAACTTGTAAGATATAATTTACATAACTCATATGCTTTATTACTACCGTTGACAAAATTGTTTCATGTTTTCAAAATAAAAGCTCTAGCACAAATACAATCGATGCTTTCCTTTTGAAGGACCTTTCTTTACTTTTATTGTTGAGTCAGTTTACCTATCTCCCTCCACCTTAAGAAGCAAACACTTGTGTGAACCGTGCATTGATTCCTACATACTTGCATATTGCACTTGTTATATTACTTTATGTTGACACTATCCATGAGATATACATGTTATAAGTTGAACAAACCACTGAAACTTAATCTTCCTTTGTGTTGCTTCAATACCTTTACTTTGATTTATTGCTTTATGAGTTAACTCTTATGCAAGACTTATTGATGCTTGTCTTGAAGTACTATTCATGAAAAGTCTTTGCTTTATGATTCATTTGTTTACTCATGACATTACCATTGTTTTGATCGCTGCATTCATTACATATGTTTACAAATAGTATGATCAAGATTATGATGGCATGTCACTAGAAATTATCTTTGAGTATGTTTACCTGCTCGGGACGAGCAGAACTAAGCTTGGGGATGTTGATACGTCTCCAACGTATCGATAATTTCTTATGTTCCATGCTACTTTATTGATGATACCTACATGTTTTATGCACATTATATGTCGTATTTACGCATTTTCTCAACTAACCTATTAACAAGATCTTGAAGAGCTAAATGTTTTCACGCTGTGGTTTTGAAATCCTATAACGAAATATTCTCGAATTGACGAAATCAACGCCCGTCCTATTTTTGCACGAAGCTTCCAAGACCGAAGAGTCAAGGGGGCCACAGGTGGTTGTGAGACGCACAGGCGGCGGCCCGGCCCGGCCGCGCCGGCCTGTCATCTGGGCCCTCGTGCCGCCTCTTGATCCGCCCTTCCGCCTACAAATAGCCTCCGTCCAAACCCCCCAGGTCGGAGCCACGATACGGAAACCTTCCGAGACGCGCCGCCGCGAATCCCATCTCGGGGACTAAAGATCGCCTCCGCACCCTGCCGGGAGAGGGATTCATCTCCCGGAGGACTCTACACCGCCATGGTCGCCTCCGGAGTGATGAGTGAGTAGTTCACCCTGGACTATGGGTCCATAGCAGTGGCTAGATGGTCGTCTTCTCCTAATTGTGCTTCATTGTTGGATCTTGTGAGCTGCCTAACATGATCAAGATCATCTATCGTAATACTATATGTTGTGTTTGTCGGGATCCATGGATAGAGAATACTATGTTATGGTGATTATCAATCTATTGTTTATGTGTTGTTTATGATCTTGCATGCTCTCCATTATTAGTAGAGGCTCTGGCCAAGTTTTTGCTCTTAACTCCAAGAGGGAGTATTTATGCTCGATAGTGGGTTCATGCCTTCATTGACACCTGGGATCGTGACAGAAGGTTCTAAGGTTGTGTTGTCTTTGTCCACTAGGGATAAAACATTGATGCAATACTTGATTGTTTTCTTGCAAACAATCATCTCCACACATACGGTTAATCCTTTGTTACAGAAAGCAAGAGATTGACAACCTCACTGCTTTCGTTGGGGCAAAGTACTTTGGTTGTGCAGGTTCATGCGGTTGGCCGGAATCCCTTTGTTGCGCGCATCACATTTCGCCACCATCAACCTTCAACGTGCTTCTTGACTCCTACGGTCCGATTAAACCTTGGTTTCTTTCTGAGGGAACTTGCCACTGCGCATCATACCTTCCTCTTGGGGTTCCCAACGGACGTGTACATCTCCTCAGGCGCCCTCACTATAAGGCGGCGCGCCCCTCCTTGGCGCGTCGGCTCTATGGTGTGGGGGCCGTGGGCCTCCCCCTGGCTTGCCCTTTGGCCCCATGAGTCTTCAGTGAAAATAGGCCCTTCTAAATTATTTCGGATTTTCCAGTTGATTTTCTGCACAAAAATAAGACACCGGTGCAATTCTGCAGAAAACAGAGTGTAAGAAGTTGTATCGAAACCACAAATTAGAGGCAAAACAATAGCAAAAAGTCTGGAAAGTAGACAGGTGCTTTAAATGATCACCGTTGATCACTGAAGTCCTCCCGTGGCAGGTGCAGTGTGGACGGGAGACCTCGTGCCCGTCATGTCCGTGGCAATTGAGTGACGGCCTGCGCCGCCGGCCAACCCGGCCACCGTCTGGACCTTGCCGACGGAGTCCAGTTGGAAACGCCAGACCCCATGGGCCTGGTGGAATATGTAGTCTACCCAATAAACAACAATATTGCAGGGAATAATATCGTGGGTTGAGGGGAACAAAACCATTTGTAGTTGATACGTCTCCAACGTATCTATAATTTCTTATGTTCCATGCTAGTTTTATGACAATACCTAGATGTTTTGTTCATACTTTATAATGTTTTATGCATTTTCCGGCACTAACCTATATCAAGACGCAGCGCGGTTCATGTTTCGCTTTTTTGGTTTCCAGAATCCTACACAGAAATATTCTCAATCGGACGAAACAAAAGCCCACGATCTTATTTTCCACGAGCCTTGAAGTCCGAAGAGGAGACGAAGAGGCGACGAGGCGGCCATACCCAGGGGGCGCGGCCCACCCTCGGCCGCCCGCCCTATGGGGTGGGCCCCCGTGCCCCCCCGTGCCGCCTTCTTAATCTCCTCCGTTAAAAACCCTAGTACCGAGCCACGAGTGAAAAGAGACGCCGCGCCGTCAATCCCATCTCGGGGGATTCGGAGATCGCCTCCGGCACCCTGCCGAGAGGGGAATCATCACCGGAGGGCTCTACATCACCATGCCCGCCTCCTGATACGTGAGTAGTTCATCCTTGACTATGGGTCCATAAAAGTAGCTAGATGGTTGTCTTCTCCTCTTGTGCTATCATGTTTAGATGTTGTGAGCTGCCTATCATGATGGATCATCTATTTGTAATGCTACATGTTGTGTTTGTTGGGATCCAATGAATATTAAATACTATGTCAAGTTGATTATTGATCTATCATATATGTGCTATTTATGTTCTTGCATGCTCTCCGTTGCTAGTAGAGGCTCTGGCCAAGTTGATACTTGTGACTCCAAGAGGGAGTATTTATGCTCGATAGTGGGTTCATGCCTCCATTGATGGACAGTGAGTTCTAAGGTTGTGGATGTGTTGTTGCCACTAGGGATAAAACATTGATGCTTTGTCTAAGGATATTTGTGTTGATTACATTATGCACCATACTTAATGCAATTGTCTGTTGTTTGCAACTTAATACCGGAAGGTGCGGATGCTAACACGAAGGTGGACTTTAGGCATAGATGCATGTCGGATGGCGGTCTATGTTCTTTGTCGTAATGCCCTAAGTAAATCTCATAGTAGTCATGATATGTATATGCATCTCTATTCTGTCAATTGCCCAACTGTAAATTTGTTCACCCAACATGCTATTTATCTTATTGGAGACACCACTAGTGAACTGTGGACCCGGTCTTTTACATCTGAAATACAATCTACCAATCATTGTTCTCTGTTGTTTTAAAGCAAACATAATTCTCCACACCATACGTTTGTTTTCAGCAAACGGTGAGATTGACAACCTCAGTAAGTTCGGGCAAAGTTTTGATTGTGTTGTGCAAGTCCCACGCCGGAATCCCCGGTGTTGCGCCGCACTATAGTCCTTCACCAACAACCTTCATGTGGCCTTCATCTCACCGGTTGATAACGTTTCTTTTGAGGTAAAACTTGTTCTGTACGCATCACACCTTCCTCTTGGGGTTCCCAACGGACGTGTGTTTCACTGTCACAAGCAACTCTTTTTAGGCGCCGTTCTGAAGATCAAGACACGCTGCATTGGGAGTCTCTCACATCCAATCTCTTTACTTTGTTTATTGTCTTGCTTTACTTTATTTTATTTTTCTGTCTTGTTTGCTTTCTTTATATCAAAAACACAAAAAAAATTGTTACTTGTTTTACTTTATTTATTTCTGTTTGCTTAGTTTATTTTTTTAATTACTGTTAAAATGAATACTCCTGAAAATAATAAGTTGTGTGATTTCACTAGCACAAATAATAATGATTTTATATGTACTCCTATTGCTCCACCTTGCAGAATTTTATGAAATTAAACCTGCTTTACTAAATCTTGTTATGAGAGAGCTTTCTGGTGTTAGTCTGATGATGATGCTGCCCGGATTTTTAAGTCCGTATGCCTATTATGCCGTACATCGCAATCCCAGGAATATTGTTGTTGTAGACATAATAGTTGAATATCATAGAGTCATCATTTATTACAACACATAATCGTCTTACAAGGATCACATGATCCAATATTACAATAGTAGTTGATCGATTGATCAACGAACATCACAAAGAGCGGAAGCGAAGTAGTAGTGGCTATTTAATCCACAGGCCAACGCTTGACGTCAGGAGCGGTCCTAGTTGTCCAGACGTCCCGCCGTCCATCTTCCTGTGACGTCGTTCACTCTTCATAGTCCTGCCATTTGAATAGCCGTGACAAAGCCATGAGTACTCTTGATACTCGGAAACTAATACTAGTGTAAGCACTACTAATTGTGGTAAGGGGTACTAAGCTCTAGGTTTATTTGCATAAAGCCAAGTTTATTTCATAAACATTTAGTAAAGATGTTTGAATCCCTTAGTAGACTACCTCAAGTGGGAACATTATTGTCATCCCACTGTTGTGATTCAATTCAAAGTCACCATTCAATTCAAGTTCAAGTCACTACTATATGTCATGACATTTTTTAAAATGGTTCAATTAAGTCTTGGTTGTTCAATCGCCCCAGAATCGGGGACACGGCTATTCGAATAGTTCTACACTCAGCAGAGGTCGTACACTTGTGCCACAATATTTGCAATAATCCGTCAGGGTTAACTTGCCCTGATTTATCATACTCCGTATGGGGACTACCAACAACCATAACCTTTCATTTATATACTCTAGTATAGGCACCTCTCCCTTGCAGCTTGGCCTCCCAAAGGAAGACACCTCCCGCACTGGAATCGCACAGGCTCTTGGGTCGGACATTCACCAGTGGGCTTCACTTCATTTCACATCAAATCACTTTCAACGAGGCAGCCCTCGGCATAACCCCTATGACGCTTGTTTAGAGGGAACCCATACTAGAACATAAATTTCTAGTTAAGCTCGTACCCATGCTGGGTATTGCTGGGGGTACTTTCAAAATTGGAATGGTATCGTATCCGAACCCAACCATCAGTTTTATATCAAAAATCACCATCTTCTCTTGGTCATATTCACCTTTAAAAATCATTCAATGGAATGAACCATCATTCCAAGGTTTCAACTTCATTTGTGTCAGATGTTCTATCTTAGAGTAGTCCCATTTTTGCATTGATTAGCACTAGCAATCTGCTAGTCATGAGGGGTGCTATCTAGCTTTCATTGCCTAGACTAAATTTGATGGTCTTGTTCTACTCTAAACCAAGAATCATGAATCAAAAAGTAAACTTTGATAAACCAAAAGCATTAAAGCTTGTAAAGTAAAACTTGGGATAGGTTCATAGAGTAATGGTGCCCTGCTCTTGTAGAGCTTTGCACTTTGCACGAATATTAGTTTGCAAGAGTAAAGCTTTCATTGGTGTTAGCTTGCAAGAATATTAGCTTGCAAGAGTAGAGCTTGCTTTGATTGGTGAGGTGATCAAAGTGTTCTTCTTCTTCCTTTCTGGTAGAATACCTCCTCCTCTTGAGAGTCTCCGGTACTAGCGTTATAAACGAATAAGAGGATACAATCACCAAACAATACTTAAGTACTCTTTAATTAGCCTTAGTGGCTCACACAACTGATCTAGCATCACTACTTTCACATTTATTACAAGATTATGCTAGGGTTTTTATTTAGTGATAGGAAAATAATTTCCTCTTATTAAAAATGAGTAGGGTTTCTCTTTAGTTTGTGAGAAAATGATTTCCTCATTGAATCTTCTTAAGATTTAATTTCTTTTATGTAACAATATATGACCTAGGTTGACCAAAGTCAACTTCTTCATACTTACCATTTGAGACAAGGATTTAAATGAGGTTCCATCCAGGCAATTTAATACTAACATGGTAGTGATTTGATGCCACCAAATAATTCAATAGGAGGTTACATAGACCATGATCACTACCTCATATTGAATTACTTGAGAACAAGATTTAAATGAGAGGAATATCTCTCATATGATTTAACACATAGTTGTAACTAATTTAAAGGACTACTCTTGAGGTGTTTAAGAATATTCTCAAATAACCAGGGATGATCCCATGTTGACCAAGGTCAACACTTCACACTTAGTATTTGAGAAAAGTGAGTTAAATGAGATTCATTATCTCATGTGATTTAATTAACCTTTGGAAAATTTAAATACCTATTTAGATTTAAAATCTACAAGTGAGCAAGTATGAGCCTAGGAAATTAAAGGTCAATACATTACTTCATTTTATTTGAGAAAGATGATTTAAATGAGGTGAGCACCTCATACTATTTTAATAACACCTTGCAATGGTTTAATATTATTAATTAATTTAATGTGAGTTTTAAATGGACCATGGGATCTACCTTATATTAATTTGGTTGAGGCAAGATTTAAATGAGACCAAAGTATCTCATATGATTTAATAGATAGGTTTGAAAATTTTAAATTCTACTTATGAGGATGATTAAATATTTTCAAATAGGAACCTATGGGTCATTTATATGTGTTATCAATTCTTATTGAACCATTTGGAGTAATGATTTAAGTGAGAAGCTATACCTCATATAAGTTAAACTATCATCTAAATGATTTAAAACTCTAAGTAACCCAGCATGAGACTTATTTGACAAAGGTTAGTACCTCTAGTTGAATTACTTAGGATCACAATTTAAATGAGAGAGAAGCCCCCATACTATTTAAATAAGTTTATGTGTATGTATTAAATGGGCTAGAAATGGCTCCATAGCCATTATTTGACTTTTAGTCCATGATCATGCAAAACAACTATGCTATATTTTTGCATAAACAATTAGATTATGTCAAATGTGATTTATTAGAGTTGAAATCAACTTAAATTCATTTATAGATAATTTTTAATATTTATTTGAAGTTAGAAAAGGCCCTGCCTTGTTATTTTTATCATTTGAATTTAATTACGAATTTGGACATGAGGCCAGTGGCATTGTTTAGATAATTTCATGAGCTTTCCGAATATATAAAATTTGCTAGATTTGGTTTGGTAGATTTCAAACTATTCAAAATTTACTAAAGCATCTGCAGGGTTTTTGGAATAATTATTAAATCCAGATTTGAATTTGTGGGCTAGGCGGGAAAAGAATTGGGCCGACAAAATGTTTAAAAAGCAACGGGCCAGCCCAGTAACGTTTCACAGCCGCGGGCCAGCTGACATGGTGGGGTCTACACGTCAGCGATACATCACAGCCGAATCGGTATGCTCTAACCTGGACCGCGCGATTAGCAGTGGATCCGACGGTCGACCGTCGTCGTCGACGGGGGAGGAGGGCTTGCTGCGACGGCGAGGTAGGGGGTCGGCGGCGTGACGGAGCTTCGGCGAGGGGTGGCGAGGGTCGCAGGTGAACGAGGAGTCGACGGCGAGGTCAGCGGTAGTCGGGGGAGGTCTTGAGGTAGACGGAATCGACGGCGGTGATGAGCTACTGTGGCGGCGGACTCCGGCCAAATTCCGACGAGCTCGTGTCTAATTGAGGAGGGGAAGTGTTCGAGGATGATCAGAAGGAAGAGGTGAAGCGAATGGTGTGAAGAAATCGTCCAGGAGTGCTTGCTTTATGTGTGCTTCAGGTGCCGCGGTGCCCGTGAGTCATCTTCGGCGCCCAAGGCCTGAGCTGCGAAGGGGCAAGCTATGGGGCGCATCTTGTAGGCGACGTCTAGGTGAGCTAGCGCGCGCATGGACGCATGTAAAGGACGGAGCGTGGCAGGTTATCGCCGAGAGCTTGCAAAGAGACATGCGCAGATTTTTGATGACGAAGACAGGCGACTGGTGCACGCGTTGAGCTGGCCGAGCATGTTCACGGTGGGCGAGAGGGGAGAGGTTGGCGACGCGCGATGCAGAGGTAGGCATGGGAGTGGGGACGAGGGTGACTCAAAGGAAGGCAGGTACTGGTCGTATCCGAGACGTGCCGTTGCACGCTCGCGCGCCCAAAGCGTGCAGATCATGTCGGCGCGTGGCGTTACTGCAGTATATTTTGAGGGGCATCGTAATCTAGCGTGTCCGCATTTCGCAGTCTAGGCTGATGCCGGGCCAGAGAGGGGTTGAGGTAGGCGGGCATGGTGGCCGGCATGAGCTTGGCATGGTGAGTTCTTGATCATTGCTTCGACTTTAGTAGGGCTGCAGGTTATAGGATGATGCAGGAAGGGTACAAGGAAGTTGATGATCACCAAGTTAAAGTGGTGGAGGCTAAAAACCAGTGGGTATAAGCATGTATGCAACAAGTGGTTTGATGCCTGCCATGTGTTTGATGAAATGGCCGCATGAACAAAATGTTGGAATTATGGAAATCTTTTTGGTGGAGCTCAAACATATAATTAATGAGAAAGAATGGTGGTGGCGGTGGTCATTTTGGTGAAGTTTTGCAACAATTTAAAAAGTGGGGCATCTTCACATAGTTTTAAAGTCTCCACTTGTCAAATCCATACTGGTCAACCTAGTCAACTTTAACCCTGATGGTCAACATGAAAGTTGTAGACCTTGACATGGTCTTGGATGACATGGCATTGGTTAACTAAGTTTAGTTTAAGCATTGAGAGAAAACCAGAGGGGTCAAGTGAGGAACATTTTATAAAACTCACTTTTGACCATTATCACATGTATGAAGAAATCTTGATTTCCTTGTGTTTGATTCTTGATCCAAGGATGCAATTGTGTTAGTTTATCATATTAAGGTATTTTACAAGCAAGAGCAAGCAATGTTGGCCTTTGGTGAAGATTTGAAATTTGGCTAAGTGTATGGGAGTGAATTTTGGGGATTTTCTCCCTATTTTATTCTCTCTTCATTTGATTTGATATTTCTTGACTTCTCTAATGTGATTCTTATTAATTTAGAAACATTTTAAGACCATTGAAACTATTTCAATGGTCTGTTCAAAGATTTTGAAAAATGGCCATAACACATATACATGAGGTAATGTCAATTTTCCTTAATCTTGTAAATTGCTTCCCTTGCTTTACTTAGGGTTAGGGTCAATTTAATGTTATATTAGGTTTAGAGATGGTTTCACACCATTTGGTCAAGGTTTAAAAGTCATAGGTCAAGGTTTGGTGAAAAGGGGTATGTTTCACATATGCCTCTATGCATATGTTGCATTTGATTTTAAATTTGACTTGGTTGGATTCAAAATGGTGTTGTTGATTGTTGGGATGGTATATGGAGGTGATCCAACCATTCACAACAAGTCCTAGGGTCAATCTTCTCAAATTCACAAATTTGCTATTTTACTCTCATATGTCGGGAGAGACTTGTATAGGATCTCTCCATTAGGTAGGATCATAGGATCAACCTAGAAAAAACATACTTTGAACAGGCGAAAAAATCTGAAAATAATAAACAACATGCATATAGGTTGTATCTACAACTTTACAAAATTTCAGCTTAAAATCTGATTTACACTTGGAGAAACAAAAAAGACAAATTCTATTGTGAATAGTGTCAGATCTGGTTGAGTAGTATTCACACTCAGATTTATCTTTTTTTTCTCTCCAAATGTATGTCGAATTTGAAGTTCCAAATTTTTGGCGTTGCATATATAACATAGATGTGTGTTGTGATTTTTTTTCAGAATTTTTGAACATGTTTTGTCTTTGCAAAAAATTTGCTCTCATAGATCCTATCTAAGACCTGATCCTACCCAAGTCTTCCCCTCATATGCCTCTATGGCATTTTTAGTGTCTTTTTATTTTCTTTGGTTTTAACTTGAAAATGATTTAAGAGGTACTATATAAGATTTATGAAGCTTTTCCAATCCTCTAAATAAAGTGGAAAGGTCTAGGGTAAAGATTTATAATTATAGCCATAGGCACATATGCCTTTGTCTCATTTAATTTCCTTTTATTTTATTTTAACTGGGATGGTGAGAAGAGGGGAGGTTTAGGTTTAAGATTATTTCAGATACTAATAACAAGCAACCATGGCAATAGCAAGAATTGCTAAAGATTATGTACCAAACTTTAATTCTAATAGAAGTTTTTTATTGGTTCCAAAATTTGGAACTAGGGAATTTATTTATTTTGTTTTAATTCTTTCCTTCTCTCTACTTAAACAAATCTCGTCCCGAGATTTTAAGTAAAGTTAGGTTCCTAAGAGAGATTGGGGAATTTTGATTGCCATCAGAAGGCATACTTGTCGTGTCCTGGGTGCTTCCTAGCTTCCATGGCAAATATGTGGTAGAAACGGCCGCTGTTGTTATTCTCGTTCCTTCTACCGCGAAGCGGCGCTGTTGTCAGGGCAGGTGCAGCGGTGTTGGCAGCATCTTGGCAAGCTTCTTGGGGCATTCCTTGAGTAGTGGCTCACAACTCCACATCTAGCAAGCCATGGGGCTGACTTGTCCTTCGTATGGACGTGCATGGCATTGTTTCCATCTCCTCGCCAAAGGTTGGTGTTGGGGTTGTTCCCATTGTTGTTGTTGTTGTTTGCTGTGGTTGTTGTTGTTGTTGTTGCTCCCGGTTTCGGGGTCCCCCCGTTGTTGCTGTGGTTGGGGCTATGTCTCCGTAGGCCTCGTTGTTTCGGTGAACTTCTCCGGCAGAGTTATCATGTTTCGTGTGCGGGGTCCACTGGGTTCATCATTCTGCGCTTGCGCCCGTTGGCCCGATGCGCCTTCCTTCCATCCGTATGGTCGAGTCCACGAGGGCTTCTCGAGGTCGGGCCGAACGGAATATTTACTAACACAGTTTGCATCTCGTCTTAAACAACTGATGTGAATCTTTCCTCTTCTTCTCATTTGTGTCACGGTCTCAGTCTTGTGTATGCATTCTCGACAGAGAGTGAGAAATCTGTCGCGGTATTCCACCACGAACATTCTTCCTTGCTTGAGTTCATGAACTCGCTCTCTTTCATTTCTTGATTAGTCCTTGGGGCACATGGTAATTGCTGAACTCTGCTTGAAGTCTTCCCATGTCATCATCTATTCCCGCATTCATTGCACGGGTACTTGTCCACCAGGCTCTTGCGGGTCCCGATGTAGTGGGTGGCAACAAGCATTTTTCTCATGCTTCAACTCCGCAACTTCTGCTGTTGTTTCATTAACTGAGTCAAATTAACAAGATCGAGGCTCTTCGGTTTTGCTGAACATTGGAGGGTTGGTGTTCTAAACCTGTGAAACAATTGATAGTAAGGGATTGATGACCCACAAGTATATAGGGGGTGTATAGTATATTCGATAAGTAAGAATGTCGATCCCACCGAGAGGAGCAGAAGGTGTTGGCAGCAATTTCGATGAAGGATTCACCGTAAATGCTCACAAACAAGTATTCAATGAGTTTTGATGTAACAGATGAATAAAGCACGAGAAGTGCGAGAGAAATAACTGCAGCGAGTGGCTCAATCCTTTTTATTGGCACAAAGGACAAGCCGGTTTGTTTACTTATAATGACCAAGTCTTCTTGAGACACACGGGGATTTTAGTCTAGTACTTTCGCTTCATGTGGTTTAATAATCTTCATTGTTTTGATAAGTGTTGCGTGGGTGAACCTATGCTAATGCACCGCCCTTCCTAGGACTAATACATACTTGTGATTATACTTCTTGCAAGCCGCAACTACAAGAAAGCAATTAAGATAAATCTAACTTCAGCCTAAACTCCGAGATCCGCGACTCCTCTTGCATCGATACTAACTGGCCTGTGTTTCTCACACCTCGGCAACCCCGCAATTAGCAACCGAATACACGATGCACTCCCCTAGGCCCATACAATGGTGAAGTGTCGGTAGTCGACGTCACACGACACCACTAGAAGAATGACACCACAACTTAAATATCATAACATTGAATATTACTCAACCATAATTCACTACTACATTTAGACTTCACCCATGTCCTCAAGAATTAAACGAACTCACGAGATCATATGGAATACAATCAGAGGTGATATGATGATGAATAACAATCCAACATAAACCTTGGTTCAATGGTTTCACCAATAGCATCTATAACAAGTAGAGAATAATGCCTAGAGAGTTTCCCCTATCATACAATCAAGATTTAACCCGAATACAGCGGTGACGAGGTGCAGCGATGGTGATGGCGGTGTAGATGGTGTGTGGAGATGATGATGATGGAGATGATGTCCCGCTCGATGACGATGGCGATGGCGTCGATTTCCCCCTCCGGAGGGAATTTCCCCGCGGATTCCTGCCTCGGAGAGCTCTTTCTGGTGTTCTCCGCCCCGCAGGCGGCTGTAACCTGTGAGGTCCTCTCTGTAGGTTTCGGGACGAAGGAATACGCGAAGAAAAGGAGGCGAAAGGGGCTGTGGGGCCCCCACACACAGGGTGGCGCGGCGGCATGGGCGCGCTCGGCCCGTGATGCAGGCCACGTTGGCTCCCTATTCTTCCCTTACTCCCGGCCCCTCCGTCCGGGAAAATAGGAATTTACGTGAAATTTCCTTCCACAGTTGATCTTCCGAAATATTGCGTTCCGACGGTGCTTTTTCCAGCAGAATCGGCCCGGTGCTTGATCCTCCAATGATGATGAAATATGCAAAATAGATGAAATAACATAAGTATTGTGTCCCAATATGAAATATATCAATGAATAACAACAAATTATGATACAAAATAGTGATGCAAATTGACGTATCAACTCCCCCAAGCTAGCTTGTCCCCAAGCGAAACTGAGCTCGATAAACAAGACCACATGTTTATGGAGTGAAGAGTCGATAAATAAAATACGGACAAGAAGCATCATATTCATTCACACAAGACATTCTAGTAAACAACTTCCTCATATAACTCATCTTGAAATAGTAAAGAGAAATCACAAGTAAAGGTGCATAAGAAATCATAGTTGGTGATGGCAAACTTTGTTCTTGGTCAGAGAACTACTAACGGATTGTAGCTTTCATATTAGATTTTATAGCCGAGCCTTCATATTCAAGCATAACAATCTCCTCATAATCATTGATAACTTCAAAGTCATATTCAGTCAGATAAAATTGGTACTAAACAAGAAAGTATAAAAGACATGATTAACTGAATCATAGCATAAATGATTGGTTCACAACAACTCAATTGCTTGCTTGAGATAGAGAGAAATAGGTTTACTGACTCAACATAAAAGTAAAAGATAGGCCCTTCGCAGAGGGAAGGGATTAAATCATGTGCTAGAGCTTTTCAAGTTTTGAAATCATATAAAGAGCATAAAAGTAAGATTTTGAGCGGTGTTTGTTGTTGTCAATGAATGGTAGCGGGCACTCTAACCCCCTTGCCAAACGAACCTTTCAAGAGCGGCTCCCATGAGGACGGCATCTCTACCAGCCAAGGTAGATCATCCTTCTCTTTTGTTTACACATGTATTTTAGTTTTATTATGGATGACACTCCCCCCAACCTTGGCTTTCTCAATCCATGGCTAACCGAATCCTCGGGTGCCTCCAACATTCACATACCATGGAGGAGTGTCTATTGCAAAATTAAGTTGCTTACTGATAAATCAGGGCAAAACATGGAAGAGAATTATTAATGAAAGTTATTAATTGGGGCTGGGAACCCCGTTGCCAGCTCTTATTGCAAAATTATTGGATAAGCGGATGTGCCACTAGTCCATTGGTGAAAGTCCGCCCAACAAGATTGAAAGATAAAACACCACATACTTCCTCATGAGCTATAGAACATTGACACAAATAAGGAGTAATAGTTTGAATAATTTAAAGGTAGCACATGAAGTATTTACTTGGAATGGAAAATACCATGTAGTAGGTAGGTATGGTGGACACAAATGGCATAGGTTTGGTCTAAGGTTATGGATGTATGAGAAGCATTCCCTCTCGATACAGGTCTTTGGCCGCAAGGTTTGATAGCAAGCATAAAGGGAAACAAACAAATATACATATGATAGAACAATCATGCATCTTTCTCATAAGCACAAGCAATTTTACTTCAGAATACTAAACTCATTAGCATAGAGATAATAGAGTAGTATATCTAAGTGTATTTCTCTCTTCTATTAAACATCAAGATGTTGTTGCTATTGACCAATGCTAAGTTTGCCAAAACCAAATAGATTTACTTGATGCTCCCAAAGTGATATCAATACTCATGTCAAGGTAATCATATAATGGAGATTGCAAACTAAAATAAGGTGTGCAAAAAGTAAATGATAAGACTTCTCATTAATATTCCATAACGATAACTCACACCAACGGATACATAGATAACTAACTAAGAGAGATACTTCCACATTGCATACTATTCCATATGATAACTTCCCTACTCATGATATGACACTACTTGATAGTAAAAGATAAAGGTAGTGATGATGTGATACCGCGGCACTCCCAAGCTTGGAACAAACCAAGGGGATGCCAATACCGATGATGAATTACTCCTTCGGTGATGATGGTGAATCTTTGTCGTCATCAGACTTCCATGGAAGAGGCCCTCCATCAACAAAAGACATCTTGGTCTCCGGAAACCTGAAACTAGCAGCATGACTTATGCGCTTAAACCTGTTTTCATACTCACAGTTTTGATTATGAACATCATAGAGTTGAGCTTGGAGTTTGTTGGTGGTGTCGTGAAGTGAGAAGATAGTCCCACAACTTTGCAGTCTCCTTCTTGTGCCCATCAATGAGTTCAGACACAATCTTGTGAAAGATATCCACTTCACGCTCAGCCATCTTCTTGTAGTTGAAAACCTCTTGTTCCAGTTTCTCCATCCTATCTTCCAAACTCCCTTCTCCCTTAGGACCCTGGACATCTTTGATCTGCAACTCTCCATCCACGAGCAACAACTCTTTGGGGTGCATCTTCAGCTCGTTCATGTACGGGTTGACGACGTCCTCAAAGAAGCTGTCCTTCTGAGTTCCCGACGAGGACATGGTGGATCTAGATCCGAAGCAGATCCTGGCAGAAAACAGCTCAAACAAAACACGACGAGAACGATATTACGGACCTCCAGGGTCCGGGGGCTTATATAGCAAAAAATTTCACGAATAAAGGAGTACGTATCAACCGAGTCGGAAAGGGACGCGGGCGGCACCATAGGTCGGCGCGGGCCCCAGTCGCCGCGCCGCCCATGAGTGGCACCCCTCGTGCGTCCTTTCCACTCCGTTTCGAACTCGTAATTTTTCATATTTCCTAAAAACAGCAGAAATGTTCGGAAAGGTAAACGGACTTTTTATTACCTGTACTGTTACCTATTCAAAGTCGAGTCTGGCGGGTCAATTTGTCCTTTGATGAAAGCCTCCGTGTTTCCACTTGAATAATATCAACATCAACATTATAAGAATCACCCGAGATATAATGCTTGAGTCTTTGTCCATTCACCACTTGTGTGGCATTGCCTTGGAGAGAGCTAATTTTAACTCCTAACGATACACCTCCTCAACAACATATGGTCCTTCCCACTTCGAGAGTAATTTCCCTGCAAAGAGTCTGAGACGAGACCGATACAATAGGACTTTATCCCCAATATTAAACTCTCTTTTGATAATCCTTCTATCATGCCATTTCTTAACTTTTTCTTTAAAGAGCTTAGCATTTTCATAAGCTTCACTTCTCCATTCATCTAGAGAACTTAATTGCAACAACCTCTTATTACCGGCTAATTTAGGATCTTTATTTAGTTCTCTAACAACCAATAAGCTTTGTGCTCTAGTTCTAGAGGTAAATGACAAGCTTTTCCATAAACCATTTTATAAGGTGACATTCCCATAGGATTTTTATAAGCAGTTCTATAAGCCCATAGTGCTTCTTTCAATTTGCTAGCCCAATTCTTTCTAGATTTATTAACAGTCTTTCCTAAGATAGCTTTAATCTCTCTATTTGATAATTCTACTTGACCACTAGTTTGAGGGTGATAAGCGGAAGCAATTCTATGATTAATACCATACTTAGCAAGAGTTTTTTCTAAAACCTCCATGAATAAAATGAGAACCTCCATCAGTCATAATATATCTAGGTACTCCAAATCTAGGAAATATAACATCTACAAGCATTTTTATAGAGGTCTCACCATCAGCACTTTTTGTAGGTATAGCTTCTACCCATTTAGTAACATAATCAACACAAGTATATGAGTGTTACCATCTGAAGAAGGAAAAGGACCCATGAAGTCGAATCCCCAACAATCGAATGGTTCAATAACAAGAGTATAATTCATAGGCATTTCATTGCGTCTAGAGATATTACCAACTCTTTGACATTCATCACAAGATAAAATAAATTTCCTTGCATCTTTGAAGAGTGTTGGCCAATAAAAACCTGATTGTAGAACCTTCGCGGTTCTATCTCCGGCGTGATGTCCTCCATAAACACTACCATGACATTTACTCAATATCTCCTGTTGTTCATATTCAGAACACATCTTCGCATAATACCATCCACTCCTTCTTTATATAAGTGTGGGTCATCCCAAAAATAATGCCTCAAGTCATAAAAGAAATTCCTCCTTTGCTGAGCTGAAAAGGTTGGAGGCAAATACTTCGAAACAATAAAGTTAGCATAATGCATACCAAGGGCTCTCTCGCGAGCTCACCTTTATTACAGCCAATTGTTCATTTGGAAAACTATCATTAACGGGAACAGGATCATAAGCAATATTTTCCAATCTAGACAAATTATCGGCAACAGGATTATCAGCACCTTTCCTATCTATAATATGTAAATCAAATTCTTGCAACAAGCACCCATCTAATAAGCCTTGGCTTAGCATCTTTCTTTGTCATAAGGTATCTAATTGCAGCATGATCAGATGAATTGTAACTTTTGAATCAACAATATAGGGTCTAAACTTATCACAAGCAAAGACTACAGCTAACAATTCCTTTTCAGTTGTAGCATAATTTCTTTGAGCAGCATCAAGAGTCTTACTAGCATAATGAATAACATTTATTTTTTCTACCCGCTGTCCAAGAACAGCAGCAAAATCACTAGCATCACATATAATTTCAAAGGCAAATTCCAATCAGGAGGTTCGACTACAGGAGCACTTGTTAAGGCTTTCTTTAGAGTTTCAAAAGCTTCCTTACAATCATCAAAAAACAAAAGGTACATCTTTTTGAAGAAGATTAGTAAGAGGCTTTGAAATTTTAGAGAAATCTTTAATAAATCTCCTATAAAACCCAGCATGACCAAGAACACTACGAATACCTTTAACATCCCTCGGATAGGGCATCTTCTCAATTGCTTCAACTTTAGCTCTATCAACTTCAATACCTCTCGGAAATTTTATGTCCCAATACAATTCCTTCATTAACCATAAAGTGGCATTTCTCCCAATTAAGAACAAGTTTAGTTTCTTCACATCTCTGCAAAACTTTATCGAGGTTTCGCAAGCAATTATCAAAAGAATTCCCATAACAGAAAAATCATCCATGAACACCTCTACAATACTTTCGCAAAAACCATGAAAAATAGCGGACATGCATCTTTGAAAAGTAGCAGGAGCATTACATAAACCAAAAGGCATACGCCTATAAGCATAAGTTCCATAAGGACAAGTAAATGTGGTTTTCTCTTGATCTTTAGCTTTAACAGCAATTTGTGAAAACCCAGAATAACCATCAAGAAAGCAAAAATGAGTATTTTTAGATAACCTTTCTAGCATTTGATCAATAAAGGGTAAAGGGTAATGATCTTTCTTAGTAACTTTATTAACTTTTCGAAAATCAATGCACATTCTATAACCTACAACTATTCTTTGAGGAATAAGCTCATCATTATCATTAGGCACAACATTCCTCCTTTCTTAGGAACACAATGCACAGGACTAACCCATCTACTATCAACAATAGGATATATAATACCAGCTTCAAGAAGTTTTAATACCTCGTTCCTTACCACCTCTTTCATCTTCGAAATTAGACGACGTTTGTTCAACAACAGGCTTTGCATCTTCTTCCATATTAATAGCATGTTGGCAAATGGAAGGAGAAATCCCTTTCAAATCATCAAGAGTATAGCCAATAGCTCCTCGGTGTTTCTTCAATATTTCCAATAACCTTTCTTCCTCACTCTGAAAGCTTAGAACTAATAATAACAGGATATATTTTCTTATCATCAATATGAGCATATTTAAGATTATCGGTAAAGGCTTTAAATCAAAAACAGGATCTTCTTTTGGCGGTGTTGTACCCAAATCTTCCACCGGTAAATCATGCTTGAGAATAGGTTGGCGAAGAAAAATTTCAAGCTCATCTCTTTCTTTCCTAAAAGCTTCACTTTCACTATTCTCCAAATGTTGCTGCAAAGGATTATTAGGAACAAGAACAATAGATGCACATTGCTCCATTTTAAAATCATTACTAGGCAAGTCAGCTTTATAAGGAGTTTTGGTAAATTTAGAAAAGTTAAATTCATAAGGTTCACCACAAATCTAGTCAAAATTTTCTCTTTCTTACAATCTATAATAGCTCCACAAGTATTTAGAAAAGGTCTACCAAAATGATAGGACAATGATCACTAGCAGCAGAACCAAGTACCAAAAAGTCAGCAGGATATTTAATCTTACCACATAGAACTTCCACATCTCGAACAATACCAATTGGAGAAATAGTTTCTCTATTAGCCAGATGAATAACCACATCAATATCTTCAAGTTCACAAGAACCAATTTCGTGCATAATCTCTGTAAAGTTCATAAGGAATAGCACTAACACTTGCACCAATATCACATAAACCATAATAGCAATGATCACCAATTCTAACAGATAGCATAGGAACACTAACTTGTTTGGGTTTATTAGGATGTGAAACAATATTAGAAGCATCTTCACAGAAAATAATATGACCATCCTCCACATTTTCAGTCACAAGATCTTTAACTATTGCAACAGCAGGTTCAATTTTAATTTGTTCTTCGGTTCTTTAGGTTTGTTTTCACTTTTATTAACCGCACTAGATATGACAGAGTACTCCTTCATTTTAGCGGGGAAAGGAGTTTTTCAATATAAGCTTCAGTAACATTATCAACAGTTTCAATCACTACACATTTGTTTACAGATGAATCAACTTTATCTTTATACGGTTCATGATACTTATCAAAATTCTTCTTAGGCAGTTCATAATGAGAGGAAAAGCTTTATAAAGATTTGCAACAACGGGAATCAAGACCATATGTAGCACTCATATTACGAAATTTATCGTATCCATAAAAGCTTCAATGCATTTATAATCATAAATTATACCCGATTCTCTATCTTTGTCGTTCTCCCATCCTTCAGTATTTTTTTGGATCCGATCAAGAAGGTCCCTTTTAAGCTCTTCTTTGTTGCGTGTTGATCCAAGAAGTATCCAGCAAGGTCTTGTCTTGAAAGAAAGTCTTGCATAGAAATTATCAATAATAACATTACCAGGAAGCTCATGAATGGGGCATTTGAGCATTAAAGACTTCAATCTCCCCCAAGCTTGGGCAATACTCTCTCCATCATGAGGCCAGAAATTATATATGCGGTTTCGATCTTTGTGAATTTCACTTGGAGGATAAAATTTGGAATAAAATAAAGGCACAATGTCCTCCCAATCAATAGAATCACCATTCTTCAGCAATTTATACCATGCGGATAGCGATATAGTGAACAGTTTCTTTCTAACTTCATTCATAGAAATACTGCACATTTGAATAACCCGCATAATTCATGCAAAAACAATAAATGATCACCAGGATGGATAGTTCCATCCCCTTCATAGCGTGTATCCATAACACGTTCAATAATTTTCATAGGTATTTTATATGGTACTACTTCCTCACATGGCGCTTCATCCACTACCGTTGCAGTAGTAGTAGATTTCCCAAATAGAAATTGAAGAGAAGATCTCTCCATAATGATTTATAGCAGCAGGCAGAAATAAAATCAGCACAAACAATAAAGGTTTTCCTTACCAATTCCGCTTACCAATAGCGCTTCACTCGGCAACGGCGCTAGAAAATAGTCTTGATGACCCACAAGTATAGGGGTGTATCGTAGTATCTTCGATAAGTAAGAATGTCGATCCCAACGAGGAGCAAGAAGGTGTTGACAAGCAGTTTCGATGAAGGATTCACTGTAAATGCTCACAAACAAGTATTCAAGGAGTTTTGATGTAACAGATGAATAAAGTACGAGTAAGTAAAATGCGAGAGAAATAATTGCAGCGAGTGGCCCAATCCTTTTTAGCACAAAGGACAAGCCGGTTTGTTTACTTATAATGACCAAACGTTCTTGAGGACACATTTTAGTCTAGTACTTTCGCTTCATGTGGTTTAATAATCTTCATTGTTTTGATAAGTGTTGTGTGGGTGAACCTATACTAATGCACTGCCCTTCCTAGGACTAATACATACTTGTGATTATACCCCTTGCAAGCATCCGCAACTATAAGAAAGTAATTAAGATAAATCTAACCACAGCCTTAAACTCGAGCCCTGCGATCCCTCTTGCATCGATATACTAACGGGGCTTAGGTTTCGTCACTCCGGCAACCCGCAATTAGCAACCGAATACAAGATGCACTCCCCTAGGCCCATAAATGGTGAAGTGTCGTGTAGTCGACGTTCACACGACACCACTAGAAGAATGACACCACAACTTAAATATCATAACATTGAATATTACTCAACCATAATTCACTACTAGCATTTAGACTTCACCCATTGACAAGGATTAACTTGTCAATGCCTACAGATTGTAGACTAGGGTTTTGCTAGAAGTAGAGGGCAAGTAGATCTCGAAGGTTTAGGCGGAAAGTACTCGACGATTATGAAAACTAGGGTTATGTTGACATAGATTCGATCCTTTCTTTGTCCCTCGACTTTATATAGGAGGTGGAGCCGAGGGTTTCGTTTGTACAAGTTACAGAGTCCGGGACGGTTTCTAACTCATCCCGCCAATTTACAAATAACACTTCCTATTACAATTCTAGCTTTCTTTAATATATCTTGGACTCCCGAATCTTCTTATTCTTCGGATAGTGGGCCTTCAATAAACTCCGGGTACTATCTTTGGCAGGCCCATTTGGTATGCCTATGTCAGTAGCCCCCGAGATTTTGCTTGAATCGTAGAGTCAAGGAAAATCTCGACTGTTTATATTTATTCGAGAGCTTTTATTTATGCTTCTTCACATAAAATTCTATATTGTACAGGGATAATGGTAGTTGGGGCTAGTTCATCTGACGGATCAGGTACTAGTTAACTGCTCTAGTGGCAATCCGCAAAAACCTACTTCAAGATCACGTCCCCGGACATGATCTCGGGATGCTGGTGTAAACTTCGACAGGTGCCGCTTAAGGTCTTACCATTCTGTCGAGTCCCAGTCAAATTTATCGGGTACCTAACGCGTCCGTTAGGATTTTCTTCGTATCTGTTGATACGGATAAAAGTAGCAGAAAGCAGTCTTTGGCGATGCACGCCAGAGAACGGATCCGGGTCTTACCTTCGCAAATTTGCGGCATTCAGAAATTGATCGCAACTTTGGCGTTCTGAGAATATATTGTCGAGTGCTTTTCGCCTTTGGAATAGCACATTTTATCGAGTCATATTTGATGACTTATTTTGTCTTCCCGATGGGGGTATATGTAGAGTTATACGTGTAACTCGAATATACTCACTTATTTCTCTATTTTTTAAAAATTCATCGGCAGCGAATGCGTCCCGATGAGTAGCTCTGAGGCTGCAACAAGAACTTGTGTTGGGTGTAGGCTCCACAGTTAGTATCCTTTGCCTCTATATTTATCCTTCTCGATATTTTTATATTTATCGGGTGCGCGACCAGCTCCCGATGGGAGTAGCCCTGCTATGAACAAATTCTTGGATTTGGTCATAGGCTCTGGCATTTCTATATTGTCATACTCAAATTTTCTATTTTTCCAAAGTAGCCCCCGAGCGTTTGGGCAAAAACTTGTATTTGATCAAAGGCTCCAAAAGTATTCAAATGATTTACCCTGTCGCCATTCTCTTTTTATTTTTCTTGTCGACATATTTTCCTTTGTCAAATTCTCTTCATCTCTATCAATAATTGGGATTTTTCTGCCTTGTGGGTCCATTGTTCCCACCACGTTGACACGTCATGCAAGTGGGGGACACACGTCCTCCGCTTTTCCTGGCGCACGTACGGTAACGCCTGTTCCATTCCTTCCCAGTAAAAATACCTTTTTACCCTTGTATCTATGAGATCCTTTTTCACCACACGATTTCTTCATCCAACGGTGCACTGCTTCGTCCGAATCCTATATAAACCTTTCTTCAACCTCGGTCCAGTCCTTCGCTTGCGCCGCACATCTGTTCCCCTCTGCAAAAACTTCCCCCGCCCAACTCTGTTTGATCTTCCGCACGCCCAAGCATTGCTTTGTCCACTGCCGTTGATGCCACCACGCACGCGACTCACGCGCCACAGTACTCCAGAGTCCGAGATGGCCGCGAAGATCTTGAATGGGAGAGATCTAAAATCTCCAACCAAGACCTCAACATGATGAAGAAGCTTGGCCTGATGAAGAAAGAAGATGCCATCCGCTTTCCCAGTGAAGAAAGCTATCCCAACCCTCCAATGGAGTACCGGGTTAGTTTCGTTGATCACCTCATCCGCGGCCTTTCTGCCCCAATTCACGATTTCCTCCGCGGCCTTCTTTTTGTTTATGGGATTCAACTGCACCAATTGACCCCCAATTCCATCCTCCACATTTCCATTTTTATCACGCTGTGCGAATGTTTCCTTGGAATCCCTCCCAACTGGGCTCTTTGGAAACGTATTTTCCTTCTCCGCCGCAATGCCTCCCGCAATGCCACTTATAACATAGGCGGCGTTGTTATCTGTGTCCGAACTGACGTTGATTACTTCGACGTCAAATTTCCCGATTCTGTCCAAGGGTGGCGCAAAAAGTGGCTCTACATTCACGAAGAAAGTGCCAACTCTGTGGAGCACAACATAGTCCCCTTCGACGGTAATGCCACCGCTCCTGGGATGCTGAAGCTTCCGAAGAAGAGAAAAAGGCGACAGAAGCACTTATGTCTCGTATTCATCAGCTTCAAAATACTCGAGGCAAAGAGCTATCTGGTGTTCAAATCACTGCCTACTTTCTTAGAATTAGAGTGCAGCCTCTTCAGGCTCGCAAAAATCCCCTTTGGACGTATGCTGGTGAAAATGACGCCAATAGGCTCTCCAGTGATCTTTCTGCAAAGGACTTGGAGAAGCTGATTCGAAGAATTTCCCGTTTAAACAAGAAAGATCCTGTTCCTTCCTCTGCCGCGTGGAACCATACAGCTCCACCAATCCTCTCCCCGAGGTATTTTTGTCTTCTCGAATTTTTATCTTGTTCCAAATGTTCCCTGCATCTCACTGTATTGATATCTCGCTAATTTTTCCTTTGTCGCTATTTTTTGCAGAACCATCCTACTATGGCTTCTCTTCCTCCCCTTCCTGAGGATGGAGAAGTCGAAGAACAAGCTATCGTTGCCGAAGACAATCAAGGTTCTTCTCTTCATGAAAGTGAAGTCGCAGGTTCTCACAAATCTGCGGCTTCCCATGAAAAAGAAGTTGAATCTGAAGCCAGCGAGTCGACGCAATCCCTTCCTCCTGCTGTTTCCCCAAAGAACAAAAGGAAAAGGGATGACGCCGAAACTTCCGGCACCTCCAAACCCGAAGAAGCTGTTCCTTCTCATCCGAAGTCAGCTTATGATCCATACCTCGGAACTCTCATCAGTTCGTAAGTACCATCTCCCTTTTTTTTTTTTACTTTGAAGATTTTTTGTCTATCTTGCCTTTATATTGTCGACTTGTGCTCGTAGTGATGATGAAGAAGTGGTACCAACTGTTGATGTGACTACTCGAACGAGTACGTCACATACATTAGTCGCCTCGGAAACGCCAGTCGAAGGGGAAGAAACGTCGCCTCCTCGACAAAATGTCGGCACTGCGACTCCTCCGTCAAGCCCCCGAGCCTCTTCACCGAAAAGGGCAAGGACGGAGATTATCGCGGAACCTACTCTCCAATTGAGTAGCTCCTCGAACCTTCTCATGGAGGATGTAAGTTCTTCACTTTTTTGTCATTGTTTATGTTTTCTCTGTTTACTTCTGTGTATCATCATATTTTTCTCATACCCCCATTTTCTCTTTGTCCTCTTTTTTTAACAGCCTATGATCAAGGATCTTCTTCGCATCGGTGCCCAATTTGTTGGGTACCGTGAATATGCTAATAAAACTGAAGGTAATGTTTTGCCACTTCTTTTTGCCTCTGCCCTTTTGCTCCTTTGTTGTCGAAGTTTTTAACTATATTTTTCTTCTTTGCCAGAAAAACTGGTGGAGGCCAATGAACGTGCCAACACACTTGCTCAACAATTAGAGCATAGTGAAAAGGCTCGCAAAAAGGCCGAATTGGATGCTACTGAAGCTAGAGCAGAAGCTGACAAGGCCGATGCTGCTGGTGTCGAAGATCTTAGAAAAAGGCTTCACACCGCTGAAACTTCACTGAGCGATCACATAGCTGCCCAATCTGCTCGCGAAGAGGCGATCCTTAAGCGCTTAAGGACACAAAGTCGCCGCTTCGTCGGTAAGTACCACTTATTATTTTTTGTATTTCCTTCTCTGCGCTCGTTTGTTGCTCAATAAGTTTCTTTCTTGACAGCTAGAACAGCTCAAGAGTTTCAACTTGAAGAACCCGCCAATGATCCTCTTCTTGACGCCCTTTCATTCCTCGAGGTTCATGGATCAGAGGCACGCGAAGGCATTGATCAGGCCAAAGCAGGGTTGTCGCGGCTTTTTCCTTATTTCCCAAAGAAAGAGGAACCCGCAACTTTCCTTAACCTGGCCAAGTGCTTTAATCCACCAGAAGATCTTGGGCTGAAGATGCGCCAAGAGAATATGAAGGTTGCTGTCGAAAGCACTGTTGCCCTGGTTGCTGACAGCCAACAAACTATTGATTGGATGAAGGTTGGCGACACCAATCAAATAGAGCAGTCGAGGTGGAGGTCGCTGATTAAGGCAGCCAAACCCAACACGAAGAAAATCTTGGCATATCTCGGGATCAAGCCACCCTCGACTCCCAGCTCATCGAGGCCGGAGGTCTAGTTTCATATTCTTTTGCTTTGTTTTAGTTTACCTCCTCCTTTTGGTACTGTCGCTGTAATGCTCCTGGCGATGATTAGGTCTTGTAGAGGTCCTTCTTTTGTAATAGACATGTATATACTACAAGAATGAATGGAAGTCGAACTTTGTCTCAATGATTGATGTCGACGTTTTTCTATTTTTCAGTTGATTTTTGACAATTATTCGTCAATTCCTGGTCCTCCCGAAGTTTTTCCTTCGTCCCTTTCGAAGAAGTCTTCTGTCCCTGTTAACCTTGATGATTCTTCGAGTATGGATCTGATAGAAGAATTGAAAGAACTTCGAGTACAACTCCAGTCTGTGAAGAAGCAGTCGCTTATACTTATGGAGCAGTCTCGAGAATCTTCTCAAAGGGAGAAAATTGCGCTCCAACAAGCTCAGGATGCCATAGCTGAGAAGGACGCCTGTTGCTGAGGCTGCTGCAGCTACATCTCGAGAAAATTCTATGCTCCAGCTGCTAACAGATGCTAGCTTGGATATGGCGGGTAAGTTTCATTGTCTTTATCTCGCTTCTTCTTTTCCTTTGCTGCTTGCCTCCTTATTGCCCACTGAATTGTTTTAAGAAACAATAGGTGCTTTTTTGGATACTACAACTGAAGATGAACGTGTCGAGGCTCGTTCCAATGTTCTTCTTCGGCTTGCACGTGAACATGGGTCGACTTTTTGGGGTACACCTGAACGGACCCGCCAAATCGTGAGATTTCAAGATCGTGCACTTCAGGTTCGCGAGTATCTTGACTTCTGTACAAGGACTTTGTCTCTGGTTTATGGTACCATGTTTCCTCGCAATAAGATGCCAGAGACCCTTCCCGCATTGATGGACAAATTTCGAGATGCTCCTCGCATCCACGGCTTTGTACGAGCTCAACTAGCTGCTGGTGCAAGGTTTGCGATGATCATGATAAAAATTTGCTACCCGAAATTAGACGTGGGGCAAGTTGTCCCAAAGTGCTTGGAGAAGATGTCGAAGAAGAAAAGAAACTTCGGCAAATATGATGACATTGTTACTCCTGTTGCCGAAGATATGATGGATGAACTTCTCCGGATGGATTCCGAATTCTTCGTGAAGGGTAGCTACGCTGAGCATAGTATCGTGCTGTAAATAATGAACGCTTAACCATAGACAATATATTGGGAAATCCTTGAGGACGAACTTATTCCAAATTTGTATCCTGTATAAACGAGCTATATTGTAAAGTCATTGTTTTTTATTTTTATCGCCAAGCCCGGGCGTTTTGATTGCAATATCTTTTGTTTATTATAATGCGAGGTTGTCCCAAAGCAAGATAATATACATTGTGTACTATTTTGTGCGGGTGCAAGCCCCGTCTTTTGTTGATCACTATTTTGTCGATATCTCTTTTATTTTGGCGAGTATTTTTACCAGGCAAGATGCTTCTTTGCATTTGTCGACCTTGTGTTTATATATATATATTTTTATCCTGTAAAAGCCTTGGTCTTGTCGGGAAAGAAGATATATAATTCCTCTCTTTATTATATTTCAGCAGTCCGCCTCATTAAAAACCTTCATAGAAGCTATAGGTCTTAGAAAAGGAAAGAGTGAAATCCCAGAAAACTCGCGGGCGTTTCGAGTACATTGTATGTTTACGAGAGGAGACTATGTTCGGCATCTAAGCGTAAACGCACAGTGTGCACGTTCCGGGGATTTGGCTCGGCAATCCCTGTCTTCTTGTCTTTAATTTTGTATGCTCCTCCTTCGATTTACTTCTGTGACGATGTAGGGTCCAAGCCATGGTGATTCGAGTTTTTCGTGACTTTTTTGGTTGAGCCGCAGAACTAAGTCACCAACTTGAAAAGACCTTGGCCGCAATCGTCGACTGTGGTAGTTTTCAGGTCCTGTTGATATTTTGAGACTCGTGACAGAACTTCATCTCGAGCTTCGTCAAGTGCATCAACGTCGTCCTCCAGGGCTTCCCTTGAGGTTTCTTCATTATATTCCGTGACTCTTGGAGAATCATATCTATTCTCGGCGGGACTGCTTAAGGCTCCATGGACAAGAAAAAACGGTGTTTCTTGTGTCGCCGTATTTGGTGTTGTTCGGATACTCCACAACACACTTGGTAACTCCTCCGGCCAAGTATGCCGAGCTTTTTCCAGTGGGCCTAGCAGGCGTTTCTTGATGCCATTGCAGATGATGCCATTGGCTTTCTCGACTTGACCATTGGTCTGTGGATGTGCAACAGACGCAAAACTCAATTTGATGCCCACTTCTGCGCAGTATGCTTTGAACTCCTTGGACGTAAAATTGCTGCCGTTGTCTGTCACAATACTGTGAGGAACTCCAAATCTGAAGACAATGCTCTTTACGAATTTGATTGCCGACGCGCCGTCCGGTGAATTTATCGGCTTTGCTTCTATCCACTTTGTAAATTTGTCAACCGCGACAAGCATATACTCGTAACCTCCTGGCGAAGCTTTATGTAATTTACCCACCATGTCAAGACCCCATTGAGCAAAGGGCCAAGATAGTGGGATTGGCATAAGTTCTGCTGCTGGCGAGTGAGGTCTTGCCGCAAATCTTTGGCACGCATCGCAGGTTCGCACTATTTCCTTCGCATCCTCGATTGCTGTGAGCCAATAAAATCCTGCTCTGAAGACTTTGGCCGCAATGGCTCGGCTACTTGCGTGATGCCCACATATTCCTTCATGCACGTCCTTTAGGATGATCCTTCCTTCTTCGGGTGTAACACACCGTTGTAGCACACCCGAAATACTGCGTTTGTACAGCTCCCCTTTTACCACAGTAAAAGCTTTTGATCTCCTAATTATTCGCCTTGCTTCAACTGGGTCGTCGGGTATCGTTTTCCTTAGGATATATGATATGTAAGCTTGCATCCATGGAATTTGCACCATCATGACTAGCTCTTGCTCTTCTTCTTCTTCTGCTGTGTCTTTGGCGATACTCGAGGGTTTCTCTTTTTTCTCCTTCTTTGTTTTTGCTGGCTTTGTTGATCTCTCGCTAATCTCTTCCCAGAACACACCTGGAGGAATCGCGAGGCATTGTGACCCGATGTTTGCGAGAACGTCGGCTTCATCGTTGCTCATCCTGCTGATGTGGTTTACCTCGCAACCATCGAATAACTTCTCCAGCTCATTGTACACCTCTTTGTATGCTATCATACTTTCGTTGACTGCATCGCATTGGTTCATGACTTGCTGTGCTACCAACTGTGAGTCGCCGAAAATTTTCAGTCGGGTTGCACCGCAAGCTTTCGCCATCTTCATCCCGTGTATGAGAGCTTCATATTCTGCTTCATTGTTAGATGCGTTTGGGAACGTCATCCGCAGAACATACTTCAACTTGTCGCCTTCGGGTGATACTAATATCACGCCCTGCTCCAGCACCTTCCAATCTTTTGGACCCGTCGAAATTCATGGTCCAAGTTCTTGATAAATCTGGGGGTCCGTGTTTTGTAGCTCCATCCACTCTGCAATGAAGTCTGGTAAGACCTGTGACTTTATTGCTTTTCTTTTTTCATACGTGATGTCCCGAGGGGAAAGTTCTATTCCCCAAAGGGAGACACGACCCGTAGCTTCTGGGTTGTTTAGTATATTTGATAAGGGAGCCTCGTTGACCACTATTATCGGGTGCGCCGAAAAATAGTGTCGCAATTTTCTTGCTGTCGTGAATACTCCATATGCTAGCTTTTATTGCGGGTACCGCTGTTTTGACGGCGACAGTACTTCACTGATGAAATATACTGGCCTTTGAACTCCATGAAGCTTGCCTTCTTCTTCTCTCTCGACCACTAGGGCCGTGCTGACCACCTGAGGTGTAGCTGCGATATACAAGAGGAGAGGTTCTTTCTCTTTCGGTGCCACTAATATTGGTGGTGTCGAAATTGCTCGCTTGAGGTTCTCGAAGGCTCTATCTGCTTCCTCGTTCCATTGAAATTTTTCCCCCTGTTTGATCAATGCATAGAACGGCATCCTTTTCTCCTAGCCTAGCGACGAATCTGCTTAAAGCTGCGACTCGCCCCGTTAGCTGTTGTATTTCTTTCAACTTTGTTGGCTTTCTCATAGTGACAATGGCCTGTATTTTTTCGGGATTAGCTTCAATCCCCCTTGCTGATACTAAGAACCCGAGAAGTTCTCCAGCGGGAACTCCAAAAGAACACTTTGTCGGGTTCAGCTTGAGGCAGAACTTGTCGAGGTTGTCAAAGGTTTCCTTCAAATCTTCGATCAAAGTCGACCCTTTCTTTGATGTTATTACGACATCGTCGATGTAGACTTGTACATTTTTCCCGATCTGTGTTGCTAGGCACTTCTGCATCATTCGCTGATATGTTGCTCCCGCGTTTTTCAGACCAAAGGGCATTGTTTTGTAGCAAAACACGCCATAAGGTGTGATGAACGCTGTCTTGGCTTCATCTTCTTCTTTTAGTACGATCGGTTATGCTTGAGAATGTCGTCCAAGAAGGAAAGAAACGTTCGCATCTTTGCCGTGGAGTCGATGATTTGATCGATCCTTGGGAGGGAAAGTGATCCTTGGGACAATGTTTGTTGAGACACGTGAAGTCGACGCACATGCGAAGGACTATTGTGTGTTTCTTCGGCACCATCACTGGGTTAGCTACCCATGTGGCTTCAGTAGATATTTCCCTGATGAAACCAGCATCTTTGAGTCGATCTATTTCAGATAACATGGCTTTGCGGCTGGGCTCCGAAAAACGCCGCAAAGGTTGCTTTACTGGTCTTGCGAGAGGATCCAAATTGAGGTGGTGCTCGGCAAGTTCTCTGGGTACTCCTGCATGTCGGCTGGACACCATGCGAAGATTTTCCAGTGCTCAGGAGGAAGACCTCGGCGGCGCGCTTTCTATCAGCCATCATGTTTTGCGGCAATGGACGTAGTTTTCTTTGGATCTGTCAGAGAGAGGTGGATGTGCCTCTTTTGAATCTTGGGAACATATTGAAAGTTGGCTCCTTAGAAGATCTCCCTACTTCTGGCAGCACATCATAATCGGTGAACCTGCGTACTCTGCTTGCATCCCGAAAGTTTCTGACAATCGATGAAAATCTTTGTCGCATTTATCGGATAATGCAAAGCTTCCTTTGATTGTGATAGGTCCCTTGGGCCCAGGCAACCTCCACAACAAATATGTATAATGCGGCACTGCCATGAACCTGGCATACGCTGGTCGTCCCAACAAGGCGTGATATTGCGACGGGAAATCCACCACTTCGAACTCCAGATTCTCTATCCTGTAGTTTTCTCGGGTTCCAAACTGAACGTCGAGATTGATCTTGCCCAATGGGTAACTTGGCTTCTCTGGTGTAATCCCGTGGAAACGTGTATCAGTTGGTTTTAAGTTTGCTAGGGATATGTTCATCTTCCTCAATGTATCTGCATACATGAGGTTGCTGCCGCCATCTATGAAAACTCTCGACACATCAAAACCGGCGATTACTGCGGGTAGGATGAGTGCTGATTATCTGGTCGAGGAACTTGCTGCGGATGATCTGCAATTGTGAAGCCGATGTCTTGCCCCGACCAATTTAGGTACTCTATTGTTGGTGGAGGCATCTTCTCTGCCATGAACACTTGTCGTGAGATTACCTTCTGCCTGTTTGATGGCCTAGCTTTCTGAATCATCGAGACCGCACCATTAGAGTTGGGGTCAACGTATGGAGGTGGATGTGGTGCTGCCGCAATTCTAAGCTGGTGTCGATTTTCGTCGGTTATTGCGGGAGGAGGTGGAAGGTGAATCTCGCTCCTTGGCTCCCGAGGATTTCTGTTGTTTTGGGCATTTGCAATTCCTGCGGCTCGCAACATTGCCTGGAAATTTCTGCAATCTTTTTGTAGATGTCCTGACTGCCTCTTTCCATTGTTGTCGAGGTAAAAGTGCATTTGACACGGACCGTTCATCATCTCCTCGGGAGACACATAAGGTCTTTGAATCCTTGGTCCACTATTTTGCCTGTTGCCGCGAAAATCACCTCTGTTGTCGCCTTGTTGCTCGTTGCTCCTTTGATAATCATCTCGACTATTTCCTCCAGGATTTCCCCGAAAACCAGCCGATATATGGCCGGGAGCATCGTTGTTGTAGAACTGGCGAGAAAATCGCCTTCTATTTTGATAATTTCGACTACGATCCTCTTCTGGCGACCTGTGTCGCTTGTTGTATATTGCGTCTTCTCCATCTGCCCATTTATTGGCTATCTCCATGAGTGCTGATATGGTCTTAGGGTTAGTTCTCCCTAAGTCCTCGATGAAATCTGCTCGGCGGATTCCTGCCACGAACGCATCTATTGCCCTCTCGTCAGATATATCTTCTGCTGAGTTCTTTATGATGTTCCACCGCCATCGTTGTATATACTTCCTCATCGACTCGTCGTGTTTTTGTCGGCATGCCCTCAGCTCTTCCAACGATGCAGGTTTCTTGCACGTGGATCGGAAGTTTTTCACGAAGATGTCCTCAAAGGTCTCCCAGCATTTAAGGGAAGTTTCTTTATCCAAGATCTTGCGGCACCACTCAGGTGAACTTGGATACTTTGCATAGCTGTTGCTCTGGTTCCTTCCTACCAGTTTTACCATCTCGAGATAATCCATGAGCCAATCCTCGGGATCTTGCAGACCGTCGAACTTCTTGAAATTCTCGGGTAACTTGAACCCTTTTGGGACTCGAGTTTTTCGAACTCTTCTCGTAAAGCACGGGAGCCCACACATATCTTCGTCGGCAAGCTCTGGCGAGTGCTGACGCTCCCTTTCTTGTCGCGCTCTGTCCACCCTTACTTGGACTGTTGTGTCTCTTGCTCCACTTGCTCTTGGTGGGTCTTGAACTGCTGCAGCGGGTCGTGGACTATTTTGCCTAGGATTTTCTTCGGGAGGCGTTGTTGCAAACGCTGTTCCCATAGCTCCTACTCCAGCCATCGCCATATTGAACAATGGTTCTCTCGGGTCCCCGGGAGGTGGTCCTGGACGCCAAGATGTAAGCTTGTGTTGCCATGTAACCTGCCTGGCGTTTTTGGGATGATATTTCCTCTTTCATCGATCGAACATAAAGGACATATCGAGATTTTTGGATTATGTTTCCTCTCTCTGCTTCGGGTATGTTTTGCAGCCGAGTCGCTCTCCTCCGAGCTTCTCTGTGACTGTCTCCCGAAGTTCTAGATTGTCGACTTAAATCCGCTCGGCGTCTGCTTGATGCAGAAGCTGCTTCTTTTCTCCTATTCAGGGATGCTGTCTGTTTTTCCAACTCTCTGCTCACTCGAGCAAGTCTATATTGATATGCTTGAAGTTCTTGTACAGTAGCAGTGGTGGTCATAGGTTCTGAACCATCCATGGCTTTCGCAGCCCTATCCCACGCTTCTTGCGGGAGTTGTACTCTTGCGCGAGTTGAGGATCCAGGATATTTAGTGCCTAAGCCATGTCTGAGATCAGCGGGATCGACGTATGGATTTCCCAATTCGTCGAAAGCCTCTGATGTTTGCGGGTCTGATGTGCCTGCCCCTTCTACCACATAGATCTGATGATATTTTGCGCATTGATTTTTATCGGGATTGGTGACACCATCATATAGAGTGGTGAAGACCTTTCCGATGGCAGCGGACTTGTCGATGAAGTTGAAGCTGTCGACGCTGTCGGAGTCGCTGCTTATAAAGGAGTCCGCAGATGACTCGAAGGATGTGTTGCTGAAGATCTTGGCGAGCTTTCCGCTTGCCTTGTTGTCGATGAAGCGTGGCGACGAAAACTCCTCGTCACTCGACGAAAAGCTAGAATCGACCGCTGAAAATTCCGACGAGATCGGAACTTCGAGACGGTAGGATCCTTCCTTGTTGACGCCAAATCGGAATTCTCCGAACGTCATGATGGGCTCCTCCAGATAGGCACATGCATCCATACGGGAGGGCGGGTGAGGAATAAAATTGAATAGATCGGTTTTTCCCTTGTTACCTCGATCCATCGCGTTGCTTGTTGTTGATGAAGTCGAAGATCTTGAACGTGCCATCGAGATCAGCTCCTTGCAACCTCTAATTCCCACAGACGGCGCCAATTGACAAGGGATTAACTTGTCAATGCCTACAAGTTGTAGACTAGGGTTTTGCTAGAAGTAGAGGGCAAGTAGATCTCGAAGGTTTAGGCGAAAAGTACTCGGCGATTATGAAAACTAGGGTTATGTTGACAGTAGATTCGATCCTTTCTTTGTCCCTCGACTCCCCCTCATATAGGAGGTGGAGCCGAGGGTTTCGTTTTGTACAAGTTACAGAGTCCGGGACGGTTTCTAACTCATCCCGCCAGATTACAAATAACACTTCCTATTACAATTCTAGCTTTCTTTAATATATCTTGGACTCCCGAATCTTCTTATTCTTCGGATAGTGGGCCTTCAATAAACTCCGGGTACTATCTTTGGCAGGCCCATTTGGTATGCCTATGTCACCCATGTCCTCAAGAACTAAACGAACTACTCCCGAGACATCATATGGAATACAATCAGAGGTGATATGATGATGAATAACAATCTGAACATAAACCTTGGTTCAATGGTTTCACTCAATAGCATCTACAACAAGTATAGAATAACACGGGAGAGTTTCCCCTATCAAACAATCAAGATCCAACCCAAATTGTTACAACGGTGACGAGGTGCAGCGGTGGTGTTGGCGGTGTAGATGGTGGAGATGATGATGGAGATGATGTCAGCTGCGATGACGATAGCGATGGCGTCGATTTCCCCTCCGGGAGGGAATTTCCCGGCCTGCCCGCCGGAGAGCTCTCTTCTCTCTGGTGTTCTCCGCCCTGCAGAGGCGGCTGTAACCCTTCGTGAGGTCCTCTGTGGCTTAGGTTTTCGGGACGAAGGAGTATGCGAAGAAAAGGAGGCGAAAGGGTTGTGGGGCCCCAGGACCACATGGTGGCGCGGCGGAGCCATGGGGCGCCTTGCCCATAGTGCAGGCCCACCTGGATCCTCTCTGCTCCCCCTTACGGCTTTCTCGTCATCTGGAAAAATAGGATTTTACGTGATTTCCTTCCCCAGTTGATCTTCCGAAATATTGCGTTCGGACGGTGCTTTTTCCAAGCAGAATCCTGGCTCCAGTGCTTGATCCTCCAATAATGATGAAACATGCAAAATAGATGAAATAACATAAGTATTGTGTCCCAATATGAAATATATCCATGAATAACAGCAAATTATGATACAATACCCTAAGTAAATCTCATAGTAGTCATCATGATATGTATATGCATCTCTATTTGTCAATTGCCCAATTGTAATTTGTTCACCAACATGCTATTTATCTTATTGGAGAGACACCACTAGTGAAATGTGGAACCCCGGTCCTTTTCTTTTACATCTGAAATACAATCTGCTGCAATACTTGTCTATTGTTTTCTGCAAGCAAACATAATTCTCCACACCATACGTTTCATCCTTTGTTTCGGCAAGCCGGTGAGATTGACAACCTCATTGTTAAGTTGGGGTAAAGTATTTTGATTGTGTTGTGCGGGTTCGCGTTGGCGCGGAATCACAGTGTTCTTGGCCGCCTTCACATCCTTCACCAGCAACGCTTCACGTGGCCTTCATCTCCTACGGGTTCATTAACCTTGGTTTCTTACTGAGGGAAAACTTGCTGCTGTACGCATCACACCTTCCTCTTGGGGTTCCTAACGGACGTGTGTTTACTGTCACAAGCAGTAGTTAGGAACAACTTTGAATCATATAGGAATACCGCATAAACTTGAGGGGAATAACCCAATTTTTGGTTAGGAACTACTTGAAGGCATATATGAAAAAACCATATAATTTAAAAGGAACAAACCCATTTGTAGTTGAACGACTTTGAATCATAGGGAACAACCCACATAGATTGAATGAGAACAAAACCATTTGTAGTTAGGAACTACTTGTAAGCATATAGAACAACCCTATAATTTGTAGGTAACAAACACATTTGTAGTTAGGAACAACTTTGAGTCAAATAAGAAAGCTACAATTTTAGGGAATCAAACACACATGTGTAGATAGAAACAACATGGAGGGAGCAACTACGCGAATTGACGGGTGAAAGGATCGTATGCCGCACCTAGAGAGGTGATTAGGTGCTAACCAATTTTTAGTTCTTTTTCAATTTAGGCTTGACACAAAAGTAAATTCTCTAGATACGCAACTATGTGAATTTACATATATGACAAGATCTACTATTAAGCAAGATATAGCTAGACAATATATAGTAGAGCTAATAAGGATAGAGGTAACCGAGAGTGGAGCACGCGGAGACACAGAGATGATTCCCGTAGTTCCTTCCTTTTGAGGGGAAGTACGTCTACGTTTGGAGGAGTGTGGTCGCCACGAAGGCCAGACCAACGCCACAAAGGCCTCACTCAAATCTCCGGTGAGCAACGCCACAAAGGCCTAGCCCACAGTTCCACTAAGGGATTTCCTCGAGGCGGAAATCGGGCCTTTACAAGGTTCTTGGGGCCATCCACAACCGAATTGGAGGCTCCCAATATCTGTATAACAATACAACAACAATAACAAGAACAAATCAACCACAAGCAACTAGGGTTTCCAAATGGAACACTAGCAAAGGGGCCCTCAAGCATATGAGGGGGAAATGTAAATCGCTTCGGTGAAGATGTAGATCGGGGTCTTCTCCTTCGATTCTCCAAAGATCAAGAGCTTTGGATGGTTGGAGGAGGAGATCTAGTGAATCTTGTGTTTCTTGGAGAGTGGCTCTAATGGTGGATGAACTTTAGCAAGAATGGCTTGACTTGAGGTGGAGGGAAGAGGGGGTATTTAGACCCCTCCCAAAATTCTAGCCTTTCTCAAATCTCGAGGACGAGATTTCTTTTAAGGGTGGTAGTCTGTCACATCCCGAAATTTTCTAAATTTTGGAATGTAAAATAAAAATAAATTTAATGCTTGATTGTTTGAACTTGATTGAAAATTCACAAGGAATTAAAACTTTTTTTTGAAGTTATTTAAAAGTAATTTCCAATATGGTGTTTTCAAAGACTTTTGGTTTCAAGATATTTTCAAATCAAACATACTTTGATTTTTAATAGTTTCAAATCCTTGATGGATTTTATTTATGAAAACAAAATCCCTAAACCTTATTTTGGGAATATTAATGCCCAAGTAGCCATTTAGGCCAAAAGTGCATGAAATTACTATTTTATTTTAACTATGGAAAATAAATAGGGTTTCTTGATGTCCTAAAACACTATTTTGAGTTTTAAAATATTTTAGAAATTTATTTGGATCCATTTGAAGGCCTAAAACAAAAGTTAGGAAGAAATCAGAAAAACAAAATGAAGCGGACTAACCGGGCCGACCGACCTAGGCAGCCCATCAAGCAGCCCTGGCCTCCCTCCCTCTCTATTTTTTTTTCCCTTCTCTTGTTTTCCCCTGGGCCGAATTTGGTGGCCCATCTTACCCAGCGGACCAGCCTACACGATCATCTTCTTCGTCCTCCTTTGTTCACGTAACGGAGAACTGGGACGTAATGTTCCATGGCAGTTACTTCTTCCTCCTCCTCTATCCATTAAAGACTACGAAACGGCTCGACATAAAGACGAAAGTTACTCCCAATGAAGTGAGGCATCCGTTCAGGGTTTAATTTGCCATTTAGTCGACTTAATCTCACAGACCGAAAAGACGCACCGAATGCCGATGGTTGGCATACGTCTCCTAATCTCCCTCCTCAGTCCATATCACTTCGAACCGAGATGTCTACCGTGTGTTCCTAGTCTCTCTCCCTCACTTTTGTTCTCACACTTTACCAGATGAGCTCTGTACAACCGATATCAACCATGCCATTCTTAGCCACAAACTCGAGTTCATCGCTGGATCCCGTCTCCTTGGTGATTATCGAGTCGATTCCCGGCACTAGTAGACTTCCCTGGTTAAGGCCTTCATCGGACATGAGTTTGCATCTTTTTGTTGCCCTTTTGGACGCACGGACGCCGAAGCCACGTTGTCCGGCCTTGTCGTCGATTCCGGCAGGTATACGAAGCCCTAGCCCCTGTTTTTCTTCTCCTCCTCCTCCTTGTATCGCCCGCGCGCACCACCTGAAAGATCTCGTTGCTCGAACTGCAGCCGAGACAATCTCCACAAGGGCGCCCGCCGCCGACAACGACCGTCTAGCCGAGCACCATCGCCGTTCGGGACTGGAAGGGTCACTGCTTGCTGAGATACGAACTGAATCCTCCGTGAAGATATACCTCGCCGACATGTACGTGGGCTGAAAGACCACCGTACCGACACCACCATCCGCGCCCGACCCGCCATCGTTGCCATCTCGCCATCGTGTATCAGGTTTTGCCACTCGTAAGTCGCGACACAGCACTCATTTGTTGATTCTGGCCACAGTTTAGATTAGATTAAGCAGTGGCATTCTAGGCCTTTACATCTGAAGCTAAAGTCCCGTTAAGCCTAGCTAACTGAATGGTATCAGGCGTGGCATATTTCGGATTTATTTGAATCGATCGGTACTTTGTGCCTATTTCACAGTGGAACTTCAGAAATTCATGCTCTTCAGCTTTAGGCTCCGTTTCTAGATCA